>CM034146.1:791010477-791493785 GCA_019776745.2 Taxus chinensis
AGGAAGGGATACATAGGCAACACTCACTTTCCAACCTTAATCCAATTACAAGGTGAATCAACCTTCTCATTGGCCCTCGAGCCCCCAAAAAAATGGAGTCATAAGGAATGTTTAAAACCATGGAAACTCTTCACAAAGGCTTAAACAATACTACATTCATGCTAGCAAAAATTTCAACACATATAAACATAATAACACAATAGTAACAATATACAACTTTCTAAACACACATGATTAAAATCTAAACCAAAGGAGAAGAGAAATAGTGGGGAACCCTTATACCTCCCATGGGGTTAAGTGTCCACCTTGAAACCTCAAAAATCTCAACCCCACATACAAAAATATTATCCCTCCCCTCAATCTCTTATTACTCTCCCAATCTCTTATCGTCCCTCGTGTAAAACATACAAGATAAAGTAAGAAATCTAACTTATCTTCACAAGGTGGGACACCCAACCCAAACTCCCTCCATAAACACATACAAAAATATTATCCCTCCCTCAAAGGTCCCCATTTTCCTTCTTCCCACACCATCCTTAAGGTCAAAAACTACCCAATTCAATACAAATACATACATTCATTCATTTTACAATACAACACATAACAAGTAAAATAAAATGCAAGGGTATAGACCCTACCTTGCCATTGTAAGAACCTTAGATCTTCAGGAAACAAACTTCAAGCTTCTTCCAAGTCCAAGCCAAATCCAAATTAAAGATCCCAAGTTCCAAAACAAGTAACCCCAGCAAAATCACCCAAAATATGCAAGTGTGTAACCAAAACCAAGTAACCCCCAAAACTCCAAAACAACTCCAATAAATAGAAAATGTGGAGAGGAGTGTAACACCCACAAAAATGACATTCTAAGAACACATTAAATCCAAATTAATTATCTGAAAGTTGCAAAAATATATATTATTGTTTTAATTCATAAGGTTACAAGGGTGTCAAACCCTAATGTATGTTAAGTTAATCTCCACCAATTAATTACTACATTACAAGGGATGGACCAGGGTGTATAGTTTAAATGATTAAATATTCTTAATGTATCTCTAAGTTCAAATTAATTACAAACAACTAAGAAGGTGCCATAAAGTGATTTACTTGGTTAAATGTTCCTCCCCCTTAATTAGCATTCAAACCCATACTTAATAAACCTCATACTTAGCTACTTTAGCTCCATTATCTTGAT
The DNA here is from genome assembly GCA_019776745.2 of Taxus chinensis. Lineage (NCBI taxonomy): Eukaryota > Viridiplantae > Streptophyta > Pinopsida > Cupressales > Taxaceae > Taxus > Taxus chinensis. The sequence continues at coordinate 791,011,670 of CM034146.1, forward strand.
AGCTTTAATGTCCATTTAATTAATTTCTAAAAACATACTAGGAACTAAATAAATGAGTTTGCTTACAAGGGTATTTAAATGGCCACATTCACCCATTTACACATACCTTTAAATTGTTATAAAACACCCATAATATTCCTTCCTACCAAACAATTGTAGGGTTGATCCTCAACCCTTAGATCAATTCAATTGTGGCCAGTAGAATCTAGGGTTCCATACTAACCCTAAATATCCTTAAGAAATCTTATTAAAGCTTTTTCTTTTCCCTAGCCTCCCATTTGGTCACTTTTCCTTTGTTTAAAAATGAATGTTGGAAAAATGGAAGCCATGGGAGCAAGGAAGGAATAAGCCATGAATAATTTCACTAGAATTAAGCTTATTTTAGTCTAGGTTGTAGATTTATCATTGTAATTTCTTTCATTTGAAAATTGAAGGGGTTTACACTTCAAATCTGGGAGTTGTGATTTAGTAATTTCCATTTTTAGTTTTCCTACATGGGAAAAACCCTACTTAATTTTTAATCCAAGAGATTGAATGTTTTTAAATACCCATTTGAGGATTTACAAGTTTAGAACAATGAATTTATGCCTTTATTGCTTGTTGGAGGTTTCCTCTTTAACTTACCAGGCTTAAATTTTTGTTAGACTAAGTGACAATTTACACAGGCGCAAATTAATTTTTTTTTTTTTCCGTCAGTGATGGAACTACCACCGAAAGTAGGTCAGTAGTCCAGGGACCACCGCCCTACCTGGGTGATGATTCACAAACCACCACCTTGTCTGAGTGGTGGTTCAGAGACCAGTGCTCTGCACATGGCGGTGGTCATGTTCTTTAAAAACAAAACATTCATTTCCAAAAAATTTCAAAAAAAAAAATTACTAGAGTGTTTTAAAGGTCGTCCTTAGCTTAAATTTATATTCCTAAAGTTTCCAGTTGAAAGGTTCAATCCATTTATTAATTTCATACTTAAATGACTAAATTTAAAGATTTTCTATTTCAATAGTAACAAGTAAAACAACTAAAATGTCATTTTAATTTTCTTTCAACAATTTTCTTTCCAGTTCAAAATTAGGAAAGAAGATAAATCTACTTCTAATGTTAGTGTGTTCTTTACAACAAAATGCAATATTTCAACATAATAAATTACTTAAAATTTATTGCATCTTTCCATTTTCACTACAACCATTTGTTTGAGTAACCATAAGAAAATTTATTTCACATTCAATTTTGCAATGGATACACTATTAATGTTTTACACTTATGTGCTCTTCTTTTCATTTTTACAAAAATACAAACACTTAAAATAGCAATTCACTTTCCTTTTTCTTTAAGCATGATTCATTCTCTTACAATGTAAAGAACTTACTTTCTCACAATACAATTACAGCTAAACCTTTAAACATGATTTCCATTTTGATTTATTCCTTTACATAATACAATTTGAGGAGAAAGAAAATTATAAAATTCCTCAATTAACTTCCTTCAAAATAATAATACAACTTGGTAAATTAAACTTACAATGCAACATTTCTTTTTAAAAAAATACAATACTGCAAGTCTTCCTCCTTAAGTGGAAATAACAAGAGGTTTTTTCTAATAAGGAAGGATTTCTTTTGGACATAAAAAAATGCTCCAAGTTTCACATCACCGAAAATATCTCCACAATGTATTCACTTGATCACAACAACAAAAAATAGGGTAGAGATAACACTCTCCACCTAACCAATAATCCAATGAGGAGAAGAAGTTATCTTCCTCATTGGCCTCCGAGCCCCAACTATAATGTAATAAAAGATGGATCCAACTCATGGAAACTATTACAAAGCTTCCACATCACAATAAAAATATTTCACAACCATACCAAAAAGAAATCAACACCAAAATACAATCACAAGAAGGAATTTAACATAATATACAAGTCTTGAAAATGCAAAGCCAATGGAGCAAGGATTTATGGGGAGATCACTTATGCCTCCCAATGGGTATTAGTTTCCGACCTTAAATCCCAAAAATATACATCTCAAAACCCCTACAGATCTCTTATGTCTTCCTCAAGGTCCTCTTATGCCTCTCACATTCTCTTATGCCTCCTACAATCTCTTATGCCTCCCCCATAATAACTAAGTAAGAAATGCAAGTATTTTCTTATCCAAGGTGGGGAACCCAACCCAACTCCATCTAAAAGATGAAATAAACTATTATTCCTCCCTACATATAAGATCCACATAGCCTTCTCCTACACCATACTTAGGAAATCTACCCAAGAACCTAACAAGCATACCAAAACACTCAATAAGATACACATATACTCAAATAAAAGAAAACAATTAAACAAGAGTGTATCTCCTACCTTTTCATGGAAGATATTGATCCAAGAGTCACACACCAAGCTCCTTCAAGCCCAATCCAACACCAACAAGCTCCAACAAAATCCACAAGCACTCCAAAATTCTCTAACTCCAAAATACAAGAGTACAAATGAAATGAAGTAACCCCAAAACAAACAAATGAACTTGCATAAATAGAAAAGGGAGAGAGGAGGGTGAGGTAGCTCCATGCAGGATTCCACATCACTCATCCTCAACTCCACCTCACAATTCAAACCTCAACCCCAATGCACAATAAATTGGTGGTTGAGAGGAATGAAAACCTCTTACACACACAATCCAAACCCACACCCCATAAGGAAAAAATTTAAAAGCCATGTAAGAAAAGTGCAATAAATTCCACTTTTTGTCTTACAAAACACATAATGGGTTGTAAATTTTACCCCCCAATCCATAGGTAGGGTTGGTATAAGAACTTAAAAGGTGTGAGACAAGCTTAGCTTGTACCACAAGCCTCCAAAATCGGCCCTTAAGGCCGAATCCGAATTTCCAAGGTAAGGTAGAGTGTACAACACTCAAGTTACTTACACTCAATCTTAAAAACACATAGTCCAAAACCCAACAACTTTAATAAATGACTTCATTTGTCACATCCCCAAATCACTTAATAGCTTGATTTAAATAACTTACTAAAAGCACACTATTCAATAAGGATTAAATAAATTCCATCACAAATAACTACATACTCTAAAATAATTATTAAAAAAGGAAAAAAGTGCACATGGTTACAATTGGAGGTCATCCCCCCCCCCCAAGGGGAGCCCCTAATAAAATTAAAACAAACAAACCATAACCTAACACAAGTTTCCATGTTGACCTTTGTTGTATCCATCTAGTATTCCACCGTGGTTGGTGTCCAATCCGCCTTTCGATTGTTGTGATATAATTACCTACAAGACACATGATACCTCCTTAGGCCTTATGGCCACATCAAAACATTTAAGATAAAATATACATATATAAATCAATAACCATTCACATATAGCTAAATCATCATCTGTATTAACAATGCTATCATTTGTCTAAAATTTCAACAACATCTAAATTTTATCTTTTATCAGTATCAACAAGATCCCAATATTATTTCAAATGCTAAGTCCTACTCAACACGACGAGAATTATGAATGTCAAACACATCATCATCATCAGCAAATATAATATGTTTATGTACCTATCTAATAATCCACACTATCATACTATGAATCACAATCCATCAAAATCAGAATATATATATCATTTCACATCATGCTAAACCAAAATGATACAATAATATACAGGTATAAAGTCAACAATAATCAAAATCAACATATAATAAGTGTCAAAGAGGGAGTGGGCACTACAGGGGTGGGGTGGCTTCATGTAGGATGCCACATCACCACTTTCTCCATCCACCTCACTAAAGTCAACAAAAGGACCAAGACTCATAAATGTGTAGGTGAGGGATATGAAAATTTTCATTCAACACACAAACCTCCACTCCATACTTCCAAGGACAAAATTAAGAGGGTTTGTAAGAAAGTGCAATTAATTACCTACCTTTTTCCTTCAAAAATACATAATGAGGGCTAATTTTGACCCCTCACTCATATATATGGTTGGTGTGTTAATTTAAGAGGTATGGAACAAGTATACTTGTCCCACAAGCCTTCAAAATGTGAGCGCAAAGAACAAATTCGAGATTTTAAAAGCAGGGATGAAGACACAACTCAAAATAAATAGTATAAAAACAAGGACTATCTACCACATGTAATGCCCACACAGTCACATCCCAACTTAGCATAATCAACATGATTAATTACTAAATAAGACAACATTAATTAAGAAATAATAAAGTCGTGAATACATTACCATAAAAGAAATCACATACACACAAAAAAAAAGAGGGAAAGAAACACACAAACCCATGGTCAAATATGAGGTCACCCCATGGGAACCTCCATACAAACTCAACAAAAAATGAAAATATGCACGAACAAAAATTTTCCAAGAAGAACTTGTTGCAAACATCCAATATTATTCCATGGTTAGTCTCCTAGCCCCTTCTTGCTTATTTTACTTTTGAATTTCCCTGCAACCAACCAAATCAATACCAACTTTGGCCTCAAGGCCACATCAATGCGTCATGGAAATAAAACACATATAAATCATCCATCATCTAATCCTTAGCATACATCATAGTTATGCAATTCTAACATAAAATAATCATTTATAAAAATAATTATTAGGGGTAAATAGTTTTGAAGGGACTATACCCTGTTCAAAAATGTGCTCAAAAATCTAGATAAAGCAGAAAAGAACAGTCCATAGTTTTGTAGTGACTATACCCTTTATAAAAAAAAAGGCTCCACAACTAGATAAAGTAGTAAAAACATCAGTTTGGATTAGTATCCAGAAAATACATGTATGTACAACTATAGTTAACCGAGGAACTATAACTAATCATTTATAATTACCAATAATCACAACTCGTATTTTAACCCAAACCATGAAATTCATATAATTTTTTATCATCTATTATCATTACATAATTAATACATACCAAAATATCAATGAACACATGTTTGTTCAATCATATAAACGTAGTTGCAAACTTCTATGAATTTAAAAATGTCAGTATATGAATAAAGCAATGGTAATCACATGTGTTGCAATATATAACAATGTCAACTAGGCATCCATACAATCCATGATAAGGGTAAAATCCCAAATAATAATCAAATGTCCATATAGTCTATCAAAATGCTAACCAGAATACTATATCAATATTCATGTCTCTAAGAAGCTAGTAAACATGATCATAACAAAAATAAGTGTAAAAGAGGAGTGGGCACTACAAAACTCAAATCAATAAAAAAATAAAATAATATAATTCATCTCATGCAAGTGGGAAGTGATTATCTTAAATAAAACAACCATTTACTAGTAAATACTAAGGGGTTAAATCAACTTAATACAAGTAGGATTAAATCAAGATAATTAAGAATAAATAAAATCAATAAAATTTTCCAAGGGGTTATTTCCCTTTTCCAAATTTAATCAAAAAAATAATAAACATCACAAAGGGGACCAAAAAATAAGGCAAGGGGATAAATTTTCCCTATAAGGCCTATTGTGCCACATGAAGGAGCATCTCTTGAAACCCACATTATCTTGTAGTATGAACCTATTTCTTGCAAACTCAATTTCAAACAACATACTTTCTCGATAAAATATGCTAATAAGGAAATCACTTGCATCTTAACCAAATCAAGTCACCCACACACTAAACAACCAATTAGTTAAAAAAAATCCATCCACCATATAAGATATTAGAAACCATGATAATCATCCATGTCATATTTCATAAACTAATACAAGATACATACTAATCTAAAAAACTATCAAGCTCAATAATCATCACCACAACATTAGATAATAACGATGATAATCATGAATTGGCCTCATGTGCCAAATACAACCATCCTGTCATCACAAGTTAACATAGAAAAGATAAAGTGGTGAAAAAACAACATATATCCTAATTGAATAACTGTGATGATAATGTGTCCAATGTCTTAATGTGAATAGTATAATGAGCCAATGCAATCAAAATAGAGTGAGAAACTGGTGGAAAATACACCCCCTCTCCCAGGAATAGACTTCATCCTGGGAATCACTAGAAGAGGTAAATATATTGAGCTCTAAAAGGTGTAGCATCCTCATGTGTAGTTGTCTCATCATACTTGTCCCATTGAACCCTAGCTTGGTCCAACATCAAGTGTAACTTAGAATATGTGGATATTAATCAAGAAAATAGTAGCCACCAAAATGATCATCAACATCATCATCCTGAATTCTCCACGAGGTTAAACATTAATGGGATGCCCAACATAAATGTTACCCATAAGGAAATTGGTAAGGGGTGAGTAAAGGGACATAAATTGTTTTTTTCATAGAAATGTTGACAAATTGCATGCACATGATGTGCATGAAGTCACTCATGGACATCAAAAATATCAAACGAGAAAATTAAAATTTCAAATTTATGTAAAGTTCCACTTCCTAGCCTATACTTAACATTAACAACATAGAAAACTACTCACATGACCCTCAAATCCGCACTTTTATTTGCACTCTCCCTAAAGGGGCCAACGATGTAGGGTCACATAACACAAAACATAATGAAAAGGGGCAATGAATTAATTTTAAAATAATATTTACAAAGGTACACATAATCCATATTGGAAATACACAATATAACATGTATATATCATCCATTCAATTACACAGTTAAATTGACTACTAGTTTTGTCTTAGAGGTTCCAGAGCTTGAACCTTTTCCTAGATATCATATGTCACACCCAATAATTTTGATTTAGAAAACCAAGAAAAATAAGTAAAATTCCTTTTTTTGTTGAAATGTTTATCGAATTTCAATTATATTGGTCTAAAGACTACACTACAATAACCCCACAATGTCACCTTCATTTATTAAATTCATTTAAATGGTTTCAAAATCAACATGGCACACTAATAAGAATAAGAATATTGTGAACTCTACTATTACAACCATAATAAAACATGAATGAGCTAGATGGAGTAGACATCTAAAGGGGTTGCAATACTAGAAAAGTTCCAAGGGCAGTCACAAAACATTTCCTGGAAAAACTCGATAACAAATCATCCTTTCAAATTTTCCAAAGAGGTCAAGAGGACAATGAGAGACATTCCCTCCAAACGAGGAAGGAAGAATCGACACATTTTCTTAATATCTTTACCATATGCGGCCTTAAACTTGTATAATAACCTAGATCCCACCCACTAAGTCCAAAGGGAGGGTATTTCCCTAAAAAATAGAGGTATAAGCCCATGTTCTAATAAGAAAATAAAGTTTTAAATCCCATTGAGTTGTAAAAACAATGGGGCTAAATTGATTAAGGATGACACCAAAAACACACACACTCACATTCCAACCCCAAAGACACATTTCTTGACTAGAGGCAACACCGGTTTGAAGGATGCCATCATCCAAGGTAGGTGGGAGGATTGGATACTCATAAATTTTAACATTTCATTATTTAGAGCCCAAAATTTTCTTTATATCAAGCTAAAGGGGTTTTTGAATTATAAATCCTTATACATAGATTTCCTAAGAGCAAAGTAACCAATGGGAGGTCCAAAGTGCAAAATGATGCATCTTTGTATCATACACATTATTTTTTCTTGTTATATTATAATAAGATAAGAGAAAAACATCAACCAAATTCACATGACCAAAAATTCGTATGTAACGTACACTAGATGTTCATATTGCAATCGAGAAGAATGAAAATGTACATTTCTATTGATTTAATACAAATAGATCATGTTTTTTCTAGATTCAAGTAGTACAAAAAATAATATTGTCTTACAACATATTCAATTATTTATACATTCTTCATGTTCTCAAGTACGTATAATCAACCCAGTTTTATTCATAGAAAAAGGACACAAGTTACGAGTAAAATTATAGATGTAATTATTTTTGTGTTGTTGTTATTTATTTCTTCATTCACAACATCCCTAAAACTTGCATCATCATGGATCCACACTAAAATAGGCATGAAATTCACCTTACCATGCAAACAAATGAATATAGCATTTAATTTCTAAAGAGAAGAAAGAGAGAATTTTGTCATTTTCTACAAATTTGTAATCATTCAATATATATAAAGCTAGAAGAAGAGAATTCCTTATTTTAGTCACACACGCACAATTTAATATTACAGAACGACACATTTGATGCAATAAATTTATCCATTTTGTTAGCAGTGAGGTTGTCTTAGATTTATAAATATCTCTCCAGAGTCATAGTCCAACCATTTACTTAATAATTTCCACTACTTGATTTATCTTATTTTACACTCTATTTTAATTAATAACATCTTTCATCACTCTTGTCATTGTCTTAAATACCATCAACTAACTACATAAACAATATGTTGTAAATTCATGTATATGGAAAAGTGTTTACATATGTCCTTCAAAATAATCCAACCTAAGTCACTCCATTGCTTTAAGTCCAAGTATCTTCATATGCTCTATCTCCAATCTATTGTACTTATATCTTGGTTATGTGTTACTGGGCTACACCCTTATCATATTTTCCTTTATTCATACCATGATGGTTAACATCCATTGTATTTAGGGTTGAGATTTGGATTCATGCTTCATCACCTGAAATTCACATTATAAATCTTTGTTTAAACATTTCACATTGATTCAAGGTTAACAAGTTTCTCACTTAAATCATTGTTTTTATTCAAAACATGCTTTCATTCATGAACCACGTAATGGTTTCTATAAATATTTTGTGGCATACATAACTTATCTATGTGTTCCTATCTTTTTCCATCACCCCTTTAGCATTGTTGATCCTTATAACCACATTTATGTGATTCCAATATCGTGAAAAATCATTACACATTACAAGGTTTCATAATAATACACACAGAGAGAGTTTTAGGATAATTTTAAGGTGGTTCATGTCTAAATAATTTTATCATCAAATGTTGCATTACGCTCATCATTCCCTATACTATAATCTTATGGGTTAAAAATTTCAACCAATGAACACACATAACACATCATCTTTATAACATTATATTAGTTTACACCCATCAAAGGTGTATCGAAGGGTCAATGGGGTCAACATGGCCTAGTTTCCTGATTATACGAACTAGCTCAAATGGCTACAAAAGTGACCAATAAAAGGTTTTCTAATAACTTATATGGAAAGGTTAACACATCTAACATATTCTTTGTTACAAAGAGAATCTAAAGAGACTTCCAGGACCTAAAATTGGCAATTGGAACTCAAACTAGAAGCATATCTCTAGAGCTAATAAGTAGAATTTTGTTGTTGCACTTTAGCAGCCCAAACCAAGGTGGCTACAAAATAGGGTTCGAAAAAAAGCATCAAAGAATCAAACAAAAATTATGTCAATTCCCATCCACTCCCTCATATGGTGAGAAACCATTGAAATAGATAGAAATCATTTTTCATAACCAGGGTTAAATCTATGACTAATTTTCTAGAGTTGATTACCGTAATTGTGCCAGTTCATTCTTCATGCAAAACATCAAGTGGCATGAAAAACATACTTTTAAAACTAGCTCCCAAAGTAGTTTTATCAAAACTAAAATTTGATTACAATTGTCATGGTGGAATTCTAGAGGTATGTGGTAGTAGATCTCAGTCTCACAACATGGATCCCTAAACCACGATAAAAGAAACGATAACCAAATCGTACGAAGCCAAGAACACAAACGCTAATCAAACACCACAATCAATAAGATGAAAGTAATTCACCAAAATAACTTTACATAAACCTTTGTAAACAAATGAGCAGCAATATCATATATTATTATGGATCTCAATGCAATACAATGAGAATGGGCCTTGCTTAAATAGGCAAGGAATAACAATCTAAGAACTAGTCAAGGTCGTAGATCAAGCCATAAATCAAGGAAATAACTAGTCATCAAAGAACTAGTCAAGACCATAGATTTAGGAGAGAATTAGACATCAATGATCTAGTCAATACCATAGATCAAGGAAAGAACTAGTCAATACCATAGATCAAGGAAATAACTATACCTAACAACTAGATAATATCTCCTAATATCTAAATAAGATAAAAAAATCCACACACATAAGTGGGTGAGGATAAATACAATAAAGGTAAATAAGGTACCTAGGTGAACATGAGCTAAGGTAAATACCTACTCTAACACCCCCCTCAAGTGAAGCTAGTGGCCAAAATAGAAGTGGAATGTCCACAGTATGAGTCCCAACAACTAGGCTTGATGAGGTAATCATGTACAATAACTGAGAAAAAGGGACACCGGAAGGTACCCAAAACCAGTAACAACAAAGTAAAGAGAGTAAAAACCCACTCTAAGGCATCCCAAGAAGCTCGGCCCAAAAAACTCGTATAATGCTGAAGAAGTTTAGTGTGCACTATGGTCTAAATCCACTGCTCGATCACAAAACTCAAAAACAACTGACATTGGGCTTTACCATAATAGCTCCATACAAGGAGACTGTCAACGGAGTGAGGTTGAAAGTGCAGAAAAAACCAAACATAATTTGATCAACTATTGCAAATAGGTGTGTCACGATCCAAGAAAAATAACCAAAGCAACAAGGCAAGGACACAAAATCAAGAGTGTCACGATCCAAGAAAAGCCAAGGTAACAAGGCAAGGACACAAAACCCGAAGAAGCAGGATTAACACCACACCCTCCCATAGTACTGAATGGGTGGAGTGGTGCTATAAATCTATATGAGTTGTCAAAACAACTACTCAAACACTGACAAAATAACACTGGAATGCACCAGAATAGATCCCCCATAAGAGATACTGTCAACATGCCAAAAGTGTCAAAAATATAGATACAAAATCTCTCAACAAACAAGAGAGATACACTACACCTACAAAATAAAAATTATCAAAACAAGAAGCATCACAATGCATAAGGTATATAAAGTGGAGCAAGAGGTCGAATGGTGGAGGAGTCATGCCTATAGAGTCCTCTCAACGAATGCCTATTTCGTCACCACGAGTGATCAGATATCCACCCCAAATCAACATGGATGATTCTTCATATGACTTGGTGCAAAATGCACAATGGGTGCATGCAAAAGAACATCAGAATGTGTGTTAGGTTGATCATGTCTGAAGCTGAAATCTCAGGTTTCTCAAGTTTGAGTGAAGGTGTAGAACTCATGTATTGCTCATGATCCTTAGAAAGAGTCGAGCGAACAAAAAAGGAGCTCTGTCAATGTGTGATCTCAATGAAGTATCTGCTCGAAAACCAATGCCATGATGAGAATTCCACTTAACATGTGGAATAGAGGAAACAATACCCTATGAATGTCTACCAATGACTTCGCTAGTGAGACCCATATAACGAAGCATGCGAGACTTGAATGCAGTGGTATGCTTCTCAAAAAATCCATACAACTGAGTAGAAGTAGGATACACAACATGTGGTACTGTAATAGGCACAAATGTAGAAGAGCATGCAGTAACAAGCTTCATAGGTATATGAGCATCAAGAGCAAGAAAAAACTCAAAGACTAATAGATCAATGTCAGTGGGTACACGAGCAATAGCTACAAGTGGACTAGGAGCATGGATATGGTTGTCCATAGTATCATGGTGATGTTGTAGGCTAGCAAGTTGTTGCTGCAGGGAGTGGATTATTGTATCCTTATCATGAATGAGTGATTGTAGAAGAGAATTTCACTTCTTGAGTGATCTATTTTCTTCCACAAATTTTACAATATCCTCTTGAAGTCCACATACTTTAGAGAAAAGCATATCATTCTCAAAATCCATGATAGAGAAGAATGTAACTCCCAAAAGTTTAGGACATCGGGCTCAGCCCAAAATTACATCCATAATTGATTACAACACTCCTCCATATTTGACACTTCCAAAAAAGGAAAGATTTAAAAACCTTCCTATGCGTAAAATGAGAAAAATACGCTGCAAAAAAAAACTGCCCTTCGCAGATCTCAAAAAATCTAAACGGACCTAAAAACAATTCCGCTATTTCTTTTCTGGTGGGCATGAATCCCGAGGCAAACCAATGTGCTTCTCTACAACAAAAAAAATCCACAAAAAAATGAACTATTTGTAGAAACGGCCAAGTTTATAGTCGATCTTAGGGTTTTCACACCTTCTAGATCCAATGGAAGCCTCTGTTTCCTCAAAAATGGATTGCACCAAAAAAAGACGACCCAAATCCCAAATATATGGAATATACAGAATAATTTTATTTTACAAAATAAAACTTACAGACGGCTGCTAACAACATCTCCAGCTCCTGATCCATGAAAGGCACGATAAACCAGATCGTATAAGCCAAGAACACATATGCTAATCAAAACACCACGATCAGTAAGATGAAAGCAATTCACTAGAATAGCTTTACATAAAACCTTGGCAAACAAAATGAAGCAAGCAATATCAGATATTAATATGGAACTCATTGCAATACATGAGAATGGGCCTTGACTACATAGGCAAGGAATAACAAGCTACGAACTAGTCAAGTTCGTAGATCAAGCCATCAATTAGGAATAACTAGTCATCAAAGAACTAGTCAAGACATAGATTAGAAGAGAAAAAGACATCACGGATCTAGTCAATACCATCATTTTTAAAATTTTAAAACTGAATAGATATATATATATATAATATATCCTTTTTTAAAACGTTTAACTACACACACACACACAACACACACACAGATATATTTATTATTTAAAATGCATAGTGTGTGTGTTGTGTGTGTGTGTGTAAATATTTAAATGAAAATTTGTACAGTCACCCAAAAGAGCTGCATAGTGTACTACCCCTTTAAGGGTGTGCAATGTTTATATTGGCTCCCTCATTGTATTTTGTGGTTTTGCACCACAACTTCCCATCTATTCTTTTCCACAGAACTGAAACAAAACTATGGTGATTAATCAACAAAAAACAATTGCCTGACTCATTACTATTTTTTTATATAAGTTTGTTTTAGTAATAAAAACAAAAAGGAAAAACATTATCGATGCTTACCTGTTTTTTCATAATATTTTATTAATATAAAAATATACGATTTATATACATATTAATTTTTTTTAAATATATATTAAATCATAGTATATGTGTATGTAATATATTTTTCATAATCCTACAACAAGATTGGCCCACGTGGGGGTTAAATACAAGTTTCTTTCTTTCCTCATTCAAAAAGGATCTAATTATACAATTTTTGTAATTTTGTTTCATTTGTATCACAATAGTAAAGATCTATCACTATAAAGGAGAATAAATGTGATTACCAACCACCTATATATGCTTCTTTCATAATGTAAAGAATGACAAAACTGCATTTAGCCAATAATTCGCATTACTCAAAATCATTCCAAAAACAACAAGGCATACAATCACTATCATTGTGATTCAAGGGGAAAAACTCAAATGAAATATATATTTTCAATTTAGTAACATGCTTACATTATGAAACCTATTCCAAATAAAATAAAACGCAACTTAAATTGAATTGCAGATTTTAATGAGATACATTTGCAATAAAATGTAAACATTCAATTTCTCTTCTATCAACTCCTACATTTCATAGTTCAATAACTCATAAAATATTTGAATAAGTTCTTTATAATATGTTTAACACGTAAAAAAAAGTATAAAATCCATCCACACTAAGAGTGTTAGACAACATGATAAAGTTTACAACAACATTCTCTTTCAAATACACTTGCAACTCCTTCACATGGATTAAATCTGTAATTCCTCCATCTTAAACATAATATAAAAGGAAGGGATCATAGGCAACACTCACATTTCCAACCTTAATCCAATTACAAGGTGAATCCAACCTTCTCATTGGCCCTCGAGCCCCAAAAATGGAGTCATAAGGAATGTTTAAAAACCATGGAAACTCTTCACAAAGGCTTAAACAATACATACATTCATGCTAACAAAAATTTCAACACATATAAACATAATAACATCAATAGTAACAATATACAACTTTGTAACACATAGGCTTAAAATCTAAACCAAAGGAGAAGAGAATATGGGGAACCCCTTATACCTCCCAAGTGGGTTAAGTGTCCACCTTGAAACCTCAAAAATCTCAATCCACACATAAAAAAATCTTATCCCTCCCTCAATCTCTTATTACTCCTACCCTCAATCTCTTATCGCTCCCTCGTGTAAAACATACAAGATAAAGTAAGAAATCTAACTTATCTTCACAAGGTGGACACCCAACCCAAACTCCCTCCATAAACACATACAAAAATATTATCCCTCCCTCAAGGTCCCCATTTTCCTTCTTCCCACATCCACACCATCCTTAAGGTCAAAAACTACCCAATTCAATACAAATACATACATTCATTCATTTTATAATACAACACATAACAGTAAAATAAAATGCAAGGGTATAACCCTACCTTGCCATTGTAAGAACCTTAGATCTTAGGAAACAAAACTTCAAGCTTCTTCCAAGTCCAAGCCAAATCCAAATTAAAGATCCCAAGTTCCAAAACAAGTAACCCCAGCAAAATCACCCAAATATGCAAGTGTGTAACCCAAAACCAAGTAACCCCCAAAAAATCCAAAAACAACTCCAATAAATAGAAAATGTGGAGAGGAGTGTAACACCCACAAAAATGACGTTCTAAGAACACATTAAATCCAAATTAATTATCTGGAAAGTTGCAAAAATATATATTATTGTTTAATTCATAAGTTAGCAAGGGTGTCAAACCCTAATGGTATGTTAAGTTAATCTCCACCAATTAATTACTACATTACAAGGGATGGACCGGGTGTAAGTTAATGATTAAATATTCTTAATGTATCTCTAAGTTCAAATTAATTACAAACAACTAAGAAGGTGCCATAAATTGATTTACTTGGTTAAATGTTCCTCCTCCCTTAATTAGCATTCAAACCCATACTAATAAACCTCATACTTAGCTACTTTAGCTCCATTATCTTGATAGCTTTAATGTCCATTTAATTAATTTCTAAAACATACTAGGAACTAAATAAATGAGTTTGCTTACAAGGGTATTTAAATGGCCACATTCACCCATTTACACATACCTTTAAACTGTTTATAAAACACCCATAATATTCATTCCTACCAAAAAATTGTAGGGTTGATCCTCAACCCAGATCAATTCAATTGTGGCCCACTAGATCTAGGGTTCATTAACTAACCCTAAATATCCCTTAAAGAAATCGTATTACGCTTTTCTTTTCCCTGGCCTCCATTTGGTCACTTTTCCCTTGTTTTTAAAAATGAATGGTGGAAAAATGGAAGCCATGGGGAGCAGAGGAAGGAAAAGCCATGAATAATATCACTAGAATAAGCGGATTGTAGTTCTAGGTTGTATATTAATCTTGAATTTTCTTCATTTGAAAATTGAAGGGGTACACTTCGAATCTGGAGTTGTGATTTAGTATTTCCATTTTTTCGTTATCCTACATGGGAAAAAAACCCTAATTAATTTTTTAATCCAAGAGATTGAATGTTTTTAAATACCTATTGAGGATTTACAAGTTTAGAACAACATTCTCTTTCAAATACACTTGCAACTCCTTCACATGGATTAAATCTGTAATTCCTCCATCTTAAACATAATATAAAAGGAAGGGATCATAGGCAACACTCACTTTCCAACCTTAATCCAATTACAAGGTGAATCCAACCTTCTCATTGGCCCTCGAGCCCCAAAAATGGAGTCATAAGGAATGTTTAAAACCATGGAAACTCTTCACAAAGGCTTAAACAATACATACATTCATGCTAACAAAAATTTCAACACATATAAACATAATAACATCAATAGTAACAATATACAACTTTGTAAACACATAGGCTTAAAATCTAAACCAAAGGAGAAGAGAAATATGGGGAACCCCTTATACCTCCCAAGTGGGTTAAGTGTCCACCTTGAAACCTCAAAAATCTCAATCCACACATACAAAAATCTTATCCCTCCCTCAATCTCTTATTACTCCCTCAAATCTCTTATCGCTCCCTCGTGTAAAACATACAAGATAAAGTAAGAAATCTAACTTATCTTCACAAGGTGGGACACCCAACCCAAACTCCCTCCATAAACACATACAAAAATATTATCCCTCCCTCAAAGGTCCCCATTTTCCTTCTTCCCACACCATCCTTAAGGTCAAAAACTACCCAATTCAATACAAATACATACATTCATTCATTTTACAATACAACACATAACAAGTAAAATAAAATGCAAGGGTATAGACCCTACCTTGCCATTGTAAGAACCTTAGATCTTCAGGAAACAAACTTCAAGCTTCTTCCAAGTCCAAGCCAAATCCAAATTAAAGATCCCAAGTTCCAAAACAAGTAACCCCAGCAAAATCACCCAAAATATGCAAGTGTGTAACCAAAACCAAGTAACCCCCAAAACTCCAAAACAACTCCAATAAATAGAAAATGTGGAGAGGAGTGTAACACCCACAAAAATGACGTTCTAAGAACACATTAAATCCAAATTAATTATCTGGAAAGTTGCAAAAATATATATTATTGTTTTAATTCATAAGGTTACAAGGGTGTCAAACCCTAATGTATGTTAAGTTAATCTCCACCAATTAATTACTACATTACAAGGGATGGACCAGGTGTAAGTTAAATGATTAAATATTCTTAATGTATCTCTAAGTTCAAATTAATTACAAACAACTAAGAAGGTGCCATAAATTGATTTACTTGGTTAAATGTTCCTCCCCTTAATTAGCATTCAAACCCATACTTAATAAACCTCATACTTAGCTACTTTAGCTCCATTATCTTGATAGCTTTAATGTCCATTTAATTAATTTCTAAAACATACTAGGAACTAAATAAATGAGTTTGCTTACAAGGGTATTTAAATGGCCACATTCACCCATTTACACATACCTTTAAACTGTTATAAAACACCCATAATATTCATTCCTACCAAAAAATTGTAGGGTTGATCCTCAACCCTTAGATCAATTCAATTGTGGCCAGTAGATCTAGGGTTCCATACTAACCCTAAATATCCTTAAGAAATCTTATTAAAGCTTTTTCTTTTCCCTAGCCTCCCATTTGGTCACTTTTCCTTTGTTTAAAAATGAATGTTGGAAAAATGGAAGCCATGGGAGCAAGGAAGGAATAAGCCATGAATAATTTCACTAGAATTAAGCTTATTTTAGTCTAGGTTGTAGATTTATCATTGTAATTTCTTTCATTTGAAAATTGAAGGGGTTTACACTTCAAATCTGGAGTTGTGATTTAGTAATTTCCATTTTTAGTTTCCTACATGGGAAAAACCCTACTTAATTTTTAATCCAAGAGATTGAATGTTTTTAAATACCCATTTGAGGATTTACAAGTTTAGAACAATGAATTTATGCCTTTATTGCTTGTTGGAGGTTTCCTCTTTAACTTTATAGGCTTAAATTTTTGTTAGACTAAGTGACAATTTACACAGGCGCAAATTAATTTTTTTTTTTTTCCGTCAGTGATGGAACTACCACCGAAAGCAGGTTAGTAGTCCAGGGACCACCGCCCTACCTGGGTGATGATTCACAAACCACCACCTTGTCTGAGTGGCGGTTCAGAGACCAATGCTCTGCACATGACGGTGGTCATGTTCTTTAAAAACAAAACATTCATTTCCAAAAATTTCAAAAAAAAATTTACTAGAGTGTTTTAAAGGTCATCCTTAGCTTAAATTTATATTCCTAAAGTTTCCAGTTGAAAGGTTCAATCCATTTATTAATTTCATACTTAAATGACTAAATTTAAAGATTTTCTATTTCAATAGTAACAAGTAAAACAACTAAAATGTCATTTTAATTTTCTTTCAACAATTTTCTTTCTAGTTCAAAATTAGGAAAGAAGATAAATCTACTTCTAATGTTATTGTGTTCTTTACAACAAAATGCAATATTTCAACATAATAAATTACTTAAAATTTATTGCATCTTTCCATTTTCACTACAACCATTTGTTTGAGTAACCATAAGAAAATTTATTTCACATTCAATTTTGCAATGGATACACTATTAATGTTTTACAACTTATGTGCTCTTCTTTTCATTTTTACAAAAATACAAACACTTAAAATAGCAATTCACTTTCCTTTTTCTTTAAGCATGATTCATTCTCTTACAATGTAAAGAACTTACTTTCTCACAATACAATTACAGCTAAACCTTTAAACATGATTTCCATTTTGATTTATTCCTTTACATAATACAATTTGAGGAGAAAGAAAATTATAAAATTCCTCAATTAACTTCCTTCAAAATAATAATACAACTTGGTAAATTAAACTTACAATGCAACATTTCTTTTTAAAAAAATACAATACTGCAAGTCTTCCTCCTTAAGTGGAAATAACAAGAGGTTTTTCTAATAAGGAAGGATTTCTTTTGGGCATAAAAAAATGCTCCAAGTTTCACATCACCGAAAATATCTCCACAATGTATTCACTTGATCACAACAACAAAAAATAGGGTAGAGATAACACTCTCCACCTAACCAATAATCCAATGAGGAGAAAAAGTTATCTTCCTCATTGGCCTCCGAGCCCCAACTATAATGTAATAAAAGATGGATCCAACTCATGGAAACTATTACAAAGCTTCCACATCACAATAAAAATATTTCACAACCATACCAAAAAGAAATCAACACAAAATACAATCACAAGAAGGAATTTAACATAATATACAAGTCTTGAAAATGCAAAGCCAATGGAGCAAGGATTTATGGGGAGATCACTTATGCCTCCCAATGGGTATTAGTTTCCTACCTTAAATCCCTAAAATATACATCTCAAAACCCCTACACATCTCTTATGTCTTCCTCAAGGTCCTCTTATGCCTCCCACATTCTCTTATGCCTCCTTACAATCTCTTATGCCTCCCCCATAATAACTAAGTAAGAAATGCAAGTATTTTCTTATCCAAGGTGGGGAACCCAACCCAACTCCATCTAAAAGATGAAATAAACTATTATTCCTCCCTACATATAAGATCCACATAGCCTTCTCCTACACCATACTTAGGAAATCTACCCAAGAACCTAACAAGCATACCAAAACACTCAATAAGATACACATATACTCAAATAAAAGAAAACAATTAAACAAGAGTGTATCTCCTACCTTTTCATGGAAGATATTGATCCAAGAGTCACACACCAAGCTCCTTCAAGCCCAATCCAACACCAACAAGCTCCAACAAAATCCACAAGCACTCCAAAATTCTCTAACTCCAAAATACAAGAGCACAAATGAAATGAAGTAACCCCAAAACAAACAAATGAACTTGCATAAATAGAAAAGGGAGAGAGGAGGGTGAGGTAGCTCCATGCAGGATTCCACATCACTCATCCTCAACTCCACCTCACAATTCAAACCTCAACCCCAATGCACAATAAATTGGTGGTTGAGAGGAATGAAAAACCTCTTACACACACAATCCAAACCCACACCCCATAAGGAAAAAATTTAAAAGCCATGTAAGAAAAGTGCAATAAATTCCACTTTTTGTCTTACAAAACACATAATGGGTTGTAAATTTTACCCCCCAATCCATAGGTAGGGTTGGTATAAGAACTTAAAAGGTGTGAGACAAGCTTAGCTTGTACCACAAGCCTCCAAAATCGGCCCTTAAGGCCAAATCCGAATTTCCAAGGTAAGGTAGAGTGTACAACACTCAAGTTACTTACACTCAATCTTAAAAACACATAGTCCAAAACCCAACAACTTTAATAAATGACTTCATTTGTCACATCCCCAAATCACTTAATAGCTTGATTTAAATAACTTACTAAAAGCACACTATTCAATAAGGATTAAATAAATTCCATCACAAATAACTACATACTCTAAAATAATTAATAAAAAAGGAAAAAAGTGCACATGGTTACAATTGGAGGTCATCCCCCCCCCAAGGGGAGCCCCTAATAAAATTAAAACAAACAAACCATAACCTAACACAAGTTTCCATGTTGACCTTTGTTGTATCCATCTAGTATTCCACCGTGGTTGGTGTCCAATCCACCTTTTGATTGTTGTGATATAATTACCTACAAGACACACGATACCTCCTTCGGCCTTATGGCCACATCAAAACATTTAAGATAAAATATACATATATAAATCAATAACCATTCACATATAGCTAAATCATCATCTGTATTAACAATGCTATCATTTGTCTAAAATTTCAACAACATCTAAATTTTATCTTTTATCAGTATCAACAAGATCCCAATATTATTTCAAATGCTAAGTCCTACTCAACACGACGAGAATTCTGAATGTCAGACACATCATCATCATCATCAAATATAATATGTTTATGTACCTATCTAATAATCCACACTATCATACTATGAATCACAATCCATCAAAATCAGAATATATATATCATTTCACATCATGCTAAACCAAAATGATACAATAATATACAGGTATAAAGTCAACAGTAATCAAAATCAACATATAATAAGTGTCAAAGAGGAGTGGGCACTACAAGGGTGGGGTGGCTTCATGTAGGATGCCACATCACCACTTCTCTAATCCACCTCACTAAGTCAACAAAAGGACCAAGACTCATAAATGTGTAGGTGAGGATATGAAAATTTTCATTCAACACACAAACCTCCACTTCATACTTCCAAGGACAAAATTAAGAGGGTTTGTAAGAAAGTGCAATTAATTACCTCTTTTTCCTTCAAAAATACATAATGAGAGCTAATTTTGACCCCTCACTTCATATATATGGTTGGTGTGTTAATTTAAGAGGTATGGGACAAGTATAACTTGTCCCACAAGCCTTCAAATGTGAGCTCAAAGAACAAATTCGAGATTTTAAAAGCAGGGATGAATACACAACTCAAAATAAATAGTATAACAAGGAATATCTACCACATGTAATGCCCACACAGTCACATCCCAACTTAGCATAATCAACATGATTAATTAACTAAATAAGACAACATTAATTAAGAAATAATAAAGCGTGAATACATTACCATAAAAGAAATCACATACACACAAAAAAGGAGAGGGAAAGAAACACACAAACCCATGGTCAAATATGAGGTCACCCCCATGGGAACCTCCATACAAACTCAACAAAAAATGAAAATATGCACGAACAAAAAGTTTCCAAGAAGAACTTGTTGCAAACATCCAATATTATTCCATGGTTAGTCTCCTAGCCCCTTCTTGCTTATTTTACTTTTGAATTCCCTGCAACCAACCAAATCAATACCAACTTTGGCCTCAAGGCCACATCAATGCGTCATGGAAATAAAACACATATAAATCATCCATCATCTAATCCTTAGCATACATCATAGTTATGCAATTCTAACATAAAATAATCATTTATAAAAATAATTATTAGGGGTAAATAGTTTTGAAGGGACTATACCCTATTCAAAAATGTGCTCAAAATCTAGATAAAGCATAAAAGAACAGTCCATAGTTTTGTAGTGACTATACCCTTATAAAAAAAGGCTCCACAACTAGATAAATTAGTAAAAACATCAAGTTTGGATTAGTATCCAGAAAATACATGTATGTACAACTATAGTTAACCGAGGAACTATAACTAATCATTTATAATTACCAATAATCACAACTCGTATTTTACCCAAACCATGAAATTCATATAATTTTTTATCATCTATTATCATTACATAATTAATACACCAAAATATCAATGAACACATGGTTTGTTCAATCATATAAACGTAGTTGCAACTTCTATGAATTTAAAATGTCAGTATATGAATAAAGCAATGGTAATCAACATGTGTTGCAATATATAACAATGTCAACTAGGCATCCATACAATCCATGACAAGGGTCAAACCAAAATAATCATTAAATGTCCATATAGTCTATAAACATGCTAACTAGAGTACTATATCCATATCCATGTCTCTAAGAAGCTAATAAACATAATCAAAGTAGACATAAGTGTCGAAGAGGAGTCGGAACTACACAAAATGTGGAAGCATATGCAACGTACATGAATAGTTTGACAAAATGCCTTAGAAAAACGTGTTCTCACTAACAATGATTTCAATATATGTACAAAATAGTTTTTTCAAGTATTATCTAAATTTATAAGCTTGTTCCATTTACCATCCTCTAATATCTCACTCATAAAAAAATTCCCTATGTCTAGGTTTTTGATCTTGTAAAAAAGTTCCCTTAAGTTATAAGAGGGTAGGAAAATAAACTCTCAGATTCTACCAAAATTAGAGCTTTGGAACAGGGCATGGAAATCCTTAGCAACATAATATAGTGTGAATTCATAAAGTACAATGGTAGTTGCATATGCATTGTATGTGTTATTTGAAAAATTGTGGAAACATTTAATAAAATGCAATTTTCCAAGATGGTGTAAAGTTTGAATTTTCAATCTTTTCTTACATTCTCCCAACCTCACAACAATGATTGAAGGATATTCTCAAAAAAAAATTTGTAATGATTCTCTCAATCTCTTTGAAATAATAAATCATTATGCAATTTAACCTTACCATGTAAGATTTCTTTATGTTTTATTAAAATTCAGCCATTTTACTTTAATTAGCCATCACTACATACACACTCATTCATAAAATACAACTCGCCATTAATTCAATTCTTTCCCTTAAATGCAATTCCTTTGGTAGGATTTTCCATTTCATGGTATTTTTTCTTTCGCATGCATGGCCCAAGGAAATTAATATACCAACCTTAACACCTCTAGCTTAATGTTTTCATATGAGATAGATTCTTTAATTTTTTGTATAATATTTGATAGAACATATACCTAATGGATATGATTGTTGGGATGATCATGTAGATTCCTTATACACATTTTATGAGGCTTATAACAAGTATATAATACCTCCAAAATTATCATTACTTTTTTTTATATATTACTATACATGATGACGAATCGATGTCAACCAATAAACGTCAATTTAAAGGAATATGCGGTGATCTTTTAGAGGAAATATTGCAAATAAATGAATAAATGTATAATTTTAATAGACCTCTTCATACTTTAATTTATTCTACTAGAAAAAGCATTTCTATGATACATGCAATGAATGAGCTATAAAATCAAATAAACATATTTTTTAAATATCATATGATCATATACAATGAGATAAATGAGTATAGGTAGTTTTTCAAAGAGAAAGAATCCCTTCCCTCTTGGCCACCTATTAGGACCACATGAATGGCTTGTTTAGAGGTGTAATTTATTAATGGTAGTAATTGATTTTTTCTACATTAATTACAAGCATGTCCTATTCTGTTCTTATGGATGTGTAAAATCCACACTAAATATAGTTAAAATACCCTCCCTAAGTCACATAATATTAGTGCACATAAAATATTTTACCAACTTCCTTCTTAAATGAAAAATAGGAAGGAATATGCAAAACATAATACTATGAGAAATGATCCCATTAGCCAATCTTAATGATTTCCCAATTTACAATGAATTGTAAAACAATTAGTCACTATATCATTTCTCAAAATACCATAAAATTTGCATGTGTATCGAGATGATGAAATATGCACAATGCATTACAAGAAGCAATTAAATGCATGCATACAATTATAGAATATTGGGAAATTTGTTGCTTATAGTGAAGTTATGAATCCACATTGTGTTCATATTCAAATAATATTAATGGTAAAAAATCATCTTCATAGGCCTTCCAAATAAAAAATCATGATCTATAGAAGTTTGTATCTCTAATACTTAGGGTAATACATTGGGGAGTAAAAATATAGAGTTTCAAGTCGTATTTGAAATTTAATATCAAGAGATATAAATGGTTTGGGTGGAGTTGCAAGTCATATGGGTAACTAGATGACTGGAATAAAGGAATTTTTAATATTTTATGCACGAGGGGTTCACATAGTAAAAATATGGTATAGCACATTCATTTGAAGAGTATTAAAGAATACCTTTAATGTTATTTTTTAAATCTAATTATTCAATTGATAATACCCCCTCCCCTTATATTATTAGAATTAAAAAACCCGTTATTTTTTCCATGTACATCACCAAATGACATCCTAAAATGAGTTTTAACTTTTTTATAAAATTCCACAAGTTCCTAAAATTTCCATTTTTATAAATGAGGAAAAACAAAAATATTTTGAGATGTTACATGTGATTATATATGATACACCAAAAAAGAACACCCACAAATGACAAGGATTAAAAAACCATGGAATATTATAAATAAGTGTGAGTATAGTATAGAAACCATAAAACCAAAGAAGATACCAAAAATTATGTAAATGTTTCTTCAACAAATAAACGTGAGTACATATTCTAAACATTATGTGAATATGTGGCTCAATGGTGGAGGACTTCATTCCTGTAGATTCTATCTAATTAAATTTAATAACAATACCACAAGGAATCTAATATCCATCCTAAATTAACTCATATGGTGGTATATGGTTCCTCCATTTGATATGGTGATGTGTGCATAAAAGTTTCTTACAAGGAATTATTTTGGTGATATGCATCAATTCAATCATGCATGATTGGTGCAATATCATCTCTCTCATAATTTATTTTATATGTGGATGAACTCATGTGTTTCAAAATTTTCTCATAAAGAGTAGAGTGTACAAAAATATGAGAGATCACAAAAATTATTCCAGTTATATTGAAGCACTTTCTCTATAGCCAATGTCGAGGTGAGGTATCAAATAAATAAAGTAGATAAGAGAGACAATGTTCAATAAGTGTGTTCTAAAACATCCACCTAGTAATCCATATAATGGTGTATATGGGAACCAAAACTAGTTACATTTTTATGAAATGGGAGAATAATAATTTTATATGTATCTGACATGGGGTTTGCATTAAGTGTAATCAAACGTGCATTAGATATAACATATAAGTTAGAAATTGGTGAGTCATATTCTAAATATGTAAAATTAGCTACAAAAGGAAGATAAGCCTTAATGGAATATGTGTCCAATGATTCAACATAATGTTGAGAATGTGCGACAATGTCATAATGAAATAATATTTTTCCAAAATGGATGAGTGAAATATGGAGCTTCATTTCTCAAATTTTACTTCTCTTCAAAAAAACTTTATCATGTCATATTTAAGAGAAAAAAATTATAAAATAGAATTTAATTTTTTAATTTAAGTTTTTCTATTCATGAGTGTGTATGTAACATCTGCTAAAAGGACACGTAAAAACTAAGACAAAACTCATTAATTACTTAGGAAAATTATGGTAATTTTTTTGTTTGTTTAAAACAAGGTCTCAAGGGTGGTAAATATTAATTGCAGTCAAATAATTGTACGATTATTAACTTATACACATTCATAACTTAATCGGATCTAAATTAATAATTAAATATTATTAATTAAATTCTAAATACATTTCAGAATCAAATCCTCTTCTATGGTTTCCGCTTTAATATTTATTTAAATCAGGGCTATTTTAATAACATTGCTCTACCCATTCGAATTATTCTAAAGTTCATAATTTAATCATTTCCTAGGTGGGTTGAATCTATTTCCCAAATTAACTTTAACTTCCATACCCATCATTTATTATATTAACTATTTTATTTCAACTAGTTTAATTTCCCTTTTTTTTATCATTGTTTAACATCCCATACACAAGGATATTAATTTATTATTCTAAAGTAACATGGGGTTCCCAACTTATTCTAACCCACAAACTGGTGCCATTAACCCATTACCCCTACATTTTAATTAGAACCAATTCCCATGAAAATTCCATCACTTAAAAAGTTGTAGGATTCATTCCCAACCCTAGGATTAAATCTATTAGAACCCTTGGATCAAGATTTCCCTAAAAATCCTTATTATTTCTTTCTTAATACCATTTTTCCCTAATTTATTTTCATTTACACATTCTTGTTTTACAGGTTTGGGAGAATGGAGGTCATGGAGCCAAGGAAGGATTATGAAAGATTTTTCTTAGATTGGAAGGATATACACACAATATTTTCTTATTTTATTTTCATCTCTCTCCTACGGTTTTCCATGAATATCATTTGTTATTTATATTTTGTGGGGGATTTACCCTATCCAGGTTAGGGGTATTATTTTTCCCTTTATTTTTTTTGTTAAAATGGGATATATTCACGGTTAGAGTTGTAAATATATTATATATATATATGTATATATATATATATATACATATATATATATATATATACATACATCCATACATACATACATACATACATACATACATACATACATACATAACATACATACATACATACATACATATACATACATACATACATACATACATGCATGCATGCCTACATACATACATACATATACATATATATCCACACACACACACACATATCTACATATATATTTGGACTTGTTATAGTTTTGTTTTAAAATTTCAGACACAGAAATGCCGAATTTAAATAATGTGGCCTGGAGAATAAGATTTAAATGCATATAGGTTTGGCCGGAATAAAACACAGTGAACTATGTAAAAATTTGAGTCACATTTTTTAATTGTGTGGGGGATTTTATTAATAGGGGGCATTACCCCCACCCCACTCCTTATTAAAAATAAGGGTTGGAGTGGGGGCGGAACCCCCCCCCCCCCCCCTCCCAACCCCAAACCCACTATAAATCCTTTAAGGTCGTGGCCCTACGGCCTCATCACAATAAAAATATTTTTTTATTTAAATAAACTTTGTCTTACTAGACCCACTCAGTCTATTATGATATAAATATGTTAATATTAAAATTAATTTTTAGTGTATATCCTAACAAACTCATTTTTTCCTCCACAAAATAACTCCATTTCCTCCTCTCAAACCCCTCTTAAAGGAAATCTACCATCCCAAAATAATGCATTCACAATACACAAAACATTCAATCAAACAATCACATATTTCTCAATCAAAACATATACAATAATAAATCAAAGGGGTAAGACCGTAAATTTCCATTGTAATATTCCAATATTCACACCACAAGCTTCAATCCAAGCCAAATTCCCCAAAAAGAAACTCCCCAAAAGCTCCAAGCAAGAACCAAAGCCAAAATTTCCAAAAATGCAAGAGTACGAATGAGAACAAATAACCCCAAATACTCCAAATTAACTTCAATAAATAGAAAAGGAGGTGAGGATGATGGTTTGGCCCCATGTAGGATATCACTTCATATTTTCTCAATTTCAACTCAACAAGTCAACACAAAAATACCAATGCTAATAAATGAGTAATTAAGGCTATAACACACACAAGTATACACTCCAACATTCACTCCATACTTCCAAGGACATATACACATATTTCTCATCTTTTTGAATTTGTAAATATGGCATCTTGTACAACCAATAAGGAATTGTGAGTCCTTGATAGATATATTTTCATAACTTTATGTCCCATGTTTATCCGTCTTGCAAAATAAGTACATGGTTGTATTATTTTCCCCATCATTCCTCCTTTCCCTCTATATTTTCCTTTCCCAATTTTGTTTCCCTTTTGAGATTTCTACTTAAAAGCACCAAAAATATAAAAAAATCCATCATAAGAGGGAACTTCCCATCTCTAAAAATCATGAGATTTCTACTTAAAAGGTGAATTTTCCCATTTATTATTGGTCTTTGTGTTCCTCCACATGGTATATTCAGTGACATAAAATCCAACCAAAAGTTTTTGGTGAATTTACTAGGGATCAAAATTCTATCACATTCATTCCCCATATCAAAAATTCTTCCCAAGAATGAAGGAAAGATGAAAAAAATTTATCGGCCCGCATGAAAAACTGACAGTGACAGTGATGGGGAAGAAGGTGGAGATATCCCTATTCAAAATTTCCAAGCTCCAGATAATCCTAAACAGGATAGTTTCTTTATATTTTTTACAAAGGTATGAATTCACAAACACTTCTACAACCTTTTGAACATAATAAAAGAAGAAAGACATTTCTATAATGTAGTAATATTCCATATGCAAAGAATAAATCCACTACTACACCTGTATTATCTACAAAAATGAAACCAAAAGTGCAAGAAAGGATGGAAAGATTGGAAATTTGTTTTACTTTAATAACCCCATGATTCAATATTTTTGGCTTAAGTTTTGCGAGAGTGTTGTAAAAGGTAAGAAAATGAAAATAGCACCTGTAGATGATCACAATTATATACAATTGATGAAGTAATTAGAAAGGCAATACATGAAACTACAAACATGCGAGGATGAAAAATAGATTGAAGAAAAATCAGTGTATGAGTTTGATAAACTTCATAACGAGGAGGAAAACATTCAAATTCCAAAAATTATTCATGATGATTATTCACATTACAAGGTATTTATTCCTTAATGTTACTGTGATTGAACCCATTAATTTCTTCTTGTTTCTCTACCTAGTAAATTTCAAAGTGATATTCGTTTAAATAATGAAGAAGACAAACAATTTTATGTTCCTTTTCAACCAAAAACATAGTTTTTAAAGGATATATCACTCGTCAAGGTTGAATGTTCTTGGTTTAAAAGAATTGATCTTATGTTGTTTGAGGTTGATGTTCATCATGAAAACATGGAAAAAGATAATTTCTCTCCTATTTTGAAACTACTTCAAGATAGTGAAACTGAGGTAATTGTTGATGACCCTCTTATTGTTTAGAATTTTTTAACAACAAACAAGTGTCTGAGTTTGAAGAAAAGGAAATCAATGAGCTCACCAATCCTCTTATCATATTTTTTTCAACAAGATAAGGACACATGAACTACCTTGCATTCTCTCAAAACAAATACATAATAGGAATCAATGTATGGAATATTTTCTTCACAATCATGATTGCATCATTCTTGTTTCAAACCCATTCTTTGAGATGCAAACAAGAGGAAGAGGATGCTATTGTTGATGAATTTTAATATAGTCTCATATCTATTGAATTCCCTACTGATCATGAAAAAAAATATGTAATGCATTTTGTACTTGAAGATCAAGATCTTTTGAAAATTGAAAGTAAGAGTGTTAATTTTGTAAAAATAATCGGTTTTTTTACACGGAGAAGATGGATATTGTAAAAATAGAATAAAATGAAGATGATAAATAATTCAATTCTTACTTCATAATTCCTCTTAAAATTGATTATAAGGAAGTGTAGTCACAAAATCTATGCACTAGGGTACATTTCTAGATCCTAAAAGCATTCTAGCATTTACATGATTCCTATGCAAGAAAACTTGTAATTGACAACTTCTTTTAGCCTTTTGCTTTGTCTTCAACACTTTTATGGGATTTATACATATTGCACTATTTCTAGAATTTGGTTGTTTTATCTTTATATGGCCTTGGACACTAGCACCCAGTTGGGACACTAGCGTCAAGCGATCTTATCCTCTAGGGTGCTTTTATCCCTATTTACCTTTTTCTTATCCTTTTGGAACCCTCTCACGTCTTAATTACTTTTTAATACTTTAGGTCAGACTTTTAGTTGTCAATTACAAAATTCAAACAAAGGAATCATAAAAATACATATTTATGCTTTAAAATAAAGTACCAAACACCAAACATTACTTACTACCACCTAAGCTTGAATTGAAAGGCATAAGAGAATCAAAGGAATTCATCTGGCATCGATTTAAGCACAAGGGAGACATGCATACTTATGCATACACAACATAGGAGAGGAATTTTATTATATTTCATCCCACACATTCTATACATCTTCTGCATTCTAGATATAGCCCACTCTCATTTGTGTAACTTACACAAGGGAATACTAGGGAATCATTTCTACTCTCACACATGAGACCTACATGGAGTCTCAGATGTAGAGGACCCCTCGGTTGTAAGTTAAATCTTTGGGTGACTTCTTGGGTGAGTTTGACTACCCATTATGAATTTTTCTTTTCAATTTTGATGTGGTTTTTGGTATGTGCAGGTGAAATTATTTCTTACACATTACAGGTACAATCCCAGATTAGACAATGAATCCAGAGTGATAAACATGGATTAATGACGAAGCTTATCTAACACTGAAAGATCTAGATTTTCAGCATCTACCAGGACACCAGTGCTTGGGAACTCTTTACCTCATGTGGGAAATCATGTCATGTGCATTTTGAGAGTTCAAAACCTCTAGTGATCCTATGTGACACTCCTCTTAATCTGTTCCAACATTTCATCATCCCATATCACTCCCTATTCACTTGGAAATCAACTAAGTCTTCATATCTCTCCTATTTCCTTAGGATTTCAAATCATTGCTTTCTTATAGCTTGTGTCTCATTGTATATTATAATTTGTACATCATTAGGTATAGTAGTTACTCTGAAAATAAGATTTAATTAATTTAATTTACATTAAATCATTTGGTGAACCCCATCACTCGAACCCTACCTTCCTTCTAGGCATTCTTTTAATTCTTATCCCATGGATGAGAATTATGAACTCTTTACTGATGAATATATATGTGACCTCCAAGGCCATATTGTTGAACATACTTAACACTTGCATCTTTCATTATTCATTTCCTGGGAGGAAGAAAATAATCTAGCTGAGCTTAACCCTCACATCTCTAATAATACTTCTCTTTCTAATGCAACACAACCTCCTCATTCTACCCCTCCCACCCACCTCCACTATTCGTGTTTCTATACCTAGGCCTACCAATCATTTCACCCATCCTATTACTTCACATACATGACCATGTTTTGGATTTGATGATAATCCAATAACTACCGAACCAATTCCAATAGAATCCATTTGTTTTAGGACACCTTGGCATTTTTCTTGGGGCACCTACGAAACCCCAAAATCTAGATATAGGTGAATGTAGGAAACTTAAAGTAGATTTCTCCCCATTCCTGTTATTCTTTGAAAGCTTCATCAGAAACCCTCTAATTATATTGTTCTATATCAAAATGATAGAGGATGAAAACAAAGAAAGCATCACTGACTCTACTAAAATGTCTGCTTCCGTCATCTAGAGTGATTCGGGGATAAATTCATATATTTGTGAAGTGATATGAACACCTCTGGTATTCAAACTAGAAATATATCCCATAACAACACAAAAGAAACCATAAAAATATATCATGTAAAAATCTTCGTAGCTGACACCTTGATCAATTGATAGCAAATGGAGCTACTAATATGCTCCCCCCACTGGATAAACTCATTGTTCTTCTTGATGTTATCGATGTCCAAAGACATCCATTCCTAGAATTCATTTACAGAAGGGAGGACTAAAACTCTACTTAGTAGAACAATAAGATCACTGACCTCCTAAATAAAATCTAACTGATGCATAGTTTTTTGGGTAATTTGGTGAAGCTTTTTGCCAAATAAGTCTTCATCATGATTTTTAAGCATACTTCCTCTTCCTTGTCCCAATGTTGCACTGCTAACTATGGTGGAATTGTGGCATAATCTTGAACATCGAGAAGTTTGAGTAGATCTTTGAAGAAGTCTAGTTCCAAATGGATTACTACCTTATCATCATTATCTCTTACCGACATGGGGTCTTTGTCAAAGTGGGCTGTTGTGGCTAAAATGAACTCTAGGAAATGCATCGATGTGGGAAAACTAGTAGCAAGGGAAAGCCCACTTTCGTAGATGGCTTACATCCATGATTTCATGTTTAAAGGCTTTATTCTTTCCTAAAAATATGGAAAATAAATTTTCCCTAGGTCAGTGTCCCCTATATTCCCTAAGTTGGATGATAGGCATGAGTGAGGAGAAACCTCAAGAAATTAGTACTTCATCTTTTCTCTTCCCTTTGAAGTGGAAGTACACATCAAGCCCTGTGTTTTGAAAGATGAAGTTGGAGAAATCTAGAAATAAAATCTCCAAAAACCTGAAAGAAAAACCTTCATAGTCATGAATTGAAAAGTTCCGAAAAGAAAGCTGAAGCCAAATTTCCAAAAGAAATATCTAAAAAATTAGGGAAAGGATTTTTTTCCGAACAATGCTAATTCCCAAACCTTGAAAAACAAGAATGTTGAGAAAAAATATGGGAAACTTGAGAGGATCTTTCAAAATACTTTGAATACCTAAAGGAAACTCAAAATGGAAAACATGGTGAACAAAGGGTTTGTCATTTCTAAATATACAGAGAGGGAGATCAAAGAGAAAACAAATGATAAGGAAAAAAAATAAAAGACCTTAAGCCAAAAAGAAAATAAACAAATCACCATACCTTAAAAAGTAAATTGCAAAGTACAAGAAATGGAATGTCAGAGTAAAAAAGTCAAGTGAAAATGACAGAAAAAATGTGATTTTAAATAGAATAATTGATATTAATGGCAGAAACATGATCTGTATGGAGGTAGGTGACAAATTAATTACATGGAGGACTCCAAAATTATGAAATTTTATACTTTTGGGGTTTCATACTTTGGATATTTGGAGACAAATATGGGAAATGGGAGCCAAAAATTTCGAAACCTAAAAGCCCCAAAGTATGAAATTTTGGACTTTCAGAATTTTGGACTTCGGAAGTGTGAAAGCGAAAAACTCATAAATGACCCCAAAAGTTCCGAAACCCAAAATCCCAAAAGTTTGAAATTTTGGAATTTTCAAATTTTTAGACTTTAGAGAGTTTAAAAATGTAATTCCAAATTTCAGAAATTAAACTCTGAAAGAGAGAAATCTCCAAAGTCTAAAGATCAAAAATTTCAGATTTCGGGCCTTGGAGAATTTCATTGTACAAAGGATTTAAAAAAAATTGTCTGACATATTTATTCAAGGTAGGTTAAATGGCTAAGATTTTTGGTGAAATCCATGTAATTCTTTCCTGCTAAGCATTCAAACCAATACCCTTAAGAAAATCCTTGGGTGAAGGAGTCTTAAAAATTAAAAAACAAAACAGAAAACAAATAGAAACGGAAAAGAAAATGAAACGAATGCAAATCACTTGAAGGAAAAGAAAAGAATATTGTACAATGTGAAACAATATCAAAAGCGAGCTTTGAGATGTATCCCCTTCACATAAATCAAAAATTCTTCTCCACTGATTTTGGATAGGTGAAATGAATTTTCCTCTTTGCAACTTGTGATGATATATGGCTCACTCCAGAGAGCATCAAATTTGGCATGTTTTTCCTGGCTTGGCCCTATCTTCATCCCATTTGAGGACTAGATCTCTCTCTTGAAAAACACCTATTAGACACCTTCTTGTCAAAATACTTCTTAAATTGAGCCTAATGTTTCTCCAAAGTCTTCATAGCCTTATTCTGTACTTCCTCTAACTCCATGAGTTTAGTGAATCTTACTGTCAGAGTATCACTCTCTATAACCTCAAGTTGGTGAGCCATACTAAAGAAGATTGGTATATTTTCCTCCCTTCTCTATACAAGCATGAAAGGATAATTCCCTATGTCCCTTTTAGGTGTGATTCGACTAGCCCATAAGGTAGATTTAAGCTATGTATGCTAAGTCCTCTTGTTAGTTTCCATCATGCACTTAATGATCCTTATGAGGTTTTTTTTACTAGACTCAGCCAATCCGTTTCCTTGAGGGTAGTAAATGGAAGAATTCTTGAGGTAGACCCCATTTTTATAGCCCACTCACTCAAATTCATACAAGGAAAATCCATTGCATTATCAAAGATGATGGTAAATGGAACACCAAACCTTTTCATTATATTTTCCAGGAATTCATGGACGGTCCTCTCATTTTTCTCTCCTTCAAGGCCACCACTTCTATCTAGTTAGTGAAATAATATGTTTTGGCGAGGACCCATTTATGTCCTTCATTGGAATGAGGATTGATCATTCCAAAAATCTAACCCCCACTGATCGAAAGGTTGATCTTCCTAAATGGAATGAAAAGGGAGAGCTGTCAATCTCTGTTTGCTTATAAAAAGAGCACATTCTTTACATTTCCTTACCCAGAGATGAGCATCTTTGAACAAGTCTAGCTAATAATAATCGGCTTGCATGATCTTGGTAGCAGTTGTGCATGAAGAGTAATGCCCTCTGGATAGACCATTGTGAAATTCTTCTAACATCATGTTTACCTACTTTGGCTTGATACAACGTAAAAGAGCACTGTTCAAATCCTTTTTGAATAGAACATTATCTACCAAGGCATATGGAATGGAATGGAGATGGAAAGTGCATTGTTAAAATTTATCATACTTGGAGGATATACCCCTAAGAGGAGGAAATTATACATCTTAGTAAACCAATCGATTTGGTTGTTGACTTCCTCAACATTCAAGAATGTAACGTATTCCATATTCTTGATCTCTATGTCTGCACTACCATCTGGTAGAGTTGGTGTGATGAAATTTACAAGAAGATTGATCTGGGTGGTGACTGACTTGATGTTGGCTTGGTGAGTTATAGAAATGGGTCTGTGTTGTTCATATGAACTCGGTTCTAGGAAAAATAACAAAGGATCTCAGTTTACGTGATGTTTTGGAGATGACTCGAGATGGTCTAAGTCGAAATCTAAGTCACTCAGCCAATAAATTTTAAGAACAAGGAGCTTGACAAGTGATCTTAGATGAACCGAGTTACTCACATGCTGAAATAATCTCAAATAAATTGAGGGTTTGACAAATCAGACAAGGTGAGTTCACCAAGGCTCACCTGAATGTAAAATATCTCAGCAATCAGGAATGAAATGACAGTGTTGGCTCAATGCATTGATTTTTTTGGGTGACTCAAATGAAAGATCAACTTAGAGAAAGTATCTCAGTCAATGCGTGTAGACAAGAGGCACACGATTTGTAATGGTAGCTAAGTCATGGCGGTGGAGATCAAGCTTGATGAAGGAGCTCGCCACCCAATTTGGTGAGTTGGCTTGGTGAGACAATCACTGAGTTGGGCTATTTTTGACTTATTCACATGGATTTCCCCCTCTCTTTAGTACAAATGAGTTTTTTTCTATGGGGCCCACCATAGTAATTAAATAAATTTTTCTATTTAAATATTTTAATAGTAATATTTATTATTATTAATAAAATATTTTACTTAAATATTCCTTGAATTAATTAATAAGATTAAGTAAAACTAGACATTAATAGGCACATGATGGAAGCTTCTCGATTGGTTTAATAAACTTTGTAATAAATGAACCATCATGTACCCTCATTATAGGAAGGAATTTATTACTTTTCCTCTTCTCTCTCATGAAATTATTCTATAAATGTAAGTTGGAAGATTATTCCAAAAAGTTAGACAAGTTATAAATCTGAGACAAGTGCATATCTTTCAAGGGTCCTACTTCTTCTCCAAGTGTTTGTTCATGTATGTTGTGGAACTTTCAAGCCTCTCTTTTAAGACTGTAATGGAAATAATTTCCCCCTATGAATGTAATAATGCATTGTGCTCATTGTTGAAGTAATAAAAGTGTGTGTTTTGTGACTAATATTTGTCCTTTCATCCTTCTATACTTTTTTTTTACGTTATCATGCTTTGTAGCAACAATGTGCAAGTTAAATTTTTCTTGGATTTTTATGCTTATTGAGTGGTGGAGTGTTGCATGCAGTTGAGATGTGGTGCTTTTTCACCATTCTCAAGTTCATTCATAATTCTTCACTAGAATACTAATAGATTGTTTTGTCTGATTGAGTTTAACAAAGGGAATGTATGCTTCTTAGTCTGTGGTATTTTTTACCCTCTCTAAGTTACAGTAGGTGAATTCAAACTGTGGTGCACAACACCCTATTCAAACCAACCCTTCCTGAGTCTAGCAAAACACCCTTTTTTTATGCATCACCATCCCTGATATAGTTTCATTTCTTGTAAATATCTCTCCCTAAAACCCATGAAGATGTTAACATAGGTCTAGATAACCATTTTATTGCACTAGGAGTAGTACAACACTTGGCTAAGGAAGAGGAAGACAGAATTCTCTGGAGGTTCACCTTGAGCCCAAGTCTTACAGCTTGAGAGATGATCCCCTATTACCCAATCACACCGAATGTTTTTGTTCACATTCTGGCCATTTGAAGGGTGTAGTGATTTGGTGATAAGATTTTTTTTGCACACCCAATGGGAAAAATTTGTTACTTCTCTTCTAACTTGCACAAATCAAAGTACTTGGTGACTCTATATTTATAGATTTCAAATCTCAATGCATTAAATTATGTGAAGAATTCAGATAAGAGCTTCTTCAAAGAAAGGAAATTATCATCATATCGAGCTATCCTTGTCTCCTCAAAGGAGAAGGAGAAGAGGCATATCAACATCACTCATTTCCAAATCACCTTATAGGGGTCATTCAACTCCTTCTTATGGAAGGTTTCCTCCATCCAAGAATAATCAACCTCTTGTTGCTATGGAAAATAACCAAGTTTTTTCCCCTTTCAATGCAAGCAGACCTCTTCTGTTTGCTCAACATGACCCTATACCAGTTACGACACTCAAAATTTTACCCTTTTAAATAGTGGAAACTCACGTTACTCCAGTGGAACATATTCTTGATGTAGCCAACATTTGTATAGTACATAATATCATGGAGGAAAACGTTGCAGTTAGACTTCTTACTTACTCTTTCAAGGGAAAATCACTTCAATGGTTTTGAGGGTTAAGTGTTGGCACTATAAAACTTGGGAAGAGTTAGGAGAAAATATATGTAAACAATTTGAAGATAAGAGTGATCACCTATCACTTTTGGAACAACTCACTACCATAAAGAAAGCTCCCTAAGAATACATGAGTGATTTTAACTTCAGATTCCATAAGACCTAAAATAGGATTTTGGAACTCATAAAGCCTTCTCCAAATAATGCATTCTTGTACTATTTGTGAGCCTTGAATATTTATGTAGTAGTTATGATCTAGTCCATGGGAGGGACTACACTACCTGATTCCTACGAACCTGCCATAAGAGTGGAAAATTCCTTGATTCAGGATGGAAAGATAGCTCCACAACTGTCAATGCCATTGTCCTTGGATTTTCCAAACAATCATCCTACCTTTACTCCTATTCCAATAGCCTCCAAGAAACCATCTCAGTCTTCCCCCACCTCTTCAAATGACCTATTTGAAGTCAATTTTTTGCTGCAAACTTTTGGAAATGATCGTGTTGCACTCAAGAGGAAATAATTTTAATATACCATTTGTACCAACTAAAAAATCAGCAGTATCAGGCTAACCATCCTCCTTTTCAAGGGAACAATTAGCCTCAAAATCAAACTGGAAGTCAAGCTGTGAATGTCAGGCCTCTGAAATTGTAGAACTCTCTTTCTGCTAGCTCATCTAGAGCCATAGTACCTATCTAGAATAATCTATTTCAAGACTACAAATGGTGCTACCCTTTTTCCTCAACCCCACAATCAAATATTTTCCCTAATGGAGTTTCTTATTTAGGCCCTTATGGTTCAAATCATATTTTCCCCTCTAGTGTCAATAAAAAATTCATGTATATAGGAAATAAGAGATCAAACACAGGAACCTGAAGAAACCACTTTGCTAAATTAGAAAGCATAAGATTTTTGTGGGTTGAATACATATTCCTCATCAGTGGTAGAAAACACTCATTCCAAAAAGAGAGAAATGGAATCTCAACCTTCCATATCTGATCAAGCATCCACTTCATAGCCTCATTCGCAAGTGGCAGTTGATAAATATGCAGGAAAGAAATCACTAGAAACGCCTACTAGCTAAGCTGCAAGGAAATAGGGTTCTTCAGGCATCATGGTACCCACCAAGAATTTTTCAAAAGAGGATTCTAACATCCAAAGAAGTGTTAGTAAAGTGGGAGAAATTCCCTTCAGTATTGTAGAAAAAATGAACAATACGAACCTAAGTGTTACTATGTGGGAAACACTCTCAATTCCTTCTCAAATAAACTTGTTGCGAGAGGCTCTAAATAGTTTAGGTATAATTGATGGATCATCTGGTCTTGGAGAAACAACCACTAAAAATTTGTGTCAACCGGAAGGGAAAATTATTATTAAGGAAAATAAACTGCCACCATTCTATATTTTCCTGATCATTAGGGATCACCTAGTACATAATTTCATGATCGATTCTTGATCTAGTAGCTCGGACATGCCCAAAAAAACGTAGATGTACTAGGCATAAAATATGTGCCAATTGCAAGAGGAGTTATTCAGCTTGATGGTACAGTTGTTAAAAATGTTGGAGTTATCAAAGGACTTCAACTTACCTTCCATGCATTCCTGGGTTTATCATTCACCCAAGACATATCAGTCATTGATCTCCTTCCTCTCTTCTCCATCTACCTATCACGAGATTTAACTACTAAGATGGGTGGTCATCTATCAGCTGATTGGTCACATATGATTCTGGGACTCAATACGGAACCAAAGTAACTATACATAGTGGAAAAATATAACATAATCATGTAGAACCCTACACTTCTAGTCCTATAAATGGGAATTATACCATCGGTGATCCAGAAGAAGAAGATGTTGATCATGAGTTGACCACTCTTGTTAAAGAAGTCCCCCATATTGTCCTAGATGAAGTGAATGGAGATCATTAGTAAGATCTCTACACCGATGTGTTAGTAGATGAACAATCTAGTTTCCTGCTATTAGAAGAAATGGGATTGGGTACATACTCCATTCATGAAGAAGGTAAGATCATACCATAACTTGTCAAAAACACAAAACAATTCTAAAGGACCATGAAAATTGTTTTTTGATGGCTCGAGGAGTAATAATGGACCTGGTGCTAGTGTCATGCTAATTTATCTAGAGGGAGATAATTACTTCTCATATTTCTAGTTGTAAATCAGTTGTACTAACAATGTTGCTGAATGCGAGGCCTTTGTGCAAGGAATTTCTTGTGCATTTGGGTTGAGGTTTGAATTGTGAGGTGGAGTTGAGGATGAGTGATGTGGAATCCTGCATGGAGCTACCTCACCCTCCTCTCTCCCTTTTCTATTTATGCAAGTTCATTTGTTTGTTTTGGGGTTACTTCATTTCATTTGTACTCTTGTATTTTGGAGTTAGAGAATTTTGGAGTGCTTGTGGATTTTGTTGGAGCTTGTTGGTGTTGGATTGGGCTTGAAGGAGCTTGGTGTGTGACTCTTGGATCAATATCTTCCATGAAAAGGTAGGAGATACACTCTTGTTTAATTGTTTTCTTTTATTTGAGTATATGTGTATCTTATTGAGTGTTTTGGTATGCTTGTTAGGTTCTTGGGTAGATTTCCTAAGTATGGTGTAGGAGAAGGCTATGTGGATCTTATATGTAGGGAGGAATAATAGTTTATTTCATCTTTTAGATGGAGTTGGGTTGGGTTCCCCACCTTGGATAAGAAAATACTTGCATTTCTTACTTAGTTATTATGGGGGAGGCATAAGAGATTGTAAGGAGGCATAAGAGAATGTGAGAGGCATAAGAGGACCTTGAGGAAGACATAAGAGATCTGTAGGGGTTTTGAGATGTATATTTTTGGGATTTAAGGTCGGAAACTAATACCCATTGGGAGGCATAAGTGATCTCCCCATAAATCCTTGCTCCATTGGCTTTGCATTTTCAAGACTTGTATATTATGTTAAATTCCTTCTTGTGATTGTATTTTGTGTTGATTTCTTTTTGGTATGGTTGTGAAATATTTTTATTGTGATGTGGAAGCTTTGTAATAGTTTCCATGAGTTGGATCCATCTTTTATTACATTATAGTTGGGGCTCGGAGGCCAATGAGGAAGATAACTTCTTCTCCTCATTGGATTATTGGTTAGGTGGAGAGTGTTATCTCTACCCTATTTTTTGTTGTTGTGATCAAGTGAATACATTGTGGAGATATTTTCGGTGATGTGAAACTTGGAGCATTTTTTTATGTCCAAAAGAAATCCTTCCTTATTAGAAAAACCTCTTGTTATTTCCACTTAAGGAGGAAGACTTGCAGTATTGTATT
This sequence comes from Taxus chinensis, assembly GCA_019776745.2. NCBI lineage: Eukaryota > Viridiplantae > Streptophyta > Pinopsida > Cupressales > Taxaceae > Taxus > Taxus chinensis. Next base: position 791,051,502 of record CM034146.1, read on the forward strand.
TTTTAAAAAGAAATGTTGCATTGTAAGTTTAATTTACCAAGTTGTATTATTATTTTGAAGGAAGTTAATTGAGGAATTTTATAATTTTCTTTCTCCTCAAATTGTATTATGTAAAGGAATAAATCAAAATGGAAATCATGTTTAAAGGTTTAGCTGTAATTGTATTGTGAGAAAGTAAGTTCTTTACATTGTAAGAGAATGAATCATGCTTAAAGAAAAAGGAAAGTGAATTGCTATTTTAAGTGTTTGTATTTTTGTAAAAATGAAAAGAAGAGCACATAAGTTGTAAAACATTAATAGTGTATCCATTGCAAAATTGAATGTGAAATAAATTTTCTTATGGTTACTCAAACAAATGGTTGTAGTGAAAATGGAAAGATGCAATAAATTTTAAGTAATTTATTATGTTGAAATATTGCATTTTGTTGTAAAGAACACAATAACATTAGAAGTAGATTTATCTTCTTTCCTAATTTTGAACTGGAAAGAAAATTGTTGAAAGAAAATTAAAATGACATTTTAGTTGTTTTACTTGTTACTATTGAAATAGAAAATCTTTAAATTTAGTCATTTAAGTATGAAATTAATAAATGGATTGAACCTTTCAACTGGAAACTTTAGGAATATAAATTTAAGCTAAGGATGACCTTTAAAACACTCTAGTAATTTTTTTTTTTGAAATTTTTTGGAAATGAATGTTTTGTTTTTAAAGAACATGACCACCGCCATGTGCAGAGCATTGGTCTCTGAACCGCCACTCAGACAAGGTGGTGGTTTGTGAATCATCACCCAGGTAGGGCGGTGGTCCCTGGACTACTGACCTGCTTTCGGTGGTAGTTCCATCACTGACGGAAAAAAAAAAATTAATTTGCGCCTGTGTAAATTGTCACTTAGTCTAACAAAAATTTAAGCCTGTAAAGTTAAAGAGGAAACCTCCAACAAGCAATAAAGGCATAAATTCATTGTTCTAAACTTGTAAATCCTCAAATGGGTATTTAAAAACATTCAATCTCTTGGATTAAAAATTAAGTAGGGTTTTTCCCATGTAGGAAACTAAAAATGGAAATTACTAAATCACAACTCCAGATTTGAAGTGTAAACCCCTTCAATTTTCAAATGAAAGAAATTACAATGATAAATCTACAACCTAGACTAAAATAAGCTTAATTCTAGTGAAATTATTCATGGCTTATTCCTTCCTTGCTCCCATGGCTTCCATTTTTCCAACATTCATTTTTAAACAAAGGAAAAGTGACCAAATGGGAGGCTAGGGAAAAGAAAAAGCTTTAATAAGATTTCTTAAGGATATTTAGGGTTAGTATGGAACCCTAGATCTACTGGCCACAATTGAATTGATCTAAGGGTTGAGGATCAACCCTACAATTTTTTGGTAGGAATGAATATTATGGGTGTTTTATAACAGTTTAAAGGTATGTGTAAATGGGTGAATGTGGCCATTTAAATACCCTTGTAAGAAAACTCATTTATTTAGTTCCTAGTATGTTTTAGAAATTAATTAAATGGACATTAAAGCTATCAAGATAATGGAGCTAAAGTAGCTAAGTATGAGGTTTATTAAGTATGGGTTTGAATGCTAATTAAGGGGAGGAACATTTAACCAAGTAAATCAATTTATGGCACCTTCTTAGTTGTTTGTAATTAATTTGAACTTAGAGATACATTAAGAATATTTAATCATTTAACTTACACCCGGTCCATCCCTTGTAATGTAGTAATTAATTGGTGGAGATTAACTTAACATACATTAGGGTTTGACACCCTTGTAACCTTATGAATTAAAACAATAATATATATTTTTGCAACTTTCCAGATAATTAATTTGGATTTAATGTGTTCTTAGAACGTCATTTTTGTGGGTGTTACACTCCTCTCCACATTTTCTATTTATTGGAGTTGTTTTGGAGTTTTGGGGGTTACTTGGTTTTGGTTACACACTTGCATATTTTGGGTGATTTTGCTGGGGTTACTTGTTTTGGAACTTGGGATCTTTAATTTGGATTTGGCTTGGACTTGGAAGAAGCTTGAAGTTTGTTTCCTGAAGATCTAAGGTTCTTACAATGGCAAGGTAGGGTCTATACCCTTGCATTTTATTTTACTTGTTATGTGTTGTATTGTAAAATGAATGAATGTATGTATTTGTATTGAATTGGGTAGTTTTTGACCTTAAGGATGGTGTGGGAAGAAGGAAAATGGGGACCTTTGAGGGAGGGATAATATTTTTGTATGTGTTTATGGAGGGAGTTTGGGTTGGGTGTCCCACCTTGTGAAGATAAGTTAGATTTCTTACTTTATCTTGTATGTTTTACACGAGGGAGCGATAAGAGATTTGAGGGAGTAATAAGAGATTGAGGGAGGGATAAGATTTTTGTATGTGTGGATTGAGATTTTTGAGGTTTCAAGGTGGACACTTAACCCACTTGGGAGGTATAAGGGGTTCCCCATATTTCTCTTCTCCTTTGGTTTAGATTTTAAGCCTATGTGTTTACAAAGTTGTATATTGTTACTATTGATGTTATTATGTTTATATGTGTTGAAATTTTTGTTAGCATGAATGTATGTATTGTTTAAGCCTTTGTGAAGAGTTTCCATGGTTTTAAACATTCCTTATGACTCCATTTTTGGGGCTCGAGGGCCAATGAGAAGGTTGGATTCACCTTGTAATTGGATTAAGGTTGGAAAGTGAGTGTTGCCTATGATCCCTTCCTTTTATATTATGTTTAAGATGGAGGAATTACAGATTTAATCCATGTGAAGGAGTTGCAAGTGTATTTGAAAGAGAATGTTGTTGTAAACTTTATCATGTTGTCTAACACTCTTAGTGTGGATGGATTTTATACTTTTTTTTACGTGTTAAACATATTATAAAGAACTTATTCAAATATTTTATGAGTTATTGAACTATGAAATGTAGGAGTTGATAGAAGAGAAATTGAATGTTTACATTTTATTGCAAATGTATCTCATTAAAATCTGCAATTCAATTTAAGTTGCGTTTTATTTTATTTGGAATAGGTTTCATAATGTAAGCATGTTACTAAATTGAAAATATATATTTCATTTGAGTTTTTCCCCTTGAATCACAATGATAGTGAATTGTATGCCTTGTTGTTTTTGGAATGGTTTTGAGTAATGCGAATTATTGGCTAAAATGCAGTTTTGTCATTCTTTACATTATGAAAGAAGCATATATAGGTGGTTGGTAATCACATTTATTCTCCTTTATAGTGATAGATCTTTACTATTGTTGATACAAATGAAACAAAATTACAAAAATTGTATAATTAGATCCTTTTTGAATGAGGAAAGAAACTTGTATTTAACCCCCACTTGTGCAATCTTGTTGTAGTATTATGAAAAATATATATACATACATACATACATACATACATACATACATACATATATATAAGATTAAATATATATTTAGAAAAAAATTAATATGTATATAAATATATATTGTTATATTAATAAAATATTATGAAAAATATGTAAGAATCGATAATGTTCCCTTTTTGTTTTATTAATAAAACAAACTTATATAAAAAAAATAGAATGAATCGGCATGGTTTTGTGTTTTATTAATAAAACATACTTTTGTTTCAAGTTATGTGGGAGGGGAGGGGAGTGGAGGGGAGGGGGTGGTCACAAAAACATACAAAATACATGAGGGAGCCAATATGAAACATTGCACAACCCTTAATGGGGTAGTACCCTGTGCAGCTCTTTTGGGTGGAACTGTATAAATTTTCATTTAAATATTTACCACACACACACACACACACACTATGTAGTTTAAATTATAAATATATATATATATATATATATATATATATATATGATCATATATATAAAAATATGTGGTTTTAAAATTAAAAAAGGATATATGTGTGTGTGTGTGTGTGTGTGTGTGTGTGTGTGTGTGTGTGTGTGTGTGTGTGTGCAGTTTTAAAATTTAAAAAAATGGAAATAAATAAATATATAAATTGTTAGAGTAGGTATTTACCTTATCTCATGTTCACCTAGGTACTTTATTTACCTTTATTGTATTTATCTTCACCCACTTAGGTGTGTGGATATTTCTTTTATCGTATTTAGATATTAGGAGATATTATCTAGTTGTTAGGTATAGTTCTTTCCTTGATCTATGGTATTGACTAGATCCTTGATGTCTAGTTCTCTCCTAAATCTATGGTCTTGACTAGTTCTTTGATGACTATTTATTTCCTTGATTTATGGCTTGATCTACGAACTTGACTAGTTCTTAGATTGTTATTCCTTGCCTATTTAAGCAAGGCCCATTCTCAATGTATTGCATTGAGTTCCATATTAATATATGATATTGCTGCTCATTTGTTTGCAAAGGTTTTATGTAAAGCTATTCTGGTGAATTTCTTTCATCTTACTGATCGTGGTGTTTGATTAGCATCTGTGTTCTTGGCTTGATACGATCTAGTTATCGTTCCTTTCATGGTATCAGAGCTGGAGATTGTTGTTAGCATCCGTTTGTAAATTTTATTTTGCAAATAAATTATTTGTATATTCATATATTTGGGATTTGGTCGTATTTTGTTGCTACATGCATTTTTATGGAAAACAGAGGCTTCCATTGGATCTAGAAGGTGTGAAAACCCTAAGATCGACTATAAACTTGGCCGTTTCTACAAATAGTCATTTTTTGTGGATTTTTTTTTGTTGTAGAGAAGCACATTCGGTTTGCCTCGGGATTCATGCCCACCAGAAAAGAAATAGCGGAATTGTTTTTAGGTCCGTTAGATTTTTTGAGATCTGTGAAGGGCAGTTTTTTTTTGCAGCGTATTTTTCTCATTTTACGCAGAGGAAGGTTTTTAAATCTTTCCTTTTTTGGAAGTGTCAAATATGGAGGAGTGTTGTAATCAATTGTGGATGTAATTTTGGCTGAGCCCGATGTCCTAAATTTTTTGGGAGTAACAATTTGTACCTATCATGGATTATGCGAATGATATGCTTTTCTCTTAAGTATGTGGACTTCAAGAGGATATTATAAGATTTGTGGAAGAAAATAAATCACTAAAGAAGTGAAATTCTCTTCTACAATCACTCATTCACCATAAGGATACAATAATACACTTCCTGTAGAACAAACTTGCTAGCCTACAACATCACCATCATATTGTGGACAACCATATCCATGCTCTTTAGTCCATTTATAGTTTTTGTTCTTGTACCCACTGACATTGATCTGCCATTCTTTGAGCCTGAACCTACTTTTGATGATTCTAAACCTGTGAGGCTTGTTACTGCATGCTCTTCCACATCTGTGCCTATTACAGTACCACATGTTGTGTATCCTAGTTCTACTCAGCTGTATGGATTTTTTAAGAAGCATACCACCACATTCAGTTCTTGCATGCTCCATTCTATGTGTCTCACTAGAGGAGTCAGAGGAAGACATTCACAGGGCATTGTTTCCTCTCTTCCACATGTTAAGTGGAATTCTCGTCATGACATTGGTTTTCAAGTAGATACTTCATTGGGATCACACATTGACAGAGCTCATTTTTTTGTTCACTCGACTCTTTGTGAGGATCCTGAGCAACACATGAGTTCTACACCTTCACTTAGTCTTGAGAAACCTGAGATTTCAACTGTTAGACATGATCAACTTGACACACATTCTGATGTTCTTTTGCATGCACCCATTGTGCATTTTGCACCAAGTCATATGTAGGCATCTTCTTCATCCATCCGTGTTGATTTGGGGTGGACATCTGATCACTCGTGGTGGCAACATAGGCATTCATTGAGAGGACTCTACAGGTGTGGCTCCTCCACCGTTCGGCCTCTTGCTCCACTTTCTATACCTTATGCATTTTCATGCTTCTTGTTTTGAGCATTTTCCTTTAGAAAGTGTAGTATATCTCTCTTGTTTGTTGAGATATTTTGTATCTGTATTTTCGACACTTTTGGCATGTTGACAGTCTCTCTTGTGCGAGAGTTATTCTGGTAGAGCCCAGTGTTAGTTTGTCAGTGTTCGAGTAGTTATTTTGACAACTCCTACAAATTTGTAGCATCACTCCACCCATTCAACAGTATGGGAGGGTGTGGTGTTGATCCTTCTTCTTTGGGTTTCGTGTCCTTGCCTTGTTACCTTGGATTTTCTTGGATCGTGACACTCTGGAGTTTGTGTCATTACCTTGTTGCTTTGGTTATTGTTCTTGGATCATGGCACACCTATTTTCTGCAGTTGGTTGAGTTATGTTTGGTGTTTTTTTGCACTTTCGACATCACTTCGTTGACAGTCTCTTTTGTATGGAGCTATTCTAGTGAAACCCAGTGTCAGTTGTTTTTGAGTTTTGTGATCGAGTAATGGTTTTAGACCACAATACGCACCAAACTTCTTCAGCATTGTACAATTTTTTTGAGCTGAGCTTCTTGGGATGCCTTGGAGTGGATATTTACTCTCTTTACTTTGTTGTTACTGGTTTTGGGTACCTTGCGGTGTCCCTTTTTTCCCAGTTATTGTACATGAGTACCTCATCAGGCCTAGTTGTCAGGACTCATACTATGGACATGCCACATCTATTTTGGCCCCTAGCTTCACTTGAGGGGGGGTGTTAGAGTAGGTATTTACCTTAGCTCATGTTCACCTAGGTACTTTATTTACCTTTATTGTATTTATCCTCACCCACTTATGTGTGTGGATATTTCTTTTATCTTATTTAGATATTAGGAGATATTATCTAGTTGTTAGGTATAGTTCTTTCCTTGATCTATGGTATTGACTAGATCCTTGATGTCTAGTTTTCTCCTAAATCTATGGTCTTGACTAGCTCTTTGATGACTATTTATTTCCTTGATTTATGGCTTGATCTACGAACATGACTGGTTCTTAGATTGTTATTCCTTGCCTATTTAAGCAAGGCCAATTCTCAATATATTGCATTGAGTTCCATAATAATATATGATATTGTTTCTCATTTGTTTACAAAGGCTTTATGTAAAGCTATTCTGGTGAATTTATTTCATCTTATTGATCGTGGTGTTTGATTAACATCTGTGTTCTTGGCTTGGTATGATCTGGTTATCGTTCCTTTCATAAATATGTAGTTTTAATATTAAAAAAAGATATATGGAAATATATATATATATATATATATATATATATATATATATATATATATATATATATATAGATCCAAATCATATTTACCCATATTCTTAAACTAAATAAAAAGGAGGGTAAGAAAATACCCCAACCAAAAAACTGGTAAAAATTTTCAAACAAAAAAAATATATGATAGATTATACATTTCAAACCCTAGAAGGAAAATAAACCAAAAGATTTTATGGGAAGAAATATTCCCCTTTTTTTATCTTGATCACATGAGAAATCTCCATAGTTTCCCCTCAAGTTTCCAATGGCCTCTTCCTCCTCCAACCTACAAAACCCAAAAGTGCAAATGAGTGGAATTAGGGTAACAAAAAGAATAAAAAGAAATCATAAGGATATTTAGGGTTTTTTTAGCCAAACCTAGATATAAGGGATCCTATTGATCTAATACAAGGGTGAAGATTGGAACCTACACTTTTTAAGTTGTAGGTATTTTTATGGGAATGGTTTTTTTTAAATGAATGGGGAAATTTAATTAATGGGGTCACCTAGGGTACCTTTACTAGTGGGTTTAGGATATGTATGACATCTCTTTTATTATGGCTAAATAAACAAATGTTGAACATGGAGATATTTTAATTATATTATTTGAGGAAATTAAAAGGAGGAAAGAAGTTAAGGTGTATCTAATTAAATAAGTAATGTGGCATGGGTATGGTCACATAGGGAAATAAAAATAATAATTTAATTTGGGAGATATGTTAATCAAAATTTAATGTCGTAAAGGAGATGAATTTTAATAAATACAACGAGGACCCAAGTAAATAAAATATTTAATATTAAAATGAGAATTAATTAAATAGGCTCGATATGGACAGCTGAAAGGGATTTTAAACCCGTAGTAAATTGTGGAAAATAAAATAATAATTTTTAGAGAATCATTGTATTAACGGCTCCGTAACTATTTAACGCAATGCAAGTGCATAAAAAAAATTCCCCATGAATTTACCCTAAGTGATTGGTGGAGTTTGGTATGGTTTTGTGCACCAATTTTAGGGCATTACGTTTTGCATACACATCTACTAAAGCATTTACAAATACAACACCAGATAACAATTGGATTTCAATTATACTTTGATGGATGTCCATAAATTTTTCTAAAGTTTCCATTTTAGTAGAGGTTGTTCTTAAAAAAGAGTTGGGGAAGAACTTCTAAAAAGGATAAAGGGAAAAGCTATGAAACCAATCATTGCTTTGATGTTTCTTTCCACAACTAGGTCTATAGAATAAATTTTTTTGTTGTATGTCTTACATGGGACTGCATGCTGTAAAAGAATAGTGTGAAATTTCTATGTTTTACATTTTATTTTTTAGCCAATTTTAATTTTAAACATACTACACGGGAGGTGGGACTTCCTGTTGCAAGGGACCAGTAACACTAGCCATTAAAATGACATCCGTGGAAGCTATGGAATGCAAATACTTAAAAAAATTAAATCCCAATAAAAAAGACAAGGATTCCACAATCCTAACCAAAAGAGATATAGTGGCCAAGTAGGAGTAAACTTTTAGCAGTTTGTGCAGGGGGGTTGAAGAAATCCAGCACAAGCTTATTACCTTTTTAGCCAAGTGATAGTTATTCTACTTGTTGTAATTCTCTCAATACCACCCACTTGAGGAAACATGTGCAATATTATCAGTGTTTCTGTTAATTTAATTTAAATTATGGAACATGATGGCCTATCTTATTTAGGCATATAGGGATTGTACCTCTTTTTTAACCTTTGCAATGAAACAAAAATATCACATGTTAGCTTAACCATTCTAATTCCTAATTTTTGCAATTACAAACAAACCCCTAAAAAAATTAAATCCATGAGAGAAAAAAATGAAAATAATGTCAAATAAATTCCCCACAAAAAAATTGTTAAAAAACCTTAAAAACTAAAACTATTGTAAAACAAAGTAAATTTTGATGAACAACCAACTTAAACTAACCTTAATTTTTCTAACTACTTTCATAGCTTGCGGTCGAATGTGATAAACCACACTAAATACTCCTATAAATTTTTCATATACTACTACATATGCCACCGTGGAACCTTTTATGTCCAAAGTGTTTGGTATGACTACAATCCACCATTGAAAAGAAGTTAACAATCTGAAGTTGTATTAGGAAAAAGAATTACTATTAAAAATGCCAATTTTACCTTGTCCCCAAGAAATTTGAGCTTTTAATCTGGAATCATGAATGTAAATGTTTTGGCTTGAAATTTTTCTGCAAATGCTCTCTCCTTGCAGTATATTGAAATCCTTCACTTTGGTAGATGAATATATGCCATGTTGCTTACAGTAAGACACCCGCGCCATGGCCATAGGATGCCATGATACACTCTCCAGGATTGATATCCTGCATATAATATGTATTCATTTTTGTTATTCGTTTTACCCTTGAATATATTCAAACAAAATATTCAATGGAAGAATGATTCTGGAAAATATGTGAGAGAAATTTTTACATACCAGTGCAATAATTTCTCTCTATTTATAATCTCTGAGTCCACAAACTCAATGTCCAACATGCAGAATCATCCTTCTATGAGAGTTCCAGTATTATTGAATGTTATGGTGTTAAGTTTTTGCAAGGCCTTTAGAAACCTCCCACCTTTGATAAGAAGGTTGAACCTTGCAACAACGGCCAAGCCACATGTAGTAGAAATGAGGGTTGAGATGACAAGATCGCAAGGGAAGGTAGATAATAGAAAAACTAGTGCCTTGCATATATAGTCATGAGCACTCAATGACCACTTGATGAATGGTTTGATTACTGTTGTAATTGCACCTAACATAACCACTAAAATAATATGTAGTAAAGATTATTATTTTACATGAACAGGCTAGGAATCTAACTCAATAAAAATCATAATAAATAAAAAGTCTAGGGAAAACTGTGATGAATAACAAAATTCTATATATGTTTCCAGAAAATGTTTTATCTATTATAATGAACTGTGGAAGTCATAAATCTATAAAATATTGTTAATTTTGTGGACCAGCTAGGAATTGCATCAAGGAGCTTCCTATGACTATACTATCCATTACTAAGGTTCCCTACCACTTGAGGTATTGGTGTTGTGGCTTTGTTTTCTTCCAGAAAAGACATGAATTAAAATTCAACAAGTGTTTAACTTGAGGTATTTTAAAAACAAAGCATACCTAGGGTATACTACTTGGGAGAGCACTGCAAAAATTACTCAGTGTGAGAATGTTGGTTTTGTGCTTCTTCTACAATATCTACCACATTGTCCACTCTAGAGCTCATTATCTTGCCTACAGTATTTATGCTTAAATATCCTGTGATTCTTGGTAGTTCATAATAGATATTTTCAAGATGCTTGACTCTTGAGTTTAAAAAAGCATGTAATCACAAATTCTTAACTCATATACCCTGGTTGATGTTTTGAACATTGTAATTTTACATTTAGACCAAAATGTGCATGTCAATATCTAGTATCTATAATATTTAATTTTTTCCACTATGCCCCAAAATTGTCACAAGACATTACGCCATCCATCCATCAAATCTGGAGAAAATCTCAAATCATGTCTATATAAAATTAATATCTAAAATTTAGGGTGAAAAAAATATTTTCCATGTGACATATTTCTATTCATCATTAAGAAAATCTCTTTTCAACTAATAAAAAATCCCTGTGCTCCTTGAAAATAAAGGTTCCAACCAATAGAATTAAATTGAAAAATTTATTTTTTTTATAAATAAAATGAATTTGGACAATCAAACTTTAGTAAAAAAAATATAAATATAGGTGGCCATCCCTAATTGATATATAATAACATGATTATTTGTTTTGGTGAAGACAATATACCTACCTTCGACAGGATAATAAGAGGGATACACGATCTATGATGACTTGCTACCACTAAATAGTTAAAATAAGTATTTCAAAAAAAAAAATAGGGCTAGGACTAAGACTTGTATATGATTATATTCCATTAAAAATGTATATATGTGATTTGGATTTTTTGGTCACATGACAAGGTACTATGTCATTTATCACATAAAGGTCTAAGGGAATATATTGAATAATGCTTGTAACACCTACTTTATCAATGCTCCAAATTAAGGGAATATTTTTTATTTCCCATACTAACTTTATGCCTTCACTGATTTAAATATAGATCATTTAAAATCCAATATTAATTTAAAATTCAATCCATCTGATAACATCAAAAATCATGTGCAGATGTATGGGTCAATTAGATCTATCCAACCCCCTATAGTTCACTCTCCATAAGTGTGTATACAAAGTATACTATTGGTTACCTTTAATAGGTGTTGATAATCAAGTTTTATTTCTAAGTGTCTACCAGAAATTTGGTCAATCGAATTCCATCTCCATCTCACACCTCAATTAGAAACTTGGTGAATATGATAGTGTAATCAACAACTTACACAACTTCGAAAAAATTTTAAGAGACATGCTTTCATGCTTAGTTTCATGACGACACACTCATCATTAGAAAATTGTCCTCTCACCATATCACTTCATTTAGCAATATGGATTTGGTTTAGCTAATCAAGAAATTTATATTTCAAGATCACGCACAAGGCGTAAGTCTTGTCCAACATGTACAGAAAGACACATATATACTAACTTAGGTTACCTGTGGGAAATAATATGTTTACGTAATGACTTGTGTCAATAAAAAGTCACATCCTTCCTTGTAGCCAACTTAATTTGGTACCAAGGTTTTCCTCACATTCAGGTTAGACAACACTTGTTCCTTAGTGAGACATATATTTAGATCCAAATGTGATATTTATAAAGATCAAATCTTAATAGGAAAACTCTAGATCCCTACGAAAATACAATAATAACTTAATGAGATGCGTCATTAAATGATCATTGACTTATCATAGCCATATAATTTTATCCCGATTAAGACTTGTTCAGAACATCATAACCAAATTGTTTGTTTAATTTCAAGTTAATTGGTTTATGGTAGATCCTCTTTTAGCTATAGTGATAAGTATATCATGTCAGATCATGTATTTTATTTGAACTAAGATTATCCTATTATAATATTTTATGATATCATTACCAAGTAATTAGAATCTAAACTCATTTTTATCTTTATAATGATTTAAAATTACTTAATGTGTTATCACACTAGACATGGATATGTACATTACAACATTGCCACATACATCACTTATCGTATAATTATTTTCTACGTTGGTAAATTATATCAAACCTAATTTAAGGTCTTCAAATTATTAATTATATCATAGTGCATTTTTCTCATTTTCATTTCATGCTAGAATACATAAATAACAACTTAATGATGAATCCTTAAATAATAGTAACATTTACCACTCAATTTACATATAGTATTCTGTTGTAAATTGTTAATAAAAATTCCATACATTTATTAGTAGTAAACATCAACATTATTATTTACAAAATATTAATAATTTCAAAGTAAAATAAGATTACCCAAGATAATCTTTTTATGATATATCAGACCAATCGACCTTACTTTCTTTAATATAACAACGAAGTATAACTTTCCGTTTACAAAATGTCATGCATTTAATGCAGCGAATAAACTTAATCTTCATAAACATGCATGTTAAAATTACGTAATATTTATTTATTCAACCACCAAAGATTGATTAGTTCCACCATATGTAGGAGAAAGAGATGGTAAAAATGGTAATTTCAAAACGAACTGGCATGAATTGTCATTATCATCACCTTTTTTATTTATTGCATTACAATGAATTTATAAATACAACTCAACAATTCAACATATTCAGGATATCAAATATAATAAATTAATGTTACTAATTTAGTAATCCATATTACATACATTATCATTACTTACCATAAAAGTAAACTTATACCTTAGGGAACAATTTATTGTTTAACGATACTCAAATAAATTCATTACATTACTACTCTGGAATGGTCAATAACCCTTATCATTAGACATTCAAGGTTAGCTAATATTATTCTATTACAATCTACTTGAAGTAGGATCCATCCACAGATGAAAACAAAATACTCATTAATAGAATAAAGTCACTGAAGACAATCAAGGTCTCAACTACCTTTTCCTTTGATTCCATCAATCATTCTATCCACTATATCATGAATGGTAATTATTTACATCATACTTTTGTCAACAATGATATCAAAAAATGCATTTAACAGATTAAAAATAATATAAATTGACATAGTGGACTTAGCAAAGGTATCTTATATAACTTTAACATATGAATAATGTCACATTTTTATTTCTTAACCTTTTCGAATAGTGTAAACAAAAGTACCTTAATATTAAAAAATTGTGAATGTGACAATACCTTAAACATATCAAAGAATGCAAGGATTCATACATTAAACTTTCAGGAAATGCAATGATTAACAACTTAACCTTGTCTAATAAGACAATGTTTAATACCTTAATCTAGTCAAACAATACAATGATTAATTCCTTAACCTTTCAACAATGATTAACCCCTATTAAGAAAATAATTTTTAAATTGTCTTACCCTGAGCAGAAGACATTCTTTTCTGATTTAACAAGTTACGAAACCCATGTATATGAAATAATTCCATATTTAAAATAAACCCTAGTCCAAGTCGAAACCCCCAAACTTGTGGGAAGACATCATTTAAAAAATGCACATTTCTAGAAATACAAATCATCTAACAAACAAATATGCAAATATTATTTATCAAATAGTACACATTTTATTGGATTACCACTTCATGTTTCACATAGTACTAAGAACCCAAAATAATGACACACCTTGAAATGGGTTGACCCTAAACACCCAAAATTTTAGATCTGTTTTTCCTTTTCAAGTTACAAAAATATCTCTAAAAATATCGACCCACAATCAGATAGATTGAACATCACCTTCATATAAATTTAAACAAATTCAAGAAACACATTTTTTTATATACTACCTTCTAAAGTTTTTCGAATCTAAAAATCCGCTAACTGAAATATCCATCATGAAGTGAAAATGAAACCTAGAATATTCAAGCAATAAAATACCCACATGCAAAGGACATAAATAATCCCTTTGTTTCCATGTTTTCAAATTGTTATCTATGAATAAGAAAACCACATATTTTAACTATACCAAAAATGGGTTTTATGTAGAACTTGTTCATTAGCCCCAAAAAACTACCCAAGTACTCTTAATGAGTTGGAATAACTAAAAGTAGAAACCCAACAAAATCTTATTCACAAGTTTTTGTAAAACATTTCATAAATAACAGTTTGATTAGATTTTAGTATTTGAACTCATAGGTAAAATTTAAATAGCCAGTAACTCATAGAAAATATTTCTAACTAAATCATTATAATGAAATAAACAATTAAGGAAAGGATAAAAACAATCCATGCCTATCTAAGAAGCCAAGAATCTCCTTTCTATTTTATTCCAACCTTTCTCGGTTTTGTTTCCATATTTATTACTCGAAAACCAAACTGGCTCGACCCACAAAAACAATCGAAATATTTTCCAAAGCATCATTTAAGAATGCAAAAATTTGCAAATTAAATAACAACTGAATGAACGGAAAAAATTCTTCTAGATCTAATAGACTTAGATCCAAAAATGGTCACAATAAAATTTCAGCATGTAGAGCTCGGAGGAGTGAAAAATCAACAAGGAAAAATGAACTATACTTAAACAAAACATCCTTGCGATAGCTTCCTCGATAAGCTTCATACTTCTCCCAAGGATCCATAAGATTGAATTAAATCCCATTAATGCATGCAGGTACCACTACCTAGTTCACTCCAAAAAATCTCACTAAACTTAGCTGAAAATTCATGGTAGCTAAAATAGTTATCATTTCCTTTCTTACTTAACTTTCGAATTAAAATAGTTATCACTAAATTTTCGAATTAAATCTCCTAAAATTTTCATGGGTCAAAGATCGACCAATCAAAAATCATAATTAAATTTCAATAACCATTATTGCTTGATTTGGTCATCAATCAAACTTTTAAACATTGTAAATCCTTATAATCATTAATCTAAACATATGGTCAAAGACTATGGTGGTCTATTTCATACTTTATAACATGGTCTTAGAACATATTAAATCAAACAAATATATGTTTACAACAATATCCATATTAATTCCTTTGATAATATCTCCCTAACTACGGGCTTTTGAAATTATTCAAAATATTACCTTTCCCACCACTTTCAGTATTAACGATGATGTTATAACTTTTAACAAACACTTATGCATTTTAAGATTCTATGACCATTCACCCAACATGGAGATAATAATAACAACTTATGTTAGCAGTGTAGGGAATTAATCATCTTAACCTTTATATTATTATTCCAACGTATAACCTTTTAATGCAACATGGTCAATGACCAATACAGATTATAAGGTTATTTAGGATCCAAATGTTAAACTGACAACATGAATATTCCAATATCATAACAACATAATCAGGCAATAATGAGTATAAGAAAAAATCATCATCTACAACAAGAATGAAATAATCACACCATCCAAAGTATGTAAAATGAATTGTGATACTAGGAAACTTGCGGGAGCACGACAGAAAGCACCACTACAATTCTATGTATAGAGTTGTACATTATTATGCATACCCTTTTGGTTATGCATACGTATTTACAGCCACATACGGGGCATCATACCATAACTAGTCCCCGTGTCCATAGATTTATTAATATAAGAACTCATTTTAAAATTAAAATAGAATGAAAAAGGTAGGGTGTGACATAATTCACCCTTTCAAAATTATTGTCTCGATGATTACATTGTAAAACCATTAATAAACTATAACAACCCATTTTTTATGAATCTAATCTCCAGAATTTATTGGCTGTAACAACCCATATTCAACAAAGTTTTTCTAAACATCCAATTTTATGACGTTTTCAGTCAATTTAAACAATAAAAATATCAAGTATATCATATCAGATATCAAAATATAAGTTTTATCACTGAAATAAGTGTGGAAAACAAGTATTTATTTCTTCAAGATTTTCCTAGGTTATATTTTCTTCAGAAAATTGGTCCCATTGGACCATGCATTGAACAATATCTCAATTTCTTAAGTACAACCTGCAAGTTTCCAACACCTTTATTGGTTAAACCACAATGATTTCGGGATCTTGAACCTATGAGGAGTTCTAGTTTAGTACATATGATATATCAAATACATACATTTTAAGAAAATAAATATGAAAAAAACAACGCATCTTAGACAATACGAGAGGCAATGCTGAATTTCCAAATGAAATTGAACTTTTCTTGGGCTTAACCCTTAAGAAGACTTTTCCCACTTGTTCAAATTTTATGTCAACTCTCTTTAGATCTACATATACCTTCTACCTATCCATAACTTCTATTAATCACTCACGAACGAGCTTGACTTGTTGTTCCATTTATGTCAACATCTCAAGTCCTACTACCTCTCTGTGCTCTATGTTATCCCAGCTTATAGGAGTTCTATACCTTCTCCCATAAAATGCTTCAAATGGAGCCATTTTCAGTGATGAACGGTAAGTGTTATTATAGGAAAACTCAACCAATGTAATATATTCTTCCCACTTGTACTACTTATCTATACAGTACATCCCGTGCATACTCTCCATTACTTAGTTGACTCTTTAAGTTTGACCATCTATTTCCAAATGGTATGTAGAACTGAAATTCAATTTCATTTCCAAGGCTAAATTTAAGGTTTTCCAAAATTGAGAAGTCATCCTGAGACCCCTGTTAGAAATTATTAGTTTAGGTACTCTGTGTAATATAAAAATTTCGTGCACAAACCTTTTTGCAAGTATAGGAGAATAATCTCTCAGATTTATGGGTATAAAGTGAGCTGCTTTAGTTATTTTATCAGCTACAACTAAGATCACATCATGTTTATTTTTTGATATTGGAAGTCCCTTCCCAAACTCCATACTTATAACTTACCATTTGAATTGTGGAATGATGTGAGGGTACGAAAATCTTGCTGGATGCATATGTTCTTCTTCGACACATTGGAATTCTCAGCAATGTGAAACATATTTTACAATTTCCTTTTTCATCCCTTTCCAAAAATATTTTTGTTTCATATCAGCAAGAATTTTAGTCACTCTGAGATTTCTCAAAGTTGGGTCAAAAATTGGAGCTTAAACACTCAAATGCATGGGGAACAGCCCAGGCAGCTTCTTATGGAGGAGCCCAATATTATGTGACTTTCATTGATGATGTGACAAAAAAGGTATGGTTTTTTGTATTAAACGTAAATCTGATGTTTTTGAGACTTTTAAAATATAGAAATCCCTTATGGAAAATGAATCAAATTCAAAGTTAAAATGAATCTGACTATTGTGTTTTTGACAATGGTGATGAGTACTACAACAAGGTTTTCAATGATTATTATTCAGTGAGTGGAATATGCAGAGAAAGAATGGTTCCTAGAACACCACAAGAGAATGGTGTTGTAGAAATAATGAACAGGACAACCATGGAATGAGAAAGAAGCATGAGGATACATGTTGGATTACCCTTGTAGTGTTGGGAAGAAGCAGTAGACACTGCTATTTATTTAATTAACTGTTGGGCCTTCAAGTGCACTGGATGGGGGAATACAAGAAAAATATTGGACTGAAAAAGAGGTATACCTTTCTATTCTTATAGTATTTGGTTCAGAAGATTTTTTGCATGTTAATAAAGAAAATATAAAAAAATTGAATGCTAAATCCAAGAGATGTACTTTTATTGGTTATGGATCTGGTGATTTTGGATTCCATTTTAGGGATTTAGAAGGTTCTAAGATTGTTAGGAGTCGTGACATTGAATGGAATGAAAAGAGAATCTACATGGATCAATTTTTGATACCCAAAGAGGAATGGGTTGGAAATTTTGTGGAAGAAAAATCATTCTCAGATTTAGAAAAGACATCTATAGGTAACTGTGTTGGTCATCCTAAACTAGTATCGGTTGAACAGAACCGACGTCGTTCGTCAAGAAATATGTTGGCTAAAGATGAGCATGACAAGCGTCATTTATCTTAACCGACATTAACAATAGGTGAACAGCATTAGTCATTGTATGATATTGATACAAACATGTAGAATGAGAAGATTGATCCTCTGGTACCCCAAATCTTAGTGAGAAGGTCACAAAGGGTAAGTAGAGCTCCAGAAAGATTTTCACCTTCCTTATCTTATTTATTACTGAATGATAGTGGTGAACCAAAATGTTTTAAATAAGCAATACAGGATGAGACCCACGTGCAGTGGGAGCATGGCATGGATGAGGAGATGGAATCATTGAAATAGAACCTGACATGGGATTTGGTTAAGTTCCCAGCAAGTAAAATAACATTGCAGAATAAATGGGTTTACATGATCAAGGAAGAAGAGAGTGGACAGAAAAGATACAAGGAAAGGCTTGTGGTAAAAGGATTTGCATAGAAATCAGGTATTGAATTTGGTGAGATATTTTATCATGTAGTAAAAATGATTTCTATTCGTAATGTATTGAGTTTAGTTGCAGTAGAAGATTTAAATTTAGAGAAACTTGATGTCAAGACGAATTTCCTTCAGGTTGATTTGGAGGAAGATATTTATATGCAGCAATCACTTGGTTATTAAGTCAAGGGTAAGGAGAAACTTGTGTGCAGGTTGAAAAAGATCTTGTATGGGCTCAATCAAGCCCCAAGGAAATGGTATTTGAGGTTTGATAGTTTCATGCATGAGCATGGTTATATGAGATATGAATCTAACTATTGTGTTTATTTCAAGAAATATTAGAAATGGAAGCTATATTATTTTGTTATTGTATATGGATGATATGCTTATTGCAGGATCTAGTATGCAAGACATTGGTGAGATTAAAGAAAAGTTAGCTCATACATTTACAATGAAGGATTTTACAACTACAAATAAAATCCCTAGTATGCAAATTCACAGAGACAGGAAGAACATGAAATTTTATTTGTCTTAGAAACATTATATCAATAAGGTGTTGGAAAGGTTTAATATACATGATTCAAAACTTGTAAGTACACCTATGGCTAGACACTTCAAATTGAGTAAAGATAAAATTTCTACATCTCATGAGGAGGTCGAGTAAATGGCACGAGTTCCATATGCTTTAGTAGTGGGAAATCTCATGTATGTTATGGTTTGTACAAGACCAGACATTGCACTGAAGTGGGATTTGTGAGAAGATTTAAGGCATATCCAAGTAAAGAGCATTGGAAAGTAGTCCAATGGATTCTTACGTATTTGAGAGGGACATCTATGAAGGGTCATATATTTCTGTATATGGTTATGTTGATTCAGATATGGCTGGAGATTTGGATGGTAGGAGAAGCATCACTAGATATGTATTTATAGTAGCTCGGACAACAATTAGCTGGATTTTGAGATTGCAGAAGGTTGTGGCCTTGTCTACTACAAAGGATGAGTATGTTACAACTATAAAGGCTAACAAAGAGATTATATGGATGACTAGGTTCATGTAAGAGTTGGGAAATGAGAAAGAGGATTGTAGATTGTACAGTGATAGTCTAAGTGCAATTCATCTGGAACAAAACTTGGTGTTTCATTCAAAAATGAAACACATTCAGTTGAGATATCACTTCATATGAAAGGTGTTGGAGGATGTGCAGCTGAAACTAGAGAAAATTCATATAAAAGAGAATCCCGCGGATATGCTAAAAAATTCATTGGCAAAGGAGAAGTTGGAGCTACATTCCACTTCTGTTGGTCTTCGAATTTGAGATTTGAAGAGGGAGAAATAGGCCAAGGAAAGGATCCAATAATGGAGTTATATGGTATAATGCAACAATTTATCTCCAAGTGGGGGATTGTTGAGTTGTGGAGCTTAATTTCGTCACATTAGCATGCTTTATTAACTTGCCAGAATACACAGTAATTAGATTCAATCACTTGGGGACTAACATCGGTGAAAGCAAGTAGAAACTGGTATCAGTTAGGGTAACTGACATCGGTTACTAGTGCATGATTGTTTTATTTAACTCACAGGAATTAGATCTAACCTTTGATATAAAGTTGATCTGATGATTGTAATTGCATAGCTAAAGTGCCCTAAGTTTTTATATTCATATATAAGCTAGAAAGCTAGGGTTAGAAACTAAGAGCTCATTAAGAATAGAGAATTGAAAAGAGAGAATTCTTGGAGAGAGAAAAAGAGAAGCTTGTGAGGAATAAAGTACTATCACATCTAGGAGGTGAGGAAGATTGCAGATCTTCAATTGTATATCCTCTGTGAAGCTTTGAATAATATATTGGTTGTTTCTATGTGGATGTAGCCCACACTGGGTGAACCAAATTATATATTGTGTATTATTTATTCTAGCTTATTTATGCTTTTATTGCTTGTATGCTTAGATCTTAATAAATGTCTGTACAACTGGTGTGATTAACCACAACATTCATAAGAGTGGCCTAGTGTTCTCATGGCTTTGGGGCATGCTCTCATACCACCCCATTTTTGTTGTAAAAATATTATATTGTGTTTCTTTTAATATAATAGAAGATATTTTTCATCAAAAGAATATATGTAGAGTGCAAAAAAATAATTTTTAGAAAACAATATAACTAATTGTTTTGAGGAGACCAAAAATTATAGCCTTTAGAGGGTTCCTAAAATAAGAAATTTATATTTAATTAAGTTATCCTAGAATCCTAGTTGCATATAGAAAATATATGATTTGATAAATTCAAAATATAATATAAGGATAGAAAAATAATCCTTTCAGTCCTTTCACATAAAAAATTTATGACCTCTAGAATTTTGTAGCTCCATAATTAGGGTAAGAGGTTAGGATTTTAAAATATTGAGTTGTAGGTCATATGAGAGACTATCATTTAGGTCACATGGGTGATTAGAGGATAACGACTAAAGGGATTTTGAATAATTTCCTTCACAAGTTCATCATATAATGACTTGAAACATTTAAATGTTTTCCGCATGTGCCTAAAATGTGTAAATTTTTACAAATGAGAAAAAACCCAAATATCTTGAGATTTATATGTGATGATTTATAATTTATAATTATTATTTTTAATTGTAAAATAAATACTAAGCATGCCAATACTTATAATTTATCATTAAATCTCACAAACTTCAAATGTTCTTCATTTGTACCTAGGTGCTTCAATTTCTCCAAACTTTTTATAAATTCTTCAAATATTAAAATATGATAATCTATACCATGACCTTTTGTTCGTAAAATATAAAATATGTATGTCATAGCTACCATTTCTCACTTTTAAATGAAATTTAGAACTTCAAAAACTCACAGAATATCACTCGTAACTCCCAAAAAATGATTCATTTCTAAAACCTCTAAATTGTCATCTATATTATAGGAAAAATATGATATCAAACACTATAATTATATTTTTTTAGAGGAGGACATGAAGGAAAATGTGCAATAGATGGAGAGAGGTCTGCATGAAAATGAGGGGCACGATATCCCAGGGAAAAGAATAGAGAATGTGTTAGGGGCTTCAGCTACGGTCCCTTCTTCATGGGCTACCAAAAATTTTGGGTCAGTGCCATAGGATGCATTGAAAATCATTCCGACCTGGCCAGACACTGAAATGCAAATTTTACGGTGTGATGGTCAACAAGGCTAAGGAAATATTCTAGTTTACAGTATTTAGGATGTTTTACATGTCTTAGGTTGAACATTGATTTTGTTAGGAATTGGTGTAGAAGGAAATGAGAATGCAAAGTGGAGGTACGAGCTTTTGCAGGAAAATTTTTCATTTTCTATTTTCAAAATTAATCAAATACTATATTAATGTTTTACAAGATGGACTATGGTTCTATGGGAAAATTTTCCTTTCCCTCCATCGTTTGAGGTTAGGGCTACTTCAAAAATTTACATTTCTGACTCTTCACATTTGGATTCATCTCCAAGAACTTCCCTTTGAATTCTAGGAGTGTGAAGTGTTTCTGGGGATTGATCATTCCATGGGTCTATTAATAGCTATCGACCTGGCTGCAAAATATATATCTAGGTTGGCTTTCACTAGGATGTGCATCAAAGTTCTCGAGGGGCGCATGGTTCCCAAAAGAATAACTATGGAATCACCATTCATGAAATGGAAATGAATGATACAAATTGAGAAATCAGTGATCGTTTATGAATAGTGTCAGATGGTTGGATATGACATTAAGAACTATACTCATAGTGGAAATCTGAATCAGTCATTGGTTATGGATCCCTGTGGTAATCAGAGGATTGTTTTCCAAAAATATTACACTGAGGTGGAGGAGTTAGATGATTCTGTAGATGAAATGGAGGGTGAAAGCAAGATCGGAGATGGATTGGAGGATGCCTTTGAAATGGTAGACATGGAGTCGAGCATGGAGGAGGCTAATGGAAAATGTAGTGGCTTGGAGATGGCAATGGAAAAGGAGGGAGAATACTATTGGGGGGAGAGATTCAGTTCAAAATTCCAAAATTTAAAATAGCATTAAAGGGCCTGCACTTTGTCGGTAACATTTGTGTCCCTCGTGGCGTCATGGTAAATGAGTTGGAGGGTTCAGGATCTAACCTACACAGTGGTAGGGTTGAGACTTTGGGACTGCCACGACCCATTAAAAATTCAAAAATGTGAATATTAATGAGGATTTGAGTGGGTTCGTTGTCGGTCAACTATGACGATGTTCAATGGATGATAGGGATGATAGACTCAAGGTGGTCCTTGGGCCTAGTTTGGATGGTGCTGGTGGCAGGGCCTCTTCATCTCAGTTTTATGCGGGCGGGTGGACGCTAGTCCAACCCAAGAAACTTAAAATTGGGCACTTGAAATGGGTAACTCGAAGCCATATTGGTGCATCTGTTGGTGTGTCCTTATCCATTGATTTCTTGTCTTTGTGTCATGGTGCATTATTGCTTTCATGATTTGATGACCAACTTCCTTTGGGTTCTTCCTTGGTTTGTTTTTGGGTCACTTGTGTCCTTGTTGGTTTGTTGGTGTTGTCGGCCATTGGTAGAGGCCTCCCCATGTGATCTTTACTGTTTTATATTTTGTCCATTTGTATACGGGATTTTTTGGTCCCCTCAAAATCAAATTTTAACCTAATTTAAAAATACATATTTTAAAAAAAATAGAAAATACCCTAAAATAATTGTTTTGGGTCAAACACAAAATACCCATTATGTAATTATATAAACTTTAACCAAATATTGGATCAAAAACTTGAGAGGTGATAAATAATATGTGTGGAAAGTATAGTATCACTAAAGTATAGAAATCTGTAGTGTTTACCTTCAGAAAAAAGATTTGGACCAATGCAATTAGAATCCCACAAAACTATGAATACCATTTAGGAAAATTTAAATAGTTAAGAAACTTTGAAGGATAAACTCACTCCATTATAGAATCATAACCATATATTATCCTCGTATAAAATGAGATAAGGGAATAAGAATATATTTTATAATATAAATATCTCATTTCCATGTTAGCCATTTATTACCCACATGTGAATGACCCAATAAAAGGTTTTTTTTTTTTACTAGTAGCAATTAATGTATATATTAATCTAATATTAGATATTGATATAAAGAATAGTAAATATACTTATGGCAACCCAATTCAAGTTTATATTAAATCATATTGAATATTGTATCAATTAAACAAGAAGTGCATTTTTATCCTATTTTAGTATTGACAATGGTATGAAACTCACACATGAATATCTATATACCCTGAAATAAAATTCCAATAATCCCATTTAGTTTTATAACCTAAAATCACTATGAATGTATTTTAGAACGTGGATATAGGAATTAAGTTTCCATTAGGAAGAGTTTGTTCACTCTAAAAAAATGCATTTCTCAAAATGTACACATATTTGGATAAGTTTTTTCATAAATTTATGCACTCAATTTGTAATGCCCCGTTTGACATTACCCTAGTTCTTGACATGATGACCCTGTTGCTAAACATGGGAGGGTTGTGTGTCTGTGCTCTCATTGACCATTTTTGACTTTGTATTTGTTGCAATTAAGATTTTGCAGCCCTCCCTCTCCTTCTTTCCTTCTCGAGTCGTTGTCGACACCTCAACTGTGGACCTTGTAGTGTCATGTACGATTATCCTGTTAAAGGAAAATATTGTTCTGACTTCTTCGAGCTTCCTGTTGATCGTTATTAATATGATTGATTCTTATTATCTTATTTTAGGTTGTAAAAATAATAATAATAATACTATTATTTAATTTTTGATTGACGATTAATTTATTTTGTGTTGATTTTTCATGAATATTATTAGTTACCTTTAAGCCATTTTATTTCACCTTTATTCGCTCCCATTCCCGATCCTCAATTCGCACAAAAGGAGCTTGTTGTTGGTGGCACCTTCGTTTAGGGTGTGGTGTTTGTGTTAATGTTTAATGTTCTTCCTTAGTCATCTAGGCGTCGTTGCGAGCATTGTAATTATAGCTTTTGCTGATAAAACATTTTTTATTAATTAGTGGAGGTATCCACCTACCCCACCATTTATTCTTTCCCATGTTGGCCGTAATACACTTGGTCTATTTTATTTTGATTATTGAAAGACTTCATATTTAGTTGTACGCGTATGGAGGTGAAATATCTGTCATTCCATCTTGTCTTCTTTAAGAAAAATGCATGTTGGACTCTAGCTGGTAGGAGAGCTAACCACCGTTTTAATGAAACCTACCCTGCTCCCATTTATTTTCTTATTTCTCTCTCACACCATGCCTTGGCTCTTGATTTTAATGGAAAAAAATGTCAAAAAGGAAACTAGAAGTTGTCTGCTCTACATTTATTTTCTTTTGGTGGCTAAAAACACCAGGCCTTGCTGCAGGAATGTGCTTGGCGTGGGTTTGTGGGAGTCGTTTTTATTATTTTATTATTTTTTTGGAAAAATTGAAAAGCATTTGCTAATGCACTATCCTCTTTATTTTTTTTTGGATCGTTGTTTTCTTTTTCCTCCATGGCTCGTGATTGCAACCTGCAAAGAATCCTTCTGATGCTGGCCACATGGATAATTCTAGTATGGAGCCTTGTGTGGGACATTTTTCTTCTCCCTATTTTTCTGGTTACCTCAATGAGGAGGACGTCCTTACCTTGTCAAAAATCCCTTATTTCTTTGGTTGCGTAAATGGTAAAGGCATGTTGATCATGTTTGAAAACTATTCGTTGTTTTTAGATTATCCTTCTGTGAATAACTTGCAAGGAAAGCATCCCTTGAGACCACATCTCTTGTGGCGTTTTGGAAAACATGATACTTTTGTTTTTTTCTCCCACATTTTGCTTACGTGGCCCCTTGAACCACCTGTGACTCCTTTTGGCAGATTGGGTTCCCTTATGCTGAGATGGACATTTTTTTCTTCTCTAATCACACCATTTTTACGTAGGTTGGGAGTGCTCTTTCAAGGTTTTGGAGTCTGACTTCCTCCTGTCAAACTTGGTTTTTTTAAGTTCCTGGGCTTCTCCATGAAATTCATTTTGGGTATTTACTGCAGTCTTAGCAATCCTTAAGACCATTTTCTTTTCCACCTGATGAAGCTCTTGTTTTTTTTTACAGCTCTATGCCTATGTGAATGTAGGATTGAGTGGAATGTTGGCCCCTTGCATGCTAAGGATGAAGATTCATCTTGAGGTTTGTTGCTGCTAGACTTTGAGGTGTTTGGGTGCCTCGTCGAAGCTGGAGGAGCAGGTAAGATATTTCTACACTTTTCTCCTATTACTAAATTTAAATTATCATGAAATCAAACCACCATTTCCTTGAATTGGTTGTCATTTAGACGCCTTGTTGGGAGATCTCTCCTTTATGCTTGTTTTCTTTTTTTTTGTAGATTTTATCATTGTCGGTGTGTTAGTGGAAATCATGCGTGTGTCCTCTCCTCTGGGTGTTATGTTTTTCTTTCTCGAGTGACCGACATTCATCATTTTTTTAATATATACCTTCTTCTCTATGATTGAGTTTCAAGTTTATTATGTTTTTCCAGTTAGTATTTTGTTGTCATTAAAGTAAGCTTGCGATAACTATGAAGCTCCTTCCTATCACCCAAGTTTTTTTTCTTTGTCTTTAGTCATATGTTGTTAAATCTCTCTCAAGCCCCTTTGATAACGCTTTTTGATCTCGAGAAAGAAAGGCTGTAGGACTGTAGTGATCAATGCTTGGGCTATCCAGGATTGGAGATTGGGTTTTAAACTTTTAGAAGGAATAATTTTGTGTGCAACATTTTTTTGGACCACACATGTTTGAGACTCCTATTTATCATTTATCTTGTTCCTAGGCTTTTAAATCCTTCCTCAAGAAGTATCTTGACCATCCCCATCATCTTGAATCGTAACTGGTTATCGGGTCACCTAAGTTCAAGGGTACGTTTGTGCAATCCTGTATCCCGCTAATATTAGACTTGTTTTGGTCTTTTTCCCCTCTTGGAAAGATTGTTGGTGGCGTTTCCTATTTTCCTAACTTGTGTTCTTTCTCTTTTATAAAGTTAATGCTATTAAATAAGATTGGTTGGTTGATATGCACATCATTACCTTAATGTTTTGCGATGGAATTTGTCTTGAACGCTATTAATCTTGGGATAAAATAATCTTGAAATTGAAAGTATTATGGATTTATAGTGGAAGGATTTTGTTTCGTTAACGACACTTAGTAATTTATGTTTTTACCTATGTTTGAACGATTGATTTTGTTTCAAGGGTTGCCTTAAAATATTTCATTTTGGGAAAGAGATAATTTCTTTTAAATTAACCAAACTTTAGAATTGTTGTGGAGGATTGTAAATCCTTAGTGATATAAAATTTGGATGATGTTTTGTATACACTTGTTTGATGGAACTCCCTTCTTTTTTGGCATGTTGTTACTAGCCTCTAAGGGCATTGGCCCTTCTTGAATGATTGGGGAATCTCTTGGAGTTAATGGTCAAGATTGGTATATTTTTTCCTTCGCTTCAAAACTTATGTTGTGTGGTGTCTGTGTAATTAATTTCAGTCATATACTCTATGTGATTATAGGGTTGAAAATTATAATATACTAGGATTTTCATGTTAATATTTGAACCCCGTGGTTCCTCCTTGTTGGGCTGGTCAACTCTTGTCTTTTTAGAAATCTAATATTAAAGCCTATGCTTTTGGGATCTTTTGATAATTTTAAATGAATGGCATGTGTATCAAACTTCAATATTGTAATTATTTAACTATTTGATGAGAATCCCATTTCTGCTAGATGGCTTATTTCTTCTTATAGGGCCAAGGACCCTTCTCGTACGATTGTTATATTTTCATTGGTTTTGTTCATAACTGAAGTACAAGGTCTTTCTTCTTTGATTGGCATGCTAGAGAATTTATTATTAACTTGAGGTGTTGTTAGTGTTTAGAGCATTGACCCAATTCTTGTAATAAATTGTTTCCTTTCATGGTATTGTTAGATAATAGTTATTGTGGCTTTGTGTAGTCTTATCTTGCTTAGTTCTCGCGAGCTAACTCTTGTGGAAAACTTGTTGCAGATGGCTTATGCGAGTAGATGAGGGATAGACTTGTAGACTTTTGCATCAACCTCATTTGTGAAGTTCTTTTGCTCGAATCCTTTTTATGTGGTTCAAATTTTGATAAGGTCCAGTGGAAATTTTAGAAGTGAGTCAGTGTCTTAGTATAATTTATTGTGGATTATGTCATCTTAACTTGGGAAACCTTGGACTATTTGGCTATCATGAAAAATATAATAAAATGGGATTACCGCTTGTTGAGTGACCTTAATGGATTATTTGTATTCTAAGAATAGTTTAGCATTTCTTGGTCAATGATTTTACTCTCTTGTTCCCTATTCATGGTTCCTTAGAGTTGGTATGTCCCTTTGGTTGTGTATTGTGTTGGAAAGAATTGATGTAACCTTATTTTGTTTCTATAAATGAGTATTGTTTAAACTTTTCCCTTGAGAATAAGTGTTGAGTTAAATATTTCTAAGACTTAGTAACAATGTGTTATAAGTAAAATAAAATGGGTTAGTTAATCCTTATAGAAGTTAAACTAAACTTTATATTCAAATAAATTAATGTAGAGGTGACCTACTTGAGAACAAGTAATTCGATAAGTGATCAAAGATGAATCTATCCTTGTAAAGTAAAATTATATAACTAGTTATCCCTAGCTAGACTAGCGAACATTATCCTTTTATGGTGGATTCTTAAACGATCTTAAGGGAAATCAATGGTTAGTTTCTATAAGATAATAAGATTTAATAAGTAGGAGGAAACTGTTTAGAAACCACACAATCTATCTCTCAGCCATTTGGAAGGTAAATTGTTTTCTTTTGTAAAACTCATTCAGTGAAGCCTAAGTAAAATCCTTAATAATTATGGATAAATTCTCAAGCTCCAATTAAATCCTGGTAATAACTAATTCTGGATAAATTCTCAAGCTCCAATATAATACGCAATGCGGTAAGAGATTGTATGTTGTTATCTATAGAAAAAACAATATTAATAGCCCTTGTTCGTTTTTAGTCAAACCATCGATTTTGAAAAAGAAACTCCAATAAAATCAAAACCCAAAAAAAAACCTGTGCGTGTACAATACGCTGTATGACTTTGAATGAGCTATTATTTTCGTATCATTGTTTCCTCTTATAAATATGACACAGTATGGCATATAATGATCAATCCCGCCTCCATCTCAATCTATTATTTAAATCAAACTATAACAATTGAAATATATTATTTTGCCGATCATATCAAACTCCCTCCTCAGCATGGCGAGTTTATTTCTTACGAAAATGCTTGTTCTCTACGTGATGTTTACGGTGTATGTATCCGCTCGACACACTACAAACATGGAGCAGTTAGGTTCTGATCGAAGTTGCGAAGGCAACAGCCCAACCAAATGTCCACCACCCCCAGGGAATGCCAACAACAACAATGTATTTGCCACAAATATGGACCTGTTAGTCTCTGATCGAAGCTGCAAATGCAACAGCCCCACCAAATGCCCGCCACGAAATGCAAAGGCAACACCCCCACGAAATGCCAATAACAATAATATATTCTCCACACATATGGAACGGTTAGAATCTGGTCGGAACTGCAATGGAAACAACCCCTGCCCACCACTCACCAATAACGCTCTTTCATCATACCAGAAATTGGCATATGGAGGGCTTCCCGGTATGAACAATAATAAAAATATAATTCATGTCTCCGAGTCCACCTCTCTGCCGGTGGACAACCAGTGACCTTCTATTCATTCCTTCGAGCAATTAAGACTTCATCTATCCATGTGGTTGATAATAAATGAAACTGCGGCCGTGAGTCTGCATGGCGGGTTTAACTGAATTGTTCTCTTTAATGTTGTCATTGAATTCAATTATTTTTCATTTTAATAAAAAGTGCCTATTTATCAAACACTCTCTCGTATCAAACAAAGTGTATGTTTTTCAAATTTAAAAATTAATATCATTTATAAAGCATTTTTTCATAATGTTTTTTCCCCTCATTAACATATGAATGGATTGGAAGGAAATTTTGGAGTGAATAATACTAGCACATGTGGAAAAACATTATTTTTAGATGTGGTTCAGTACCAATGTGTAGAAATTTGTGGAAGTGTGTAGAATATGTGAATTAGTGAAACGAAGTTTATAGAATGCAGACAACCATTGATCTTATGTTATCTTGGGAGGTTATGGGCATGAATTTGTTATTCATTTTATTTAGATTGTAGGAATGATATGATTCTATATTTGTTGCGGTGGAAACTATTTTAAAGAAGGAACTTATTTTTTATTGTTTGAAGATAAGCGATGTAATGAATATTGCAAATTATATCTTTAAAGAGGTGTATGGGTGCATGGATTTACATAAAATACTATTTTAAAGAAGGAACTTATTTTTGATTGTTTGAAGATAAGTGATGTAATGAATATTGCAAATTATATCTTTAAAGAGGTGTATGGGTGCATGGATCTACATGAAATACTATATATGGTAGGGGTGGCAAGTGTTTTATCAAATTCTTGGTGAAACTATAGAATAAGTTTAAAACGGGAAGAAAAATAGAAGTGCTGATTTAAGTAGTTATTCATAATTTAATTATATTATGTTTAGTAGATGATAAGAAAGATACCCCCTGGCCCTCATTTTATTTTATAACTCTTCTTTCTTGGTGGAATATAATGAGTGGACGTTTGCAAAAAAAAAAGGAAAGATTCTTTGAAAAATAAAAGTTTCACGCACAATACTATGGAGCTTACGAGACGGTGGCTTTGTTATAATCGATCATTTAGAAAAGGAATTAATTCCTACAAGCACATATAATAATTTAAAGTATAAGAAAATGTTAGTCAAAATAAAATAATAATAAATTCCATTGGATATCTTATTCAATGATCATACAGTTTAATATATACATGGTCCCGAACTTGTGAATATCAAGGGATGGGAGGTATGTGGAAGGTCAACAAAAAAATGAAATAATGGAATATGCCAACTTTCCCCCCTTATTTCATTGTTTTTACAAAGGTACCCCTAAAAAATTATCATCTTCATCGTCTAATTTTGGTACTTCTTCTTCTTAGTCATCATCTTGTTGAGTCGTGATGTGTCCTTCTTGCTTCTTGTGGCGAGGAAGACATTTGGATTTCTTTCAATCACTACGACCATATGTGCTCTCATTGCTTGAGTTGCGGATGAAGGGGTTCGCTCGGTATACTCGTGCAGAGAGATGCAGACACTCCTATGGGCATTCTATCTCAGGTTTGTCATCTGCATCGTAGCCTTCATCAAGCTTGGCACAACTTTTCTCTATCTTGTACTGTACGTCGAACAAGACTTAGATATGCATTTTTTTATGCACTATGTCCTCAAAATGCAAGTTTTTGAGACTTGTAGAAACTCAAAGGAGAAACCGACTCTCTTGGACTTTGCTTGAATCTATCAAAGGTTGTACGTCCCTATCATTGCTTGCAGTGCTACTAGCATCTTGAGGAAAATTTTTTATGTGCTCAGATTCCTGCACAACATCAAAGGATTTACCTTGTTAACTTGTTGCTTGGGGAATTGATGAAGTTGGGGTTGTAATCTTGTCTTTATTAAAAATTTCAGAATACTTTCATACATCCTCTCATCTTCTACACGTAGGCTGTTGGAGAAATTCCTTGCAATGCATGTTGCTAAATAACCTCAGTTGTGTTTGGACGATGTGTCCTGGGATCGTTTCCTCCACTGGTCTTCACGATTACAATAAGTAGAGGTATGCCAAATCAGAACACTGCTACATGACTTCTTTTGTTGAAATCATGCCCTATGATTCTAACATGCCTTGGGTGAAGGCCAATGAAGGGACAAAAGTGTTTATTTCATTCAATATTGTGCCAGGTTTCCACTTCACCATCTCCTCTGAACTCCACAAATATCATAGATCCTCCTTACAGGCACTGCAGATCCTATTGTCCACTTCTATCACGTTGGTCAATTAAAACGTCGACCAAGGGATGTTCAAATATCGGTCTATTTTACTTGAGGGGGGAGGAAGGTCTTCCACGAAATCAAACACGTCCCCCTGCTATCTCTAGCGCCAAACAACAAAATTCCAAACTCCACACTTCTGTTATGCACAGGTCTGTAATATTTTCAACACGTAGTTGTTGACGCCAAGGCAAAACAGGTCTCTTAGATAAGATCCTCCATGGCTTTTCTCTTACAACTTCTATCTCTGCTAAAGAGGATTTGAAACCACCGCCCAAGTTTTACACAATTTTAACAAAATAAATCAAAGAAGAATGTAGGTATTGGATGCAAAAACGGTGATATTCGAAAACCGCGGGTCTGGGGTCGCAGGGATCTCTGATACCAATGTTAGCCAAAATCAGATAATAATAAATTGTATTGGATATCTTATTTAATGATCATACAATTTAACATATACATGCTCCCTAATGTATGAATACACAGGGACGACAGGTATGCGGAAGGTCAGATGACAAATGAAACAATGGAATATGCCGAGAGAAAATAGATCTATAGAGTATTGAGAAAGTTTATTAAAATATCAATATGAAATTTAATTTCAAGATTTAATATGTATCTCAAACATACTTAATATAGCAAACCTAAACCCATATCACAAAGTACAAAATCATATATAGCTCGATGAGATGGATATTATATTAGACAATATTAGTAAACAACAAAAAGGGGGATTGACACTATGATAAAAAAAATGTGCACTAACGAATATAAAACGGAGAGGAGTGGTTGATGATGTAACTTTGATAACTTTCCACAAAGGACATCATTTTTTAAAATGAGTGTGGATGACTAGGATCTCATGTCTTCCAATTTACCAAGGGTGTATGATATGAGAGCATCCATATCCATAAGAAAATATATATCAACCATAAATATTAGAGTATATTTTGTGCTTTATATATTAGAGTACAAAATTTAAAGTCATTTTTTGATGGACAAGTTATGGTATAAAGGTATATTGAATATTTATGGTATTTTGATGCCAAAACATTCTAGTGAACTAATAATATTTATTTTAAAGTTAAAAATGGATATTAAATTTGTGACTTTTTTTCAATGTTGTGTAAAATCATGAATAAAAAATGTATGATCAATTGAATTAAAGGGTCAAGCCAAGTATATTTTCATGGGTACTATTTTTATAATATTTTATTTTTTAACAAGTTTTTATGGGTAGCATGTAGCTACGCCGAAGAATCTCTTTCAACATATTGCATGCCCTAATTAACAAATGTTCGAACCTCAAATAAAATTAGTAGGAATGATGAAAAAAATATGGATTTAGATTTTGTGCATCACTACACATTACGTGTTATCATGTGTTATCCCCACAAGACTACTAAATTCTAAATGCATATATATATATATATATATATATATATATATATATTACAATATTGCAAAGTCTATATCATTAGAGATCGACATTAATTTATGTGAATGGTTTAGTTCAATACTATAGTATTTTTTATGTTATGTTATTATATTTTGTTTACTTTGATAGAATCAAGGTTGAAGGTTGCTCTTTATTATTGTTCATCGGCCATGTATGTGTCACATAACATTTATTGTATTGTAAAATTCATCAAATTCCAAAACATCAAACTAAAGTAATTACAATATTTTTATTTATTATACCTTGAATGAAAAATAAAGTTATGCTTTTCTTGAAAAAGAATTTTCTTTTTTTCCTAGATGCGAACTTGCTTACTTTAACCTCTAATTGTAAGACCATGAAATATACAAAAAATTAGGTCCCTTGAAAGGAACTTTAATATTTATGGCTTTTGTAGATTCTCTCAAGCACATAGTTTCACTTTTTCTTCATATAGACATTCGATTTCTACGAGGGATAAAATATCATATATTTTTAAAAAAATCCTATGAAAAAACAAAAAACTACATACTTGGAAAGGAACATATAAAGGTTTTGATTATTGTAGTTTCACCCCATGATAATATTTTTTATTTACTATCATAGACATGGCATTTCTTAGTGGGATAGGATATTTCATAAATTAACTGTGAAGAGGTATCGATTCAACTTTATCTCTCTCTAAGTGGAGGAGTGTGAATACTAGATAAAACATATTTTTTCAAGAACATAATGAGGCCTTTGAAAACTTGGCAATGCTATTTATGTGAGTTTAAGCCTCTAATAGTGTCTTAGAATATTAAAATGAGACATATTTAGACTTGATAAATTTCTCATGATAATAAGGAGTGACATTGAAATGAAATTCATTCTTGGAGTGCTTAAATGTACTAACTCATATATAACTTAATATTGAAGAGGTACTGTAGTTAATGAGTAGAGTAAATGTATTTTTATATATGACTTATGGGAAATGATTCCATCTGGATTGACTCTAAGATGAAAATGGTTAATTTTGTATTTTATATATTTATTATTTTTCAATTTTATGTCTTTCATTATGGTATTTATCTATTCCACATTTTAGCTTATAATATTATGAAACCTTTTGTTGGAGTCAGTTATTGGTTGATAAACATTTTTTAGTATTCAAATAGATATAAGAATTAGAAACAACGTAGTTATTCAAAATTGAGAGATAGTTAATATATATGTACCTTGCTTTGGAACGTGGACCTCAAGGTTGCAAGAGACGAAGAAGTAGAGAACAATTGTAATGATTATGAAAATAATACTTTGGCCTTTAGGTGTCGAAAATATGGATTAGTGTGAACTATTCGCATTTATTTTTCCACCTAATAAAGTTAATTTAAGTAATATTCACATGTTTTGAAAGTGTTTCTTTTATTTGGACCATCTTTGGCATAAAGAGAATAATGAGGACCAATAAGATCTACCTTTATGATTTATAAGAACAAATCAATCCATAGAATATATGCATGATGTATTCAACCAAACGCTACTAACCATAATTTTTTTTAATGAGAACAAAAACATTCCTATGACATCATTATTGTGCATTATCACAACAATCCTAATGACAACATGAAATAGCCAATGAGAATTATTTTAAGTATGAGTACATAGAATATCACAAACGATTCAATTTTTCATTCACCAATATAATTTATGTCATGCATCTCTGCAATGGGAGTATATCAAAATATATGAAGTGAAAATAGGAAATTTGAAGATCTAAACACATGCGATAGGCTAGTGATGAAGATTAAGGTGTGATATCTTCCCGTAGATTACTAAATTAGTTATTTTAAAAATTTGAGAAATCTGTGCTAGAGAGAGCTTGATTTACAGGGATATGCTAAAGTATTTTATGAACATGCCATTCAAGCACGTCATGTAAGGGGAGACACACAGATGATTTCTTAATATATGAATGGATTGTATATTGTAAATCAAGTTGAATTTAAAATTATCCAAGTTTTTTCTAGTAGAGGAGGTCTATAATTATTCCCTAAGGCTAGAGGAGATATAACTATGATAATATTAGAAAAATTCTTGAGAAGAAGTAAAGGAGACCTAAAGTGAAAGACAAGGTGGTGTGGGGAGAGGAAATTTTGGATGAAAAATTAGTTCCAAATTCAACAACACATGTTGGAGGTGTGCAAAAACATGGTATAGATAATCTGTGTTCTCAAACACCTAGAATGATGGAAATAGTAGCAATAAAAGTGCATAAATTTCACAAAATGATGAGCATAATATATCTAGTAAAAAATGATAAAAAAATCAACACAACACTGATGTTCAAGAAATTATTATTAAAACAAGGAAAATAAATCTTTTTCCATGAGTAGAGAAATACATTTCTCAAACACACCCATGTATGTAAAGTGGTAAATTCTACAAAATTATTGTAGAAACAAGAGGAACTAACAATTTGGTTTTAGGAAAGATGATAAATATGTTGAAGTTGAAGATAATGTAACATCCTAATCCATGTAAAGATCAATGGTCAGAAAATGAACATCTATTTAGTCAATTTATAAATAATAATATATGTAAATGAAGTTGTGTGTGACATAAAAACCAATAAAGCATATCATGTGTTACTTGGGAGGCCGCAATTTTTTTATTAGAATTCATAACAAGATGATTGAAAAAATACCTATAAGAAGGTAATGAAGAATTGAAACGAATGCACTCTAAACCTTATGTCAAAGGAGTGTGGAGGAATGGAGAAGGATCCAAAACATTTGATTCTTTTAGGGATGAAATTATTGAGTGAGGTAAGGTATAATAGTTCTTGTTTTACATTGAGAGTGATTCTTGTGAAAAGGGAAATTGTGGATACAATGGCTAAGAGACATGAAATAAAGGACATATTGGAATTTTTTTTTAAAAAGTCTCCTGAAAGTTACTCAAGAAGGGTTACCAACTATGAAGAACATAACTTAGCAAATATATTTAATCCAAATATTTTTTTCTAGACAAGGAAGCATACAGGATGACAGTACAAGAAAATGTGAAGATATAAATGGTGGTGTTGCACATTATACAAGTGAGATTTTTTTATTTTGATTATATGTATCTCTATAGATATTTTTGATGTTGTATCACTACCAATATATCTATGTCTTTGTGATCTTTATTCTTCAATACTAAAATTGATTGATTTTATTTTATTTTATTATATTTTGATTTATATTTAAACTTGTAGAAATATCTTGTTTAAGGATGTTAATAATTAGTATCTTAACTATATATACATAATTTTCTATCAAATAATGATTTTATTTTCATACACATGAGACACAAGTGGTATATAAGTTAACTACATTGTACTGTGTGTAGAAAATTAATTTTTTCATATTCAAGAAATTTGGTCCTTGGTAGAAGTTGTGAGGACATGTGATAAGATTTAGAAGTTTTCCACATTTGTAAGTGTTTGAATAAAATTACTACATTTGTATTCTAGAAGATTAGTTACTAAGTAAAATACCTTTAAATCAAGGAGAAAATTGATAAAAAAAAATTATTGATATATGTTGTTTTTGAGGGATTATTGATAGAAAATGACTTATGAAATGTTGAGAGAGGATAAGGAGAACAAGTAGAAATATGTTATTATTTATTGAAGGTAAATTTTTTTTACTGGGGACTATACGTACTCAAAATTTCATGTGCTTCATTTTCAGAAAAAGGTTACAAAAGTCCCCAATTATGATTCAGGTCCTTTCAAGAAGGTGTTTGAGCTCCAAAACCCATTCGCAGTATATATTTCTGGCCTAGACATCCTTACTTATCTTTTCCACACCTTCTTCCATCTTCCCACTTTTTCTATGCATGTTTTTGCCTTCAGTGCTTGTCATCTCCCGAAATACGCTTTTCATTTTTCAAGTTAAATTTTAAATTTTGAGCTCTCACCCTCCTAAAGTATTTAAGACAAGTTGAAAGTTCGAAGAGATAGAGAAATACATGCCCTAGAATTGTTTCAAATCCACAGTCTGCTCGTTTTGATAAATTTTCCATTTTCCTGTCTAGATGCATGAAAATTTTATTGTTTTCCTCATTTGAATGAAAATTTTCAATCTTTCTATGCCCCTAGATCATCAAACCTTGCATTGTTTTCAATTCCATGACTCACGAAAGAAATACGAAAATCAAGCACGAAATGGTGGAGTTTTCTTCTTCTCCGCATTTGTTTCCACAATCGAGAACGATGGGCATTTTCTTCCCCATCAAATTTTGACCCCATCATCCATGGGTATGTGGACATACCTAATTGGAAGTGGGTCGGTGAAGAAATTTGTGTTTTTGAGCCTCTTTGTAAAAAGAAGAAAATTTAAAAAAGTGACCCGTAGCCCCGATTAGGCTTAAAGGAAAAATTCAAATCTTGGGCCCACCGTTGGAAATTCAAAGAAAAGAGGTTAACCATCAGGGAGATTTAAGATTTTGATCCTCTTTGAAAAAAAAGGTGAAAATTTTATAAGTGACCCGCAGCCCCAATCAGGCTTAAATTAAAAAATCAAATCTTGAACCTGCCGTTGGAAAGTTAAAGTAGGGAGGCAGACCGTCGAGGAGATTTAAGATTTTGAGCCTCTTTGTAAAAAAGGTAAAAAATTTAAAAAGTGACCTGCAACCCCGATCAGGCTTGAAGGAAAAAGTCAAATCTTGAGTCTGTCGTTGGAAAGTCAAATCAGGGAGGCGAACCGTTGAGGATATTTAAGATTTTGAGCCTCTTTGTAAAAAAAGGTGAAAAGTTTAAAAGTGAACCATAGCCCCCGATAATGCTATAAGGGAGAAAGTCAAATATTAAGCCTGCATTGAAGGTCAAAGCAGGGAGGCGAGCCGACATAGAAATTTGTGTTTTTAAGCCCACATTAAAAAAGGGTAAAGTTAAAAAGTGACCCCGTGACTCCTTTGCTAATCACGTGAAGCCACGTGTCATGACCATATAAAAAAGTGGGTGAGTGGGCCAAAAGGTTACAAAATGCCATTTCTTGAAAAGGCACAAAATGTAAAAGGCATCCTCTGCGCCTATTCCAGTAAATTTCTCCCATGTGTACAACTTTGATTTAAGGTTTCAAAGGTAAGATGAACAGTTCAAATTCAAAGTTACAAAACAAGTGTAACAGCTACATTATGAAAAGTCTAGCTTTTTTGCCATTGGTGTTTCTTCGCGAATCAAGAATTCAAATGGATGCGAATGATTGAAAAGAATTTGTAAACCGTTTCTTTCTAATAAAGAAGAAGTTGTACCCATTTCTTGGAGGAGATTTAATGGATTCTTCACGCCATTGTAGAGTGTTGGAAATTGATCTTGGAAACTCAAGAGTATATTGTACTTTGAGAGAACAAAGGAGATAGCCATTTTTCTTCCATTTCCCCCCTTCTTCTCAAATTCCTCCATTTCTCCACTACGTATAATTTTTGTTTAAGTAGCGATACAAGAAGAAGGATTTGTAGCCTCTTTGATGAGGAGATTTTAGAAACTTTGAGTTTGCAATCTTATATCGTCTTGTTTCCATTTGAAGGGTTGTTTCTTCTCATAAATGCATGTGACGAATTTTCTAACTACTGTGTACAGGAATCTGATTTCCTAGCTGCAACATTAGTTCTCTTACCTCTTCTCTTACTCCCTTTCCCATTTTTAGACAAAGTTCTCTCTTGCAAGTATCTGTAAGTTTTACCACATGGTTAGTGGAGTGCCCCTGTTGGATCCCCAACTGAAATGCCACCACATAAATCCACATTTTCTCGTTCATGCATAAATAGTAGTTACACTGGTTAAGTAGAGGGACTTAGATTCCCAGAGCATTGGCAAGGAATCCGAAAGTTTGTCCACCAGACAAATTTCCTCACCAACAGCTTTTGGCGCCCACCATGGGGTAGATTTAGTAGCATCTGCCCCTGAACGCAA
Source organism: Taxus chinensis (assembly GCA_019776745.2). Classification (NCBI taxonomy): domain Eukaryota; kingdom Viridiplantae; phylum Streptophyta; class Pinopsida; order Cupressales; family Taxaceae; genus Taxus; species Taxus chinensis. Next base: position 791,090,520 of record CM034146.1, read on the forward strand.
CCATAAGGTTGAAAAATTCAAAATTCAAAAAAAATAAAGTTTCTAGAATTTGAATGGCTATATGAGACACATGGATTCAAATCATGGCTATTTCAGGAAATCCTCCTGTTGAAAGACCCAAATTTCTCTTCCACGTCCAAGAAGATGTTGCTTCATATTTGAGGGAAGTTATCTAGCATAATAGACAAAGTACCAATCACTACTTCATTGCCACGATAATTATAGTACCTTGAGGAAGAATGCACTATTGCTAAACTGAAGAGGACAAAGACAAATTCCAGTACCGCAAAGAAGAGCATAGATTTTTAAGCTGACAAATAGAAGATACACCTAGCAAATAGAGGCAAGGAGGACAAACTGGTCACATTTTTTAGGAACTTCAAACGAGACAAGAGCTACTCAAAATCCAGAGGCCTCCTTCTCAAACAACTGGTCACATTGGGAACTTGAGTGTTGCTAATCCTTTGGATGAGTGAATTTCTATACATCAATGAGGACCTTGAAGATTTCACTAACGTAGAGACCAAAGAAGAACCTAGAGAAAGAGAAGAAAGAACATACGAAGAAATAATAGCTCAACTCGAAGAAATCGAGAGACTTCAAGCCGAGGCAGATGAAAGAGCAGCAGCAGAAGCCATGTAACCTTAGCAAGGCTGGAAGATAGAAATAGACACGGAATGGGGGATTGGGATCGTGAGCATGAATGGGATCATGAATCCTATAGACCTAATGTACCATGGGGAGGAAACACCATTCTGACTGGCTCTTTCTCAACTACTCCATGAGCTACCGAGAGGCTTGAGAAAAAACTTCCCAAAATTCAGAGGGGATGGTTCTCAACTCCCTGAAGAGCATGTAGCAGCATTTATCACTACTTGCGGTCTGTTGGGTGTTGAGGATGAAGATGTGTCAGTTTGAATCTTTGTGGATTCACTTCAAGAAAAGGTTTTCGAATGGCTCTACATGTTACCCCCGAGGTTTGTCACCTATTGGGAAGATATAAGAAGTGCATTCAAACACAAGTTCAAGACCATGGAAGATTTTCAGGATCTTTTGGTCCAATTGGTACAAATGAAGAAAGAAACTTCCAATTCAATGAGGGACTTTGTAGCAAGATATGATAGAGTGATAAGAAGGATCCCTGAAGATGTGGTGCCTCCCAAAAATAATTTGAAGATGTTTTTCATCAGCACTCTACCATCAGAAGTAGGTTTCTTCCTCATAAGAGTCCAACCAAGAACATTGAGGCAAGCCCAGGACTTTGCAATAGAAACTGATGATGATCTAATCCTTTCTAGAAAGGTGAAAATCCCCAATGGGAAACAAAAGGATCAGAATTCAAACTCTGTCACCAAAGATCCGATGTTCCAAAAAATGGAAAATGACTTGGTTGCCTTGAAGAAGCAGCTATCTCATATCACAATGTGGAATGCTTCATAGAGACCAAACCCTCCACATAGGCCAATTATTGTTCCACCTCCTCGTTGGCTTTCTCTTGAAGCACCACAAGTCAATGCCATATGTGACACCAAAGAGCTAGAGAATGAAGAAAAAATTGATGAAACTGAAGAAGAAAACATGGAAGATTATGAAAACTATCTTGAGATTGAGGAATTTGATATGCACAATGGCATGATTGAGTATGTTGATGATGAAGATAAAGGTGAGGAAGAAGTTCCAAGTTTCTCATGTGTTGCTTTCACTCGTGCTCAATCTAAAAAAGGGATTTCATCCCCAATAGTTGTAGCAAAGGATAAGAAGAAGAATAAAGAAGATTTTCCTCCATAGGTTACATAGAATAAAATCATCAATAGAGGATCACCATTACCACCTTCCATGGAATCAGCCAAAGAAAAACTAGACTCATTGGTTTCCAAAGAGAATGCTACTATACCAAGTAAGTAATTTGATTCTTCTTCCAACTCAAAAATTGCTAAGAATAATTCTCTTCTAAATGTTGGTCCTGTAAAAACATCTAAAGTTCACTCAAAGGCTACACCCTCACCCCCTTCCAAGCCAATTGTTACATCTGAAAAGGAGAACCCAAGACCAAAAGTAGAAAATTCTCTAACATGTAGATCTTCCTCCATTTCAGGAGCCTCTTCCTCACCCACCATTGCCCCATTTGACTTTGTAGAACATGCAATAAAAACCAAATTCCAACTCTCTGAAATAGAATACCTACAAACACATCTTATCCAATTTGATAGATTCATCAACGCAGTTTGTGGTGGTAACCCTATCTCTTCAAGCCCAAATTATAAATTCTTAATCCCCACACCATCCACACCACCTTCCCAAAACATGCTATCCCTCATTGCCTCCAACACCAACTAGGTTGAACCTTTCTACCTATCACTCCTCATCAAAGGCTTTTAGCTGAATAATTACATCATAGATTCTAGAGCCTCAGACAATGTAATGCAAGCCAAAGTTGTAAATTATCTAGTCCTCACTTTGACCCAGGTAAATGGAACATGCTACTCAAGGGAATCCAAACAAGCTCCATTGGTAGGAAGAATCAAGGATGCACATATGGCACTAGCTGATTTTCCAAACAAGAAGGTGCTCTTGACCATACTGGTAGCAGACATCCCAGCATCTTTTGGTATGCTTTTGAGCAGAAGTTTTTGCAGAGACCTAGGTGGAGAAATAAAAATGGATTGGTCATTTGCAACTATCCTAGTAAAAGGTGAGATGAAGAAGTTGCTACCAGTAAGAAAGATGAAGTTCACAGTATGAAAGTCTAATGATCCAAAAGCAAACATTCTCTTTCAAGATTGTGGGCTAGGAAACTAATTCCTCACATCAGAAAAAAAGGAGAACTTGCCAATTCTCATGGAGGAAGAGGAAGATCAAATTTGGACAATGGAATTTGATGGTGGTCATTCCAGATCAGGTTCAGGAGCTGGTGTAGTATTGTACTCTCCTTCTAATGAGGTGTACCCTCTTGTCTACAAGCTGCAATTTGATAATAAAAACAACACTACAGAGTATGAAGCATTGCTCTTAGGCATGAATGTGGCAGAGGACATGGGAATCAAGAAGATGAGATGCAAAGGTGATGCATAGATTGTGGTAAACCAGGTCCACCAACAATATCAGGTGAAAAATCCAAGGCTTAGGCATTACAAAAATAGAGTGTGGGATCGCATTGAATCTTTTGATGCATTTTCCATTGAAGCTATTCTGAGGGAACATAATGAAAAGGTTGATTATCTTGTATTGTCAGCTTCCCTAGTGACACCTCATCCTTCTTTTGGTAAAGACAAAGTGACCATTGAAATGGTATTCCAGCCTAGTGTACCAGACAATGAAAATCATTAGCAAGCCTTCAATGATGATAACCAAATTCTATCCTTTTTGGAGAAAATGGATAATTTCAATAGTCTCTTCTTCAAAGGAGGTGAAAATCCACACCGAGAAGTAGTCCCCAAAGAAGAGAAAGAAGGAATTGAAGGGATTGATGATGAGGGAGTTATCAAGTTGAAAGGGAATAAAATTCCCAAAGGCCTAATCTCTTTAGAAGACCTCTTCGAAAAACATGACAAATTCATTCAAGAGAAAGAAAATCAATCTTCTCAGTGCTCAACTGATTTTGATACAGAAAAAATTGGTACACCGGAGGAGCCAAGGATGGTCAATATCAAAAAATGTTGCTCACCTGAAGAAAAAAGAAGGTTTTTTGCATTACTCAAGAAATACTCGGATGTCTTGGCCTACTCTTATGATGAACTCAAATCCTTCCAACCAAAATAAATTCATCACTCAATTCCCTTGAAGTAGGGTGTTAAGCACTTCAGGAAAAAATAAAGTCCGTACAACCCAAAGATTGTTGATACCATCAAGGAGGAGGTAATGAAAATGTTTAACGCAAGGATCCTCTTTCCCATCCACTATTCAACGTGGGTGGCTGACATTGTGCCAGTGTGGAAGAAGAATGGTGAAATAAGGATATGTGTAGATTTTCACAACCTAAACCAAGCATCACTCAAGGACAATTATCCTCTTCTTATCATGGAACATATCCTGCAAGTAGTCACTGGATCTGAAATGCTTTCATTACTTCATGGATTCTTGGGATACAATCAAATCAAAGTGGTAGAGGAAGACTGCACCAAGACATCCTTTACAACACCTTGGGGCACTTTTTCCTACAGCAGAATGGCTTTTGGCCTAATCAATGCATGAGCTACATTCCAAAGGGCGATGGATTTGGCCTTTAAAGATATGAAGCATTGCATTATCATATATCTTGATGATCTCACAGTATTTTCAAAGAAGAGGGGAGATCATATCTATCACTTGGAACAGGTACTTGCAAGGTCTAGGAAACATGCCATATCACTAAATCCAAAAAAGTGCATTTTTGGAGTCACAGAAGGCAAATTATTGGGGCACATTGTGAACAAAACATGGAGCACACATTGATCCTAAGAGGATTAGAGCCATTCAAGCATTATCCCTACCCACAAGCAAGAAGGGATTTCATTCATTCTTTGGAAAGGTAAACTTTCTTCGTCGTTTTGTGCCTGAGTTTGCTGAATTGACAAAGCACATCACTTCCATGATGAAACCTCAAGCAAGTTTTAAATGGAACAATGAAGGGAAGGAAACATTTGAAGAGATCAAGAAAGCCATTGCCAAGGCTCCAACCCTTGTGTCTCTAGATTTTAACAAAGATTTCATCATGTATTGTTATGCATCAGAGCATACACTTCTTTGTTGTTCTTGTTCAGAAAAATGATGAAGATGTTGAAGCACCTATTGCTTTCATGAGTTTTCCTTTGAAGAATCATGAGCTAAAGTACAGCCAATTGGAGAAGCATGCCTATGTAGTGGTCAAGGCTGTAAAAAAATTTAGGTTTTACATCCTCAATTCTCATATAGTGGTGATGGTCCCTGGAAGTGCAATCAAGTCCATTTTGACTCAGCAAGACCCTGGAACTAAGAGGGGAAATTAGATTGCAAAGACTCAAGAGTATGACTTAGAGATTCAACCTTCTAATTTGGTAAGGGGAAATGGCTTGTGTAAGTTGATTGCTAAAGATGAAACTCTCAAAGTTCAACATGGCGAAGAAACATGTACTTGCTCAACTTGTTCAGAAGACAACCCATTGGCTCTCTTTGTCACCACTACTGATGAGTGGTATGCTGATATTTCCTACTACCTGACTTATGGAGAATTCCCTCCCCACCTTGATTACAAGCAAAGGAGAACACTCAAGGTGAAGGCATCTAAATTTGTGATCTGGAATCATGCCACTTTACAAAAGAGGCCTAGATGGTTGTTTCCTTAGGTGCGTAGATAAAGAGCAACAAGAAAAGTTTCTTAAAGCATACCATGACCAAGCATGTGGTGGGAATTTTTTAGCAATGGTCATTGCACACAAGATCCTCGAGGAAGGTATTATTGGCCCACCATCTTTGTAGACACTCGAGATTGGGTTTCTAAATGCAGAGCATGCCAACAGTTCGTTGGAAGACCATGACTCGCTGCATTACCACTCAGGCCTGTGGTTATTGAAGAACCATTTCAATAGTGGGGGATGGACTTCATTGGTGTTCTAAACCCTCACTCAAGCGCGGGGCACACCTATGTACTCACAACAACAGACTACTTCACCAAATGGGTGGAAGCCATTCCAGCCAAACAAGCCAACATTGAAACAGTATGCAACTTCATCAAGGAGAATATCATAGTCCATTTCGGAGTTCCACAGAAGATTGTAGCAGATAATGCTACCTATTTCTCTTTAAGAGAGCTGACTGAGTTTTTCTATAGCTACAGAATCTCCCTAGCTCATTCTTCTTACTACTATCCACAAGGAAATGGACAGGTTGAATCAAGCAACAAGAACATTGTGACCATTGTCCACAAGCTTGTAGACGAGAATCAAAGGAATTGGCACAAAAGGTTGTACGATGCATTGTGAGCAGATAGGATCACTCCCAAGAAGGTGATACGTATGTCTCCATTCCAACTGTTGTATGGAGTTGAAGTAGATATTCCCTTCACAATTGAGATGCCAGCTCTCAAGTTGCTACAGGAAATAGAAGATGGTCAATACAAAGATTCCATAGACAAAAGGATCCTATTTCTAGAGAAGTTGGAAGAAAATAGATTCCGGGTGGTGGATCGAATCAAAGAACACCAATTTAAAGTGAAGAATATATTTGACAAGAGGTTCAAGGCAAGAGAATTCAAGGTTGGAGACTTTGTCCTACTATGGGACAAGAGAAGAGAACCAAAGGGCAGCCATGGAAAGTTTGATTCATTATGGCTCGGCCCATTCCAAATTCATGGAGCTTGTGGTGAGAATGTTTTTCTCCTCTCATACTTGGATGGAATGCCATTGGAATTACCTCGAAGTAGGAAATACTTGAAACTGTATCATTAGTGAAAGTGGGTTGTCCCCCACCTTGTACCATAGGTGATTTCTTGGTGTGTTTCCCTTTTCCGTTGTGTGGTTTTGTTTCCCCTTCGGTTGTGTGTCATGTGTTTCCTTCCTTTTGTGTGCTTGTGTGTATCCTTCTTCTAATCTTTCTTTCTCAGAAATTGTACATGAATCTGCAAGGCCCAATGGATAAGGCACTGTCTTCAACATTATACATGTTTAAAAATTGAGATTCTGGATCCTCATACCACTTTTTGTTTTCACCATGCTAAAGCCCATGCCATGTCCCCTAAAGTATTTAAGCCAAGTTGAAATTTCTGAAGAGATAGAGAAATCCATGAGCTCTCCCCCCCCTAGAGTTGTTTCAAATCCATGCCCAGAGTTGTTTTTGCTACTTGTTTTGATAAATTTTCCATTTTCCTGTCTGGACACATGAAAATTTTATTGTTGTCCTCATTTGAATGAAATTTTCAATATTTCTATGCCCCTAGATCATCAAACCTTGTATTGTTTTCAATTCCTTGGCTCACGAAAGAAATTTGAAAATCGAGCGTGAAATGGTGGAGTTTTCTTCTTCTCTACATTTTTTTCCACAGTCGAGGAACGATGGGCGTTTTCTTCCCCATCAAATTTTTGCCCCATCATCCATGGGTACGTGGACATACCTAATTGGAAGTGGGTCGGTGGAGAAATTTGTGTTTTTGAGCGTCTTTGTAAAAAGGCAAAAAGTTTAAAAAATGACCCGCAACCCCGATGGGGGTTAAAGGAAAAAGTAAAATCTTGAGCGTGCTGTTGGAAATTCAAAGCAGGGAGGTGGACCATCAGGGAGATTTAGGATTTTGATCCTCTTTGAAAAAAAGGTGAAAATTTTAAAAGTGACCCGCGGCCCTGATCAGGCTTAAAGGAAAAAGTCAAATCTTGAGCCCATCGTTGGAAAGTTCAAAGCAGGGAGATGGACTGTCAGAGGAGATTTAAGATTTTGAGCCTCTTTGTAAAAAAGGTGAAAATTTAAAAAGTGACTCGTACAGCCCCGATCAGGCTTAAAGGAAAAAGTCAAATCTTGAGCCCATCGTTGGAAAGTCAAAGCAGGGAGGCGGACCGTCGGGGAGATTTGAGATTTTGAGCCTCTTTGTAAAAAAGGTGAAAAAATTTAAAAGTGACCCGCATCCCCGATCATGCTATAAGGGAGAAAGTCAAATATTAAGCCTGGCATCAAAGGTCAAAGTAGGGATGCAGGCCGATGGAGCAATTTGTGTTTTTAAGCCCACATTAAAAAAAGGGTAAAGTTAAAAAGTGACCCACGACTCCTTCGCTAATCAAGTGAAGCCACGTGTCATGACCATATCAAAATTAGGTGAGAGGGCCAAAATGTTCCAAAATACCATTTCTCCAAAAGGCACAAAATGCAAAAGGCATCCTCTACTCCTGTTCCAGTAAATTTCTCCCATGTGTACAACTCTGATTTAAGGTTTCAAAGGCAAGATGAATGGTTCAAATTCAAAGTTACAAAACAAGTGTAACGGTTGCATTATGAAAAGTCTAGTTTTTCCACCATTGGTGTTTCTTCGCGAATCAAGAATCCGAATGGACGTGAATGATTGAAAAGAAATTATAAATCGTTTCTTGCTAACAAAGAAGAAGTTGTAACCATTTCTTGGAGGAGATTTAATGGATTCTTCACACCATTGTAGAGCGTTGGCAATTGATCTTGGAAACTCAAGAGTATATTATACTTTGAGAGAACAAAGGAGATAGCCATTTTCTTCTGTTCCCCCCCTTCTTCTCAAATTCCTCCATTTCTCCACTATGTACAATTTCTATTTAAGCAGCAATACAAGAAGAAGGATTTTGTAGCCTCTTTGATGAGGAGATTTCAGAAACTTTGAGTTCGCAATCTTATCTCGTCTTGTTGCCATTTGTAAGGTTGTTTCTTCTCATGAATGCATGTGACAAATTTTCTAACTAGTGTGTGTAGGAATCTGATTTCCTACCTGCAACATTAGTTCTCCTACCTCTTTTCTTACTCCCTTTCCCATTTTTAGACAAAGTTTCTCTCTCGCAAGTATTTGCAAGCTTTGCCGCAGGGTTAATGGAGTGCCCCTGTTGGATCCCTGGCTGAAAGGCCACCACAGAAATCCACATTTTCTCGGAAATGCATATACGGTAGTTGCACCAGTTAAGTAGAGGGACTTATATTCCCAGAGTGTTGGCAAGGAATCCACAAGTTTGTCCACCCGACAAACTTACTCACCAACAATCCCAAAAGTGCCACCCTGCCTAGGTGGCAATTCTGAAACCATGCCGCCCAAAACAGGGCAGTAGTCCTGCCCACTTTTTCCAGATTCTTCATGTGTGTTTTAACATGTGATGGTTCACTTAATTTAACTTTTTTGCATGCATCCGTGAACCGAATTGTCTAAAATTAGCTTTGATTTCTTGGTTCTCCTTCCTCCTATTTTTTAGTAGATTTAATTGGTTAGAACTACTCCTTCTTTCCTTATGCATGAAGGCACCTCCGATCCTCCATTCATATATATTCCATGCTTATATTCAAGAAAAAGGCCTGAGAATTTTGTGTATCTTGCATTGTATTACTACTATGATCTTTCTAGGAATTGCGTAGCCAATCTCTAATCTCTTGTGTTATCTCTCTTCTACATGCATTGCATCTGGACTACTATCAACTTGCCATTGCTCAAGCACCATCCTCCTACTATTGTTCTTGCATTACCAATCTCTTGAACTCATAAGAACACTCAGAGAAAGAAAGAACATACTGAGGGGATAGATATAGACACAACTATATTTCCAAAGCTCTTTCTTGTCCAGATTGGAATTGTGTGTTTGTTTGCCTTGTGTGTTGAATTGTCAATTTCAAATCAATAGTTTAAAATCATTTATATCAAATAGAGTATCAAATAATTCATTTCAGTAATTTTTCCTTTTTAACATTACTAGGGAAGTTGTGAGGAACAATAGCCCTTTCAAGGTTATGATTTTTTCTTCAGCTTTGAGGTAGGGTTTGGAGGATTTTGATCATATTAGGTTATTTGATTTAGATTAGATTCAAACAATTGCACACGTAAACAACTACATCCAGTTGACTACTTCTCTTTAGTTTATTTATTAGATTAGAACACATTGCTTAAAGATTAGAAAAGAGAAAAAATATTTCCTTTGATAGATTAGTTTGCTTTCATTGATTTGATCCAAAATATTGTGAAAACCCCAAAAACATAGAGTAGATCATTTTATATCATTTTGTATGACCATCAATGGTCCACAACAGGAAAAGTCATATAGTTGTGATCCATTGGTCCCAAAACCCAACGGGCCAGAATTGATAACTGACATTGATACCAACTTACGTTTGACAGTCTTACGCACACCTGCAACTTTTGCTAAGAAAATAGAACAACTCAATACACTAAACATAGCTGTTAATCAATCCTATGACTATTGGAATGCTCATGGCAATAGTGATTGATTACGTGCATGACCATCCAAGGGCTACAACCTCCACAAGTTTTTGGTTGTGATCCTCAGGTCCCACAACCTAATGGGCCTGCTAGTCGGTTATACATTGACACTAATTTGTGCACATTAGTATTTAGATCTTCGCCACTTCCACCAGATATTATCACACAAATTTTCCTAGTAAACATAGCAACCGATCAAGCTAAGATTTTCTGGACCAGACTAGAAAATCACTAGTAAATACATGTGGCTTAATCATGCCTCTCATTCTTACTTCCATGACCTTGTTTGGAAATCTATACGAGGCGCCCACAGGTCATTTTCTGCATGTTCAATAACCAGTGAATAAAACATTGGCCGATCTCGACATTGATTGGACTCTACAAGTGGTTATTATCTTAGACCGAACCATCACACTACTTCAAGTTAGGAGAGAATTCTTTACTTTAGACTCGCAGATCCCGACATTACATGTTGAAGATATAAGATTTCCCAATTAGCTTAATCCCTGTCACCACACTCACATTCACAATCATTCAACACTAGTTGTCTTGGCACGACCTCGGGAGGTCAAGTGCAAACAAGGTCACGTGTTGATTTTCTGTCGTACAAATAGGTGAACCTGATGTGAAGATCTAGTCTCTAAACATTTCCACTTTTTTGTCCATCCTTTATTCTAAGGGTATTCTTATACCCCCTGAAATATGTCAGGATATGATGAGTATGGTTGTCCCATCCCAGGTTTTGACATGTACCACTACCAATCAAGTATACCACAACAATCACCTTCACTTTCAACATGGGTGGACAATATCACATCTTCTCGAAACCCTCTACTTTAGGGAACCAATGTTAGTTTCTCTATACATATTGAGGAGCTCAACTAGGTCACTCATACCTATCCCATCGAACAATGAAGTTCAAATAACATGACTTTCACTGGTGAAGCAAGTTAATCTCCTGGGGTATTGTTTCGACAGCCCATTAGCATGTAATCTGATCAACTCCCCCATATAGATAAGGATTAGTTAGCACAATATACTAGGATTTAACAACACTTCGAGAACATGAACCAATATTTCGATAGGTTATAAGGAGAAGGTGATTTCCTGCTTCAAAACAATAACACTACCCCGCCATAAATTGAAAATACTGCCAATGAGGGGTGGCAACATCGTGAACAATTCATAGCATGATACCATACTCCTAAACAACCTCCGAGGGTTCAACAAAAGGTACCTAAGAAAATAACTTCCTCGTCAATGGGCGATGTCATTTCAGCTTTGGTAGTTAAATAAAAGGAGTTAGAGCTTGCCCAAAATATGTAAAATTCATACGCAAGGAAAGCATGAACTCCTTCCTACCCATAGAATTATGGGAAAATACCTACTGCACATAATCCTCCAGTTTACTTGAATACTCAAAACCCTGGAGATATGCTTACGGGGACGGGCACCTTGGGTATGCTCCCCCAAGCTACGTATGGATATCCACAATAGGCACCAACTGGAGGTGCATTCTCAAATGCCATACCAGCCAGAAATGCAACGTTCATTGGCTTTTTACCTTTGATTCCATATCAAGGTAATCAACCCCCCTATGTACACATGTATTCTAAATCTTCATAGGGGGACATGTATACCTACCAAGGTCCATATGGACAACCACATGGGATTCCATATGCCCTAAAAAATATCTATGTTGTCCCATTTTAGCAACCGATGAAGCCCCCACCTCCCCAAAAAGGATCTTCAATGGTGGAAACATACGCAATGGGGACCTATTCTGAATATCTCAAGGAACCCCTAGACTTCTCCATTCAGACAGTCATGCTCTCGAGACCCTTGCTTGATCTTCTGAAGTTCAAAGGGGAAGGTGATCCTAATGCCCACATTAAGGCTTATGTAACATCCATTCGAGATTTTATCCCATGGTATGTAGTCATTGTGAAAATTTTCCCTAAGACACTAGAAGGTATTTCTCTTGACTGGTACTATAGGATACAAGAGGCTTCAATACACTCATTCAAGCAACTAGTATAAGAGTTTATTAAATATTTTGATATGAACAAGATTTTAAGAACATGAATCAGGGAATTCCTTCCTATCAAGCAAGAATATAATGATTCTATAACCCACTTTATTCAAATGTGGTGACAAGTTCTCTACTCCTCTGCAAGCGCTCCAAATATGGATCAAACGGAACTTTGTGATATGTTCCTTCACTCTCTCAATAGAGAGATAAAGGAAGAGGTTTAAAAGTTCCCACTAAGGAGCTATGAAGAGGTGCTAGAGGGTGCTCTTTGGATTGATCAACTAGCCATTGACATTGGTCATAAGACTTATGGAGAAAATGGCAAGTTAGTCACTCCCAATCAAAATAATCCTTGTTACTACAAAAACACAAACAATAATCAAGGACAAAATATCCTTAATAAGAATCATGGATCCACGACCGAGGGTGTGACTGACTAGCCCAAAAATCCTAATGTTGTTAATCTTACCAGTACATGTGCTAAAAACAACAACAAAAATAATGGAAATAAGCAGAGAAACAACAATTTCTCACCCTCGGTAAACGCTATGGATTTTAATCATCTTCAACAACAACAGTAACAACCTCAGCAAAAGAGATAAACACCGACCCCAAGCCCTAGTCAATACCCAAGGGGTATCCCAACTGATTTCAAAACCAAGGGCAAGGGTTCCAAAATTTTAATTATAAGAATCAACAACCAAACAATAACCATAGTTTCGGACCACAACAAGGAACAAACCAAAGGCCTCATGATTACGATCCTGCCTTATACTTTGGTTTCAATAGGGTTCGTGGGCATGACGTAAGAACTTTCTATGATTGTAATAAGTTTTTACAATGTTTTCCAAAGGACCAAACATAGTTATTTATTGACATGTTTCTAGCAAACCCGACAGCACCCACTAAAAATGCCTACATGGGATCAGTATCTCCATAGAATACACCACTAAGGATCTTCAATGATCCTCTCCCCATGCATCCAAAGGATGGTAGATTAGATCCCAATGGTTCAAATAAAGGTATTGTAATAGGGAATCATGATCGCGAAGCCTTAACTTTTTCAAACCCACAGGTGGCTCCTCCTTTAGATGGTCGCCAGCAAATGAAAATTGTGGGGTTGGTAGAATTAGACGCCGAACCCCAAATTAATGCTACCATAAGAACCAAGGATTATTTGTCATAGTCAATCCTGATTTATCCAGTTATATCAGAAAATTTTCATGATAGGATAAGTAAGATAGTAGGGGATTATGGTCTAATCAGTGACCTAACCAAGACCTTTTCACACATTTCCTTCTTGGATCTACTGAATAATTCCCCTCCTCATCGAGACACTCTGTTAGAAGGACTAGGTCTTGAACATTTAATTAACGTTACCCCTCTTCTAGAGGTACATATAAATCACATAGAATTCAATGTTAGTCCTCCAGGGTAGCCTAAGAGAGATATTGGGTTCGTGTTTGACATTAGCTATATGCCCACGGATGCAAAGATAGCTGATAGGGGTGACCCGACTTTGTTTATGTAGGTTTGGATTTACAATAACTATGTAAAGCATACAATGCTCGATGATGGGGTAGTAGTTAACATAGTTACCTTCTCATTTACTCAGAAGTTAGGGTATGGGGAGACCAATTGCTTCTCGACATGAAACACACTGAGAGGCTATGATAGTCTCAAGGCAACGTCGATCAAAACCATAGTATTACCGGTTACTCTTGATCCTAAGATGGTACTAACTAAGTTTTATATTATAGACTGGGAAAATAACTATAATATGATCCTTGGCCATCCTTGGATCCACCACATGAAGGCAACCCCCTCCACTCTATTCCAAGAGGTCAGATTCCTACATTTAGGGAAAGTATATTTGGTACAAGGTGATCCAAAAACCCTTTGATATATATTTGGCTAATTTAAATAAGAGGCCAGGGGTCCACTCTGAATTTGAGCTTCTTAAAAATCAGTTAAACAAGCCTACAAGCATGGTACCAGAATAAAATCTAGTTCCTACAACGGAGTTAGAAGTCACGGGTTTGATCAAAGGAATTTCGGTGGTCTAGGATGAAACCGTTATTATAGAGACAGTGTCATTAGGAACCAAAAAAAATATTTTCGAGATATTAGAGAGGGATTTTCTTACCCTCCTCCCCTTTGATTCTATGGGTATGGGACATACCCTAGGACTCGGTTACCTTTAGTATATGAGGTTTACATGGTTTAGATAACTGAGGTAAAGGGGGGAAGGTACAAAGGATGACTCAACATCCATCTTTCTGAGTAGTTGTTGGACTCTCCATTTTGATGGAGCCAAGTTTCATTTTGGTGTCGAGGCAGGTGCTTTCCTTACTTCACCTGAAGGAAAAATTCCACCTTTTTCTTTCAAGTTAAATTTTAAATGCACAAACAATGGGGCTTAATATGAGGCTCTCCTACTAGGTCTCATTGTGGCTAAGAGAATGGGAATCCTCAATAGTAGGGTGTTTGGTGATTCATAACTAGTCACAAATCAGATATCTAAAGTATATGAGACTAGATCTGAGCATCTACAACTTTAAAAAATAGTAGCGCAAGGTCTGACGAAAGGGTTCAATTTCATATCAATTGAAGCAGTTCCACGTGAACAGAACCTTCTCACAAATTATATAGCAACTTCTGCTTCATACTTCACCCCAAGTAGTGACCTAGAAGATACCAAATTCACAGTTTCAATTCATGTTGAACCCTTGATACGTAAAGAACCAATGACCCCAATGTTGACATACGTAGAAACCAAGAATCGGCCCAATTGTTCATAGCACGTTAATAGTGATGAATCAACTTTAAGATATTTAAACACTTTATCAGAACTTCATATTACTTATCACGAGATAGACCTTTACTTAATTTTGCATTCCTCTTCTTATTTTGGGAATCCCATGATCGAATCCTCCCCGGGAAGAGGTCTTGAGATTTATAAGGTAGAAGAAGAAGGGGATTTAGAGTTACCTTCAGCCCCTCCTGAGTTTGAGGAGGGAAACGCCTCCTTAATCAAGGGAACGATTGATATAAATATTTGAACAGAGGAGGAACCAAATATTTTGAAACTGGGATCCTCCTTAACTCTAGAGGAGGTGTAAATACATACCCAATTCCTCAACGAACATCAAAAGGCTTTCTCATTTAGTTACAAATAAATGACGGGAATTACACCACATATCATGGTGCACAATCTCGTCACCAAACTAGATGAAAAGTAGATTAAGAAAAAGTAGAGCCCCATGAAGCCAAAAGTGGCCCTCATGGTGAAAGAAGAAGTAATGAAACTTCTCTAGGTGGGATTCATCAAGTTAGTCGATTATTCACAATGGGTATCTAATATCGTCCCCGTTCTCAAAAAGAATGGAAAGATCCATATTTGCATAGAATTTCAGGACATTAACAAGGCTTTCCCCAAAGATTCTTTCCCATTACCATCCATCGACGTTATTGTTTACACAACAACTAGATTTTAATTGTTGTCTCTCATGGATGGATTTTTAGGATACAATCAAATCAAAATCTCTAAAGAGGATCAAGCCAAAACTACGTTTATAACTCCTTGGGGAACCTACTGTTATGTTATCATGCCATTCGGTCTTAAGAATGTTGGCGCCACGTACCAATGAGAAATGACATATATATTCCATGACCTTATTCATAAGATTGTGGAATCCTACGTGGATGACCTGTTGGTCAAGGCTAGAAAGCACTGCGATCATCCAGATATGCTTCATATCATCATTTTGTTCTTAATCAAATACGGCGTCACATTGAATCCAGAGAAATGTGTACTCGTCATAACAGGAGGAAAGATTATGGGTTACATTATATCTTCATGAGGGCTTGATGTCAACCTGGTTAGAATCCAGGCTATGCTAGAAATGGTTCCACCATTGAACAAGTCTGGTATAAAATTTTTTCTTTGGAAACTCAGTGCAATCTGAAGGTTGATCCATCACTTGACCTTTAATATTCATCCAATTGACAATTTATTGAAAAATGATTATAGCATTGATTGTACGGAAGAGTGCAATGAGGCCTTCGAGGTAGTTAAATGATTCTTGTTGTCCCATCCCTTGATAATGCCACCTAGATCAGATCACCCTTTGATCTTGTATTCACAAGCTATAGATGTTTCGATGTCTTGCATGTTGGCTCAAGAGGATGACGATACACGAGAATGTGTAGTTTATTTCATTAGTCAGATGTTTCTTGATTATGAGACATGTTACACATAGGCAGAAAAAGAATACCTTGCCATAGTCTTTGCAACAAAGGGTTTAAGGCATTATATGTTGAATCAAGAAATAAGGTTTATTGTTAGGACATATCACTTGTGGACATTCATCATTTAAGGATCCTTGTCTAAAAAGGTCAGGCGTTTCATAACCTTAATGAGTGAGTTTGAACCAACATTGTAAAATCAAAAATCCGTTAAGGAACAAATAATTACAGACTGGTTGGTTGATAATCCATTAGATGGGGGTGATTTGGTAGATTTATACTTTCGTGATGAGTGCATGTACTTTGTCGAGATCAGGCCCCCTATCTCTGTATGTCCTTGATATACCAAAATTTTCAATTTCATCATGGACCACACATACCTAGAAGGGGCAACATTGTAACAAAGAAGGTGGTTACGTGTCATTGCTGCTAAGTACATTATTTTGAAACAAGTGCACTACCACAGAGCCTTTGACATAATGTTGTTAAGATGTGTTGACGCCAAAAAATCTACAAATATTATTTATGAGTCACATAGCGGAGTATGTGGAGGTCACTTTAACGGCCACAACAATTCTTGGAAGCTACATCAGATGGGTTATTTTTGGCCTACTCTAAAACATGATGCGGTAGAGTTTGTATGTAGATTCCATAAATGCTAAGCTTTCTCCCACGAGATCCACATGCCGAAACAAGCTTTGCAACCAATCACAACCCCATGGCCCTTTTCCACATGGGGCTTGGATCTGATATGGAAATTCTCTCCCTTGTCAACAAATGGCTGTAACTTCATAATCATGGCCACACAATACTTCACCAAGTGGGTAGAAGCCATGCCTCTTACACTGTACCCGGGTCTGTGATCGCTAAGTTCATCTTAAACCAGATCATTTGTAGGTATGGTGTCCCACAGGTCATTATCTCAAATAATGGAAGGTCTTTCAAAAATGATGAGGTGCGTGAATTATGTGAAAAATTCAAGATAAGTCATCATACAACTTCTCTTTATTATCCTCAAGCCAGTGGACAAGATGAGGATATGCATAAAACATTAAATTCCATCCTCCTTAAAACCGTTAAGGAGAACAAATGAGATTGGAACCTAAAGTTTTTTATGGCCTTTTAGGCCTATCAAACATCAGTTAGAATGCTAACAGGGGCAACCCCATTTTCTTTAGTGTTTGGTGTTGAGGCAGTTCTACCACTCAAGGTTGAAATACCTAGTCTCTGTATTTCACTAAACGGGATCTTGGGAGAGGAGGGTTATCGAGAAGCATGACTCTCCAAATTAGAAATTCTTAATGATGCTAGACTTAACACTAAACAAAGACACATCATTTACACTGACTGGATGGCTCGGAAATATAATAAGAATGTGTACGAATGTGAGATACATGAAGGATATTTGGTGTTAAGACTTGATAGTTGGATAGACAAAAAAACTGGTGAGGGAAGGAAATTTAGACCTGGGTGGTTAGGTCCATATTGAGTGGTAGAAGACTAAAAAATGGGGCATTTCACCTATGTACACGAGAGGGTGAGGATTTTAGTGAATCCATGAACTCTCTTCACCTAAAGAGGTACTATGCATGATCCACCAACATTTTCATATGTACATTACTACATCTGCATTGCATTTTGATCCGCCAATTCATTTTTTAAAATTTGTGATCAAGGGATTAATTCTTATAGCAACTCCTAATAACTTATGAAAAACATTGCATAACATTCAAATCATATCTCTTCAAATCTTCATAGTATCATTGATTATTTTTGAATCATTTCATTAGTTCAAGAAGACTAAGACAAAGTTTTGACCGTGACCATACCAAGGCCTACATACTTTGTTCTACTTATAGTCTCTTTATAGATTAGGTGTCTTTTCCTATAGTCTATTCTAGAAGCTTCATGGTGTCACATCTATCCTATAAAAATCTCTTTGGAAATAAGAACATACTAAACATTTTTCCTACATGAGTAATTCCAATGCAAATCCACAGAAAAATTTATTTTAAACATTTCTTTGCCCTACCAACCTTTAGTGTTGAGCCTGCATCCTTTACAGGTAATGTAGGGTTGGGAAAGGAGAGAAATTCCCTTACTCACCTTTTCCTTGTTTGTGGCGATGATCCCATGCTTCTTCCTAGTAGCATAGGGTAAAGATTAGGGGGTCTTGTTGAAAAAATTGAAAGTTACAAATAATTCATTCAAAAATTGTGAAATCACAGGTCAAAATAAAAGTGTGTTATATGTCTAAAATTCCAAAAGAGTTTAAAACCCCAAATTCAATTTTTTTCAACCAATTAGCCATCTATGGATCTAAGTCTAGATAAACTAGAAAGTAAATCACATTCTAAGCTATGAAGTAACTTGAATAGGGTGAAGTCATAGTGTCCCAATTTGGTCCTATCAAACCTTTTTCTTTCCCTCATCATTACCATTCAACAAATTTTTGTAACTTGTGCCCTTCTTGGCTCTTGGTGTTGATCCCTTGCATCCTACCAGTTGTGTGGGGTTAGGAGTGGGGCAAGTACATATACTTATCATATCATTTTATTACCACGTTTTTCCAAGACAATATGAAGTATCAAAGGTTTCTTAAAGAATATAAAATTCAAATATCACATTGTGTTTGCATTATCATGTATTAGTATTATGAAATATGAAAATAAATCATTATGTTATCATTTCACATCCAATTCATACATTTTGAAAAGCATAGAAAAGCATAAATTCTAAATATCTAGAGTACACATGAGAGATAAACCAAAATAAATTCAACTGAGATATGATGGGATACCAAACCAAAAATAAGATTATGTATATATCATGGTGAATCAAGTTTGTATACAATGTCACCATGCACTAGGCATGATCAAAAAACTTGCAATGAGCTCGAAACATACAAAAAAATCATATAAATGGCCGATAAAATGTCATCAAAGAAATAAAAATGGCCCCATGGCCTGTCATTCCCTGTGAGATCCCTCAAATGGTGCCAAGCCACGTCTAGGGCTCCCACTTCGACTACAATGACAATGGGATAAACATAATGATGTGAGTGCTCATGGTGGCATCCGATGCTCATGGCATCACTACGAGAATGGATCTGTCTCATCAAACACTCAGAAGTCTCATACCCGACCACCTGGGTATGGTGGGAAGTCACTATTTCCGTTACCTTCCACATAGGGGAAAACACTTCAGTGTGTCTTCCTATGGCTAATGGTTGGCTTGAGTTGATAGTCAACTCAGCTCAAGTCTTCCTTGAGGGGATTAGTAGAGTATCTACACACACCTGATGGATGAGCACTTGCCACTCTCGTGTCATCCCTGCAAGAAGAAATAAATAACCGATAAGTTAGGAAAACAAAATAAAGAAAGAGATACAAGTTAACTTTCCTAACTAACAAAGTAAAAAAAAGGGTATTTAACTTACTCGAGTCTCTAGGAATCTAAGTAGAATCATTAACTATTTTTTCCACTGCTACTATTGGCTACGGGAATTCCCCAAAGCTGGAAGTGAATCACTATCCTATGACAGACTCATTGTCCCCTCTCCACCATGAGGAAGTGTCGACTCCGAGACTAAAGTCTCTCTCTTAGCACTGGCCTCCTTGTGTACTTCTCTCAGCATCTCCTGAGTATCATGCCACTCAGGGTCACTGTCCTCCTCCACATGGGCTACCTCGCAAATCCCAACACAAACTCCCTCATCCACAGTGTCCTCTCCAACTAAATCCTCATCTATCTCATCCCTTGTATCCTCCTTAGATTCAGATTCTAGATCAATGGGCTCATCCTGCTCCCCGCTATGAGTAGGAATGGCCACAATCTGAAGTAGGGGTACTCGAGGGGCACTAGCTACCTAAAAATCATAGAACACGCATGTAACCATAATGGGCATACCTGGAATTACCACTGTCAAAGTAAGATCTCCTCTAGGGACTCTCCGAGCCTCTTGAATAGTCTTATAAACTGGAGTGACAAGAGGGAGCATATCAATGTACGAATGGCCAAACTGTTGGGGGACCTAATCAAATGGGTGGACCTCAAGTCTTCATATTCTGTCAACTAGTTGATCTATCAAAGAGCAATCTACCGTCGTAGTCACCTCCAGTACCCATGTCCCTTCCATGTCCTAGTAGGGTGTGAAAGTCATGTCTGTTGTAGTCAGGGAAGCCACTAGTTGATGTGGCATCCTAAGTGATAACATACCTATCCATCTAGTTTCCCGAACAACCCCTGGATCTAATACTAGTACTCCCCTACCATAGGGGATGAAATGCTCATAAACCCAACTCATCATAAGAGTGAGGTGGCTCAATGACTACCCCTGCCATCTGACTACCCTCTATAAATCATGGTAGATAGTCCACAAGATATCTGTGCCCCAAGCATATTTGCGGAGATGCCCCTCGATCTACGCAATGATAGGATCCCAACAATACAAGATTTTTTCACCACCCTTGTCCCAGATCAATCGGGAGGACAAGATGCCCATGATGGATCTACGTATGACAAGGATGGAAGAAGTGGAAATGGACCAAACCTTCATCCCCTTCTTTAAGCTAGATGAGACAATGGTGTCTCCCATGTATGTCTCCCACTACATCATCACGGCACTGGACCCCGCTGTCTCCAAAGTCAGTCTCCTCCTAAGTATTAGGTGATGGTCCACTCACCCAGACACTTGGGAACTGGAAGGTGTTCTGGTCTGCATCCCAATAGGAAAATAAGTCACATAAAATGTGACCAGTATGAGCAACGTGGGGAGCCTGTGTAATCCTCCAAATACCGTCTCTTTATTGAAGATCCATCTCATCCTGTGTTAGCTGATCTAGGATACCAAGGAGCCAATCACACTCCCTCTCCCAACTCCATCTGATGTATTCCTCCTTATTCTGCATTCACCAAAACATGGGAAAAGAGCAAGTTAGTAACATATAAAAGAAAACAAGCTCACCAAAAACATGATAAAACATGAAAAATCCAAAAAAATTATCCAAGTTAGTGAATGTTTTGGTCATTCTGTTCAGAACCCTCGCTAAGTGTAGGGCAGCGGTCCCATGACCATCACTCTACTTTGGGTGGCAGTCCTGGGCCAATTTTCCAAACGTGCCCTTAACCCTAAAAAAAAATTAAAAGTACAAAAAATACCATTTTCAACAAAATCAAATCATGCCCTATGGAAACCCCCCTAGAGAATCATTTTAGACAAAAAAATTTGAAAAATAATTCCCCCTAGGTGAACTTTTCAACATTTTTACATTTAGGGTATAAAAAGATAAAAGTGAAAATAACCAACATTTGACTATGTTGGCCAATCTCCCGCACGTGGAGGCATGATCACTATTCTGTAACAATCATTTCAGTTTTAATCTTGTCAAAAATGGTCACCTTGAATTAGAAGTTCCAAATTCACCAAATCAAATAGCACAAATGAATTGAAAATGAGTTGTTTTGATATGTGTGCGTGTGTGTTATTTTGACCTCGTTTTGAGTGTGCTTGTTCGCAGGGATGGAGCATTGGCGCAAGCATATTTTTTATATCCCTGCATAGATGGTAAGTCCTCTTGTTGTTTAGATTTAGTATTTGTTTTCCAATGTTTTATCTATCTACACTTGAGTCCTCTTTTCTCTTATAGGTAGTAGGAGTTTGGGTGGCGGCATTTTGACACACGGGTGTGTTAGGTATAGCTTCTAACTCCCCATTTCAAGGATGCCATACTCATACTTTACGTTGTACACCTTTTCGTGGATAATATGCTTCTCCAAGGGGGCAATATGTACACACCCAAAAATTCATGTGCTACATTGTCAGAAAAAGATTACACAAGTCCCCAATGATGATTCAGGTCCTTTCAAGATGGTTTTTGAGCTTCAAAACCCATTCACAATATATATTTGTGGCCTAGACATCCTAACTTAGCTTTTCCACACTTTCTTCCAGCCTCCTACTCTTTTTGCGCATGTTTTGGCCTTCAATGCCAGAACCACCCCCCTGCCTGGGTGGTAGTCCTGCCCACTTTTTCCTTATTCTTCACGCATGTTTTAACATGTGACGGTTCACTTAATTTCACTTTTTTGCATGCATCCGTTAACTGAATTATCTAAAATTAGCTTTGATTTCTTAGTTCTCCTTCCTCCTATTTTTAAATAGATTTAATTGGTTGGAATTGCTCCTTCTTGCCTTGTGCATGAAGGCACCTCCCATCCTAAATTCCTATATATTCCATGCTTGTATTCAAGAAAAATTCCTGAGAATTTTGTGTATCTTGCATTGTATTTCTGCTATGATCTTGCTAGGAATTGCATAGCCAAGCTTTGATCTCTTGTGTTATCTCTCTTCTACCTGCATTACATCCCGACTGATATCAAGTTGCCATTGCTCAAATGCCTACCTCCTACTACAGTTCTTGTATTACCAATCTCTTGGACTCACATGAACACTCAGAGAAATAAAGGAACATACTGAGGGGATAGATACAAACACAACTAAATTTTCCAAAGCTCTTGCTTGTCCATGTTGGAATTGTGTGTTTGTTTTCCTTGTGTGTTGAATTGTAAATTTCAAATCACTAGTTTAAAATCATTCATATCAAATAGAGTATAAAATAATTCATAACAAATAGAGTGGAAAATCATTCATTTCAGTAAGTTTGCCTTTTTAACATTACCAGGGAAGTTGTGAGGAACAATAGCCTTTTTAGAGTCATGATTTGTTCTTCACTTCTGAGGTAGGGTTTGGACAATTTTGATCATATTAGGTTATTTTATTTAGATTAGATTCATACATTTGCACAAGTAACCAGCTACATCCAGTTGACTACTTGTCTTTAGTTTGTTTATTAGATTAGAACTCATTACTTAAATATTAGAAAAGAACAAAAATATTTCCTTTGATAGATTAGTTTGCTTTTATTACTTTGATCCAAAATATTGTGAAAACCCTAAAAACATATATTAGATCTCTTTCAGTAACTAGTTTGCTTATTAAAAGTGATTTTATTTCCTTTTATATGACCACCAATGGTCCATAACAGGAAAATACATACAGTTATGATCCATTGGTCCCACAACCCAACAGACCAGAATTGATAACTAACATTGATACCAGCTTACATTTGACAGTCTTACGCACACCTGTAACTTTTACTAAGAAAATAGAACAACTCAATACACTAAACATAGTTGTTATTCAAGCCTATGACTATTGGATTACTCCTGGAAATAGGGTTTAATTACACGCATGACCATCTAAGGGCCACAACCTACACAAGTCTTTGGTTGTGATCCTTAGGTCCAACAACCCAATGGGATTACCAGTCAGTTAGACATTGACACTAGTTTGTGCACATTAGAATTCAGATCTTTTCCACTTCCACTATTACACATCTTTCCCTACTAAACATAACAACAGATCAGCCTAATACTTTTTGGACCAAACCAAAAAATCACCCATAAATACATGTGGCTTCATCGTGCCTCTCATTCTTACTTCCATGACCTTTTCTAGAAATTTATATGATTCGCACGCAGGTCATTTTCCGCATGTTCAACAACCAACGAACATAATCTCGACCGAGCTTTACATTGATCGGAGTCTACGAGTGACTATTATCTCAGACCGAACCATCACACCACTTCAAGTTAGGAGAGTATTCTTTGCTTTAGACTCGCAGATCCCAACATTGCATGTTGAAGATATAAGATTGACCAATTATATTAATCCTTGTCCCCACACTCACATTCATAATAATTCTACAATGGTTGTCTCGGCACAACCTCGGGACGTCGGGTTGAAGAAGGTCACGTGTTGATTTTTTGTCATACAAGGACCCTACCCAGGTATAGAGATGCCAAAACAGATATATTCTGAGGACCAAAAGGAACAAAACAACATGAGAAACTAAGTTGCAAACAAAAAACACTAGAAACACAACCAAAAAGTAGGACAAAGCCATAATCTATTTTCTTTTATATTTTATATTATGAACCAGATTCCATTCATTATCATCACCACAATCTCTGATGCCCTCTTACACTCCAAAATCCATGTGAGTGTAATCCTTATAACGAGGACCTTCCCAAAACTACAATATTTTGAGGGAATTGGGATCAAACCGAGAGGGAATTACATAGTAATTTGAATCCTTGATGACAAGTTTACAACCTTGATCATCAAGTTCCTAGAAAAATTTGAGTTTACCTTATGAGAAGCTTACTTAATCAATATC
Organism: Taxus chinensis; assembly: GCA_019776745.2. NCBI lineage: Eukaryota > Viridiplantae > Streptophyta > Pinopsida > Cupressales > Taxaceae > Taxus > Taxus chinensis. The sequence goes on from CM034146.1 coordinate 791,114,917, forward strand.
AACTTTCCATCTTTTCTCCTCAAAATATTCTTCAAATGGAGCCAAAATTCATGGATCCAATTCATTAGAGCAGTCATGTAGTGAAATATCAAATGTCCCATCTATTGAAACTTTATTGTTTCCTATTAATTTGATCAGAGCCATCTCTTCAAGAATAGGGTAAGAGGCCACCACCAAAGAAAGAGGATTCAAATCCAAAACTGAAGAGTTTGGAATACTCACATCCCCTTCTAATAATATCTCAACATCATGTCGACCATTGGTTCCAATGTTAAGCCCCAAAACACCAATCTTCCCACCAACAAGAAGCTGGTCAACATGTCCAAATAATGCCACAAGGGGGCAGAGAACACCCAGATCCACACCCTAGACAACATCAACACAATGCTCCTACTAAATAGAGGATCCAAGAGAAGGGCGAGTAGTAATTGGTTTTTATTTCCATTCATTTAAGGGCCCCAAAAATCTTCATGCTCCATGCCCGACTCTTTTGTGCACTTCCCACATATAACAATGGAGAGATATGTTATCGCCAAATCACAACACCCTATGGTTTGTACAAGTGTGTGTGTTGAGCTCACAATGTGATTGGATAACATGGGTACTATCTCCAAGTTGTGGGACTTGCTACTTGAGATAGCCCTCTAGAGAAAGCTGGTTCTTACTCCTAATCCACCTGCCACAATCTACTCTAATGCAGGTAAAACTAAGTTTTCGTAATCTAACTTTCCAAGGGACCAGGGAGAGGGAAATCATGATAACAAATCATAATCTAATGCAGTGATACACAAGAAAAGGAGAGTGTGAGGATAGCTTCCAATGTGTGAAAAACAGAAGCAAAGTGCATACTAAAAGGGGTGATAGCAATTCTCCACAATCTAGAAAATGCATTCACAACACTATTCCATACATGCACAATAATAATGAATCCCTAAAAAAACATAAGATAGACACAATATATTTGTAATGAGTTTTAAAGGGAAAGAAGAATGCAAACAAACACAACAGGGGAAGAGATATCACAAACTTGTATCTATTTCTCCATGATATGCACAGTTCAATCTATTACAGAATAAGGGCCTAGATCACCATGCAAGGATTCCACTACAAGAGCCTGCAGCACATTGGATTCACAAAACAATTTTGACAAAGTTTTGATACTTAAAACAATCTCCCATACAATGAGCCCAACACTCCAATTTATAGAATTATGAGAGGAGAGAGAGTGGGGGAAATGAAAATCCCGAAATATGGCTTCTCACCACTTGCAAGAGGTATTAAATGAAGGAAAATAATGTTTTGTTACTTGGAAAAGGCTCCACATACTGTCTCATAACTTACAGTAGTGAGAAATGTCTGTCATGCTTCATTTAATGCACCCTAACTACCAAATAAAACATTATTCTAACTAGGAACATTTTCTGCAAAATCACCATCAATTTTTTATCAAAACTTGAATTTCTTCATTTCTATGTTCCAGTCTTGGAGCCACGATTCCAACGGTATCAATTTTGTGTGATTTAGTTGAGAAATGGAAAAGATATGGAATTCTGAATGCAGGCAGTTGTTTTAGGTTTTCCAGGGATTTCTGTCATTTGATGGGAATGGGTATTTAATTGACTGGAGTTGGATATGTTTATTTTACTTTTATATATCTACCTTTATTAAAATCTCTGGATCAAAATTTATGGCCTTTTGAAGTTCAAGAGTCAGGTGCAAGGCGCAGAAGGGAAACAAAGAGAAGGCGCACATATGTGTGCACACAAGAGGAAGGCATACCTATAGAAGGCATGGAAATAGGGTGTGTAGGCGTTCCATTGAAGGAGGGCACACGGTGACAGAAAAGGAAAGAGAGTGAATGATAGAACAGGGAGCAAGAAAGTGCGCAAGAGGAAGAGCATGGACTTAGCCAATTTTAGGTAATCCTATAGAGGGGCACATGAGGAGGGCGCGAGGGAATAAGAAAGAAGTTGGACGCTCAGGAGGAAGGCGCAAAAGGTTCATACGTAAGAGGAAGGCACAAAAGGGGAACTGGAAGTAAAGCAGAATGCAAAGGGAGAAGCAATAAGGCATGCATGGGCATGCGGAAGAAAAGAGGGCATGTGACAAAGTGGGTCATGCAAGCATGTAAGAGGAAATTTAGGGACTTAGCCATTTTAGAAGGTAGGTTTATAGAGGGGCGAGCAAGTAGTGCACAACATGATCAGGAGAAAGTGGGCAAGCAGAAGGAAATCGTGAAGGAAAAATAAAAAGGGATAAAAGACTACAGAGGAAAGGGAATAGGGAGGCATGAAGGGAGAAAAGAACACAGGGATCATAGAAGAACTGTAGCCTATGTAAAATTCCAAGTGAGCAATCATACGGGCATGTAACCTGAAATGTAAAGCATCATAGTCAGAATGAAGATACAAGTTACCCAAAATCACTAGGAGAGTTATTTAGATAACAATATCATATTCCAATGGTTGGTCAAAGGCTCCATGGTGAGACATAAGACAAATATATGTATGATGAGACAAACTGAAGCCACATTAACACATATCCTTGCCAGTAAAAATGGTGTCCTAGCTAGAGTTGTAGGATCAATCAAGAGAAGCTCAGCTAGCGATTTGAAAATCCCTGCAAGGACATCCTTCTCCTAGAACTCAAGTTCCATGGAAGGAAGCTTGATATAGACAGGTAAGGCACTAGGAACTATTTTCTTCAAATCTACTCTCGGGCGCCATATGGAGAAGTGAAGGATTGTCTTATTGTAAAATCGGGGTCCTCCATTAAACACTCTATGTAAATATAACTAACTAAAAATGGGGAATTATAATAGTTAATCTAAGCTAGAACAACATGTAAATACGGTAAATAAATGCAGTAAATGAGTACAAAAAATGACCCAAGTAACTAAGATAATGTAAATAGAAACCCTAATATATGAGAAGAGTGGGGAAGTGACTCAGCTAATAAGAGGAGCTCACGGGACTGTCTAAGAGTAAAAATAATAATCTAGAAGCACAAACAGCTATGTAGGGATTCTAAAAATGATATATCTAGATGAATCCTCTAGAATGGGCACATGTGGGCATCCTCGTCTCGATATAGGTGACCTGGTCTATGAAGGAGGTCTAAAAATGAGTTTTATTGATTTGGCAGGTGGTCTAAAACCCTCGTTGTGTATCACATCATATTTTTTACACTGCGCCAGGTGTCGCTGATAATCTGAGATGAAAGAAAGACCTGTAAAGATACCACAAGAAATATCTAAACCTAAAAAATAAGAATACAAATGAATAAGTTGGACATACCTCAACTGCCACAAAAATAGGCTTACTAACTAAGTGTTGCACTACATACCAAACCCAAATGTAGTCCTAGTGTGTGTGTGAATCATGTGCCCTAGGTGGTCTTATGTCAGTCACACTTTTTGAAGTAGTCAGATATAACAAGACGTAAGAAAATAGTAGAATGGTGGATGGAATAGAATAAAATCCCCTCCTATGTTTATGCGATGTAGATTAACCAGACTTTTCCTTTGTGATGGAGCTAAGTGAATGCATATGATCTTTAAATGCATTTAATGGATGCAACCCTAGGTGAGTGATAGTAGTGGCTAGTGCTTGGTGCCTCATTATGGTCTCATAACATTATATTTAAAGAGTTCTCTTGATTTAATTTCATAATTAACCCTGAAATTCTTGACCACCAAGAGATAAGAATCTAAAATGGATAGAAAGTGCCCAAAATGTGACGCGAAATTTTTAAAAATGGTCAGGGCACCCCTGGTGGGACTAGGGCGCCCATGGGTGCCCCACTACTAGCCTGGGAGCCCCAGTCAAAACTAAAATAAGGTGAAATGACAAAAACTGACTAGACATACGGGTGTAAGAGCTTAGGAATGATGAAAGAAAATAAAGTAAGATGGCCAAAATATGGGGGTTAATTAGTACTTTATTCACTCAAAAACATTCTAAGTAGTAGTATGAGACTGGGACCAAATAGTGTCTAAAGTGCATGATTTTGTGACTACATTTGCCCCCACTTTATGTCATTGAGAAAAAAGCTCGGTAACATAAAGTAGATAGAGATGGGTACCTGAAGTCCATGAAGATTGTAGTGGAAATTGCGTTGAAGGACTAGACAAAGCGTGGAATGAAAAAAAATTATGATGGGTCATGGAAAACAAAGATGAACAAGTATAAAAAAAGGATGAGAATGAACCTAGTATGGAAACCCGTGTGTAGCTAGTGATGTGTGTAATTTACTTACATGGTTAGTATGGTGTGTGTTGCTACAAGATGTTGTTATTGATGTCATTTTTGTTGTTTTTGTTTCCCCCATTTGACTGCTTATTTCTCATATGAATAGACCTACAAGGAGAAAATGATCAAGTATTCAAATATATATGTATGTATGTGTAAAAATGCAATGTAAAATACACATGTATATGTATGTAAAATTGTGTAGATGTAAAATATGCAAATGAAAAATGTAAATGGAACATGTGCACCTGATCCATGTCGAGAAAGAGAGTGTAGAAGGATATCATGTACTACCTGCTAGGGTTTTCTTAGGTGATCCGATGCCATAGGCTGAAGAAGTATAGGGAGGAATTCCATTGTATCCTCCAACCTTTAACTTCTTCCCTGAACATGTGTGAAGAGATCTATATACATCCTAGTTTTTTTGGGAGATCTGATGCCACTGGATGAATAAGTATAGGGAGGAATTCTGTTGTATCCTCCAACCTTTAACTACTTCCTCAGAATGCTAAGGACTACCATGTCCTGTAAAAATCCATTATGTATGGGGTTCGTAGACTCTGAAACCACTTTGTATGTAACCCAAAATGCCAAGGGTGGAAAGTGCACTGAACTAAACCGGTGTAGAATAGTTGTGTAGAATGTAAAAACCCCCAAATGATTCCCTCCCTCTTTGGGGGTGCATGTGAAATCACTGATAGGAGAATGCAGCCCCAAAAGAGGACCAACTACATGTAATCTGAAAATTTTCACTATAGGGGGAAGGGAATATGCTTGGTGGAAACCAAGGCACACACAAACAAGAAGCTAACCAAAGACAATGTCGTTAGTACAAATAAGAATTCATGCATATAGAAGACAAGTGTAAGCTACACAAACAATGTGTAAGCTAGAGAGAAACATAGTAATGTAAACACGCAAGAAGACAAAGCAAGCCACACAAAGTGGGTTATAATCATGGGACATCACTCATGATGTCGCAAGACATGTAAGGCCATCATGGCCTCATACAAAAAACAAGTGTGCACACCAAACATAGGGCAAGATCCTGCATACAGGAGAAAATAATCCACAGACAATGTAACAAACAAGTATGGAAGCAAATATCCCTGCATAAAAAATGTTTAACATGAAGCACCCATTAGCATGTCAAAAATATAACTAGTATGTCCAAATCATGTATAACCAAGTAATATAATAGTGCTAAGTATGAAATGAAACAATAACACCTATGAGAGACGAATGTGGATGCCCCTAGTGACCAGTGTAGGAAGGGTAGAAGGCAAGCATTTTTGTTGCTATGTATACAAGACTTGTATCTATGATCATAGACTAGAAAAAATGCATGAACATGCATGTGTGGATGATATAGATAAATGACATACAAGTAATCTGACTCAGCATGTAGTAATAAAGTGACCATGAATAAGAAAAAGTAAACAAGAGTAAAAGCAACCATAATATGTAGTATGTTGTGGATGGATGGAATGGAATATAAGATGGAGTGGTATGAGCCGTATGCCCCTTGAGTGAATGGAAGATGTATGTAATGAGGTTCAGTTGGTTTTCCACCTCAGCAGTCAAGAATGAACCATAAATGAGAGTGTGTCATCAGGAAATGTTTGAATAGTGTGTGTTGTGTCTAGCGCATTATGATGAGTATGTATGTGTAGTGATGATGATATGCGACATATAGAAGATATGTGTGTGAACCTTATATCATAAGTATATACTACGAAAAATGAATGTATGAGTGATGATTTAACCCTAAAGCGTGTATCGCAACAAGATGATAAAGGAAGTGATGATGTATCCTATAGTGTGTGTCACTACAAGATGAATAATAGGGAGTGGTGATGTAGCCTAAAACATATACCACTACAAGATGAATAAAGAAGGTGATGATTTATCCTATAGCGTGTGTCACTATCCTAGAAATGTTGAATGATGAAAGGTTATATGATAAACACATGATGAATATAAGGTCCATTTGATTTGTAAACCCTCAACAAGTCGAGTATGGACCAAGGAACTAAAGTGCGTCATAGCGTAGTGAGGGTAGCGTGTAGAAGTCTGATGTAGTATAAGTAACCATGTGATGACCATGTAATGTGTAATACATGTATTAATAATATGCAATGCAATATGTGTAGGTATAATAGTAATGTAGAGATGTATGCTACCTAGTATGTAGTATGTAGTTTGAGTAGTATGTAATCCTAGATGCAAGGACAATAGTAGTGTGACACATGTATAGATGAAGACTAGTACGATGTATGACATGTAGATGTGTGAATAAATGTAGTATGTAGTAACTATAGTGTACAGTGTGTGGGGTTCATGTGTAGTAAGCCCTCAATAGTCAAGTGTGAACCGAAGCACAAAAGTGTTTCATCGGGTAATGATGATGCTAAGAACATGTGATGAATATGTCAAAGATATGATATTGATGTATGATAATGCAAAGATGAGAGATGTACAATTTTTTAACATAGTGGGGGGATGTGTGAATGATGGTGCGTAGATTGTGCAATGATAAATGAATGTATGAAGGTGGTAAAGTATCATAAATTATGTAAGATGGATTTAGTAATGAGAAATTGTATAGTATGCATGATGAGTGATAGATGATTATATATGTATGTATGTATGAGTGGTTATCTAATAAATAGATATGTGAATGTAAGGTGAAACAAGGTTCTTAATTGTAACAAACCCATAAACATTCATATAAGAACCATAAGAATATGAGCACATGTCATCAGGAGGGTAGTGTGACAAGAGTCACCTACCAAGGACCAATTTGACATTTAATGGTGGAAGCATGGTTGGAAAAAGTAATAGTAGGACCATGTCGTTGTGGTGGAATTTGTAATGTGTCATGACCATTAGTTGGAGGATTATTTACTTTGACGAAATTGATTGGTTGGAGCTTATACTTGAGAGGAGGCCATGTTGTAGTAGATTTGAAAGGAGTTTTGGTAGGTTGACTTAGTGAGATGAAGTGGACTTATTCGTAGGAGATTGTGAACTAATTTTGGTAGGTGACTGACTCAGTCATGCCCTACATGGCTAAGTAGGAGGAGATGGGGAACTAATTGGGAGAGGTTGTTGCTTAGGAGGTGCTTCAGTAATGCTAGTGTGATGCCCATTAGATATAGATGAATCATATTTAGGAACCCAATGGGATTTATCATTTGTATTAGAATGTTGTGTAGAAAATGAAAAATAAAGCCTTGACATGCTCAAGATGTTTGATTATTTGTGGAAAAGTGTGGCAATCATTGTCATTATGTCCATTGATTCGATGATAATTGCAATATGGATGACCTTGATATTTTTCTAACCGATAAGGAGAATAGTAATGAGTAGGTGGTAGAGTGATCAACTAATGATTAAGGAGTTGAATAAGAATTCCATGTTGCGTAATATTATGCTCAAATATGTGAGGCTCAGGAAATCGACATGTATTGAGGTTCAACTAGATGACATGTAGTGGACATATATTACATATGAGATGTATAATGAGCACAAACATGTGATTGAGAAGCATCCTTAAGCTGTTGAATTTCATATTTGAGAGATATAATCATGGATTCCATGGCCTTTAATTTATCTTGAAATAAATCATGATTGAGTCCAATAGGGGTTGATTAGATGGATGAAGCACTAGGACTAGGTTCATTAGATAAATGATGGAATATAGGACTTATTTTATGCGACAGTGGTATTGTCATCCAAATACATATGGTGTCTAGTTGTTTTTACAAAACAACCTAACAGTGGGGATACCTTTTAAGTAAATCAAATAAAGGATACTTGAGGAATGTTGGGAGCCATGATAGATGAAAGATGAGGATCCTAAGCATGAAAGTGGTCAGGTTCACCAAAATGATTAACTAAAAATGGGGAATAATGTGTAGTTAATCTAATCTAGAAAAACATGTAAATACAGCTAAATAAATGTAGTAAACGAAGTATGGGAAATGACCCAAGCAACTAATTTAATGTAAATAGAAATTTTAATACATAAGAAGAGTGAGGAAGTGACTCAGATGATTAAGAGGATCTCACTGTATTGTGTCACAAAATAAATAGAATAATCTGGAAGTAGGAACGACTGAGCAGAGGTCCTAAAATGATAGATCTAGATTTATTCTTTGGACTGGGGCACCTGGAGAAGGACTAGAGTGCCTATGGGCACCTTGGTCCATAGTATGGGTGCTCTAGTCAATGTAAAAGGTCCAAAAACTGAGTTTCATAAAAATAATTATGTGTTACAAAACCCTCACTGTATATCGCATTAAATTCACTACACTGCATGCACAGGTGTCATCTCGTAATCGAAGATGAAAGAAAGACCTGTAAAAATACCCAAGAAATATCAAAACCTAAAAAATAAAAATGCAAATGAATAGGTCAGACTGACCTCAGATTGTCAATAATAGTGGGACTTAGTAACTGAGCGTTGCACTACATTCTAGACCCAAATGTAGTTTCTAGTGCGTGTGTGAATCATGTGCCATATGTGCTCTTGTGCCAGTCACACTTTGTGAAGTAGTCGAGCTATAACTAGATGTAAGAATGTAATAGAATGGTGGATGGAAATAGAATAAAATCCCCTCCTATGCTTGTGTGATGAAGATGAACCAAGCCTTGTCCTTTGTGATGGAGCTAAATGAATGTAAATGATCTCCAAATGTCCTTAGATGGATGCAAATCTAGGTGGATGATAATAGTGACTAGTGCTTGGTCCCTCATTATGGTCTAATAACTTTATATTTATAGGGTTTTCTCTTGATCTAATTTCTGTGATTAACCCCATGAAGAGCCCAACTACCAAGAATGAATCAAGATGTTAGAACAGATACAAAGTGCCCAAAAAGTGGTAGGAAAGTTCAAAAAGGATCGGGGTGCCCCCAGTGGGACCAGGGTGCCCATGGGTGCCCGAGTCAAAGCTAAAATAACGTGAAATGAAAAATGATTACTGGGCATGTGGGCCCAAGTGGTTGGGAATGACAAAAAAATAAAGTAAGATGGTTATAAGATAGGGGTTGATTAATACTTTCTTTAATCAAAAACCTTCTAAATAGTAGTATGAGACTGAGACTAAATAGTGTCTAAAGTGCAAGATTGTTTGAATAAAAAATTATCCTTGTCCCTAAACAAAAACCAAAAACATCCATTTGAATCAAAAAACACCTTAGCCAATGGTGACCGTTTCCTTCTTTCCTCAGATCTAAAAAAGTCAATGTTTGGTTTGAATCCTATAAAGCTACCAATAAATGTCAGCCCATACCTTTTTTCTCTATTCACCAATATTTTAGGAACTAACAAGCAACTGTCCATTAGGTCCCCAAACAGGAATTAAGGGGATTAATGCATTAACAAATCTCTCACCAGAAACCCTACCTTCCTAAGATAGCCAATCCTCCTCTATTATTTCCCCCACTCTGCCTACTTCTACAAACATGGTGAGTGAGGATATTGTACAGGGTCTGGTTCCTTCTTCTTGTACGATTCAATTTTTTTCTCCATTATCCACACCAAATTATGTCTAATAAATGTGATAACTTTGTTGAGGTTGATATAATAATGAAGGAATTTTTAGAGGCGTTCGAAGCTACACAACATAGAGGCATCGCGGTGGTTAATTCCAAAAAACTATAAAGTATTAGCTACATAGCCAAGGGTACATGATGTGAAAATAATAAGATAAAAAGATGAATAAGAATAGGTAATAATCACATGATCTATTGAGAAAATGGGGGAGAAAGACTAGACTTGATACCACAAGTTATTATAGAATAATAAATCATAAAGAGCTCATTGATTTTTTTTTGAAATAGACTATATTTCTTAACAAAAATATTACAGCTATCCACAAAAAATATCGGTGGTAAATGGTACACCCCGCATTCAAACTAGCCAAGGCTAGGAGACCAAATTATCAAAAGGCAACAATGCCAAAAAAAAAAAGGAAAATAAACTAAGTTTCCGCAACAAACATAGCAGCAGAAGGTGGTGGTGGGGACCCTTTGTCCTCTAGGTTACCACTTGGAAGATCATTTCCATCCAGAAGGGATGGCTAGCCAGTGCCAACTTCTTCTTCTTATTCTTTGTCCTATAGATTGGGTGATATGGCGAGAGCTAGCCAGGGGACTTTGAAAGGAATCCCATCCATCCCATTGTGCAAGAGGCGGGGAGTGGTGGCGGGAGCCCCAGCCACTGTGACACATGGGCCACTGCGAGGACCCCCAACCACCTTGATTAACAGGGCTCCACCGATGATCTGGTTGCTGTTATCCAAAATTCACCCCTCAAGGTAATTTTGATAGCATGCATCAAATTCTTTAGTCCCAAGCAAATAGATTGATTTAAGGCTAGAAAACATGTTTTTGGGGCCCCCTCGGCTTCCTTCTAACTCTCCCATCCAAGAAGAAAACCCAACGAGTTAGAAAAGGTGAAAAAATTGCAAAAAACCAAGCTTGGGGCCGAAAAAATGAAGAAAATCGGCTAAGTCCTAGTCCGCGCAGCAGTTGGGATAGTTGGGACATCGGGGCGTGAACCTTCTGAAAAGCTGCCAGGCAGTCCGCGCAGTAGTTGGAGCAGCCGGGACAAAAGAATCCGAGGGACGCGAAAGGCCGAACCGGCCGAAAGTGGAAAAAATTACCAAGTTTTGTTATCGCGCGGTTTGGGACATCTGAGCCATAGGTATGCGAGGGACACAAACCGGCTGAAAAGGCAAAAGACAGTCCATTTCGGGCAGTTCAGAGATATTTTCCCTAGGTAGTCCGGGACAGTTGGGACAAAGGTACGCGCGGGACGCGAACCGGCCGAAAAGGCGAAAAGGCAGCAAAAGAGGGACAAGGAAGCCCGAATCGGCCGAAGCAGGAGATTTTCATTTGGGACATCCGGGCCCAAGGTACGCGAGGGACGTGAAAGGCCGAAACGGCCGACAGCAAAGAAGAAAAGTCAACGTTTGACCTGTGAAACTTCAAACGGCCATAACTTTTGACTCCGAGCTCCGATTTTCATAAAATTGGACTTTCTGGAACGAGCACGACGTCCTCTATGCCATAAAAACTAGATTTCTTATTTTTAATGAGGGTAGATATATTTAATTAAGAGAAAAATATTCTGCTCCAGTCAGTTAATGGTCATTCCTGTCAAATGACAGAAAACGCCTGCCAGACCCAAAATAGCTGCACGCACTCAGAAGGCCATAACTTTTGCATTTATCAACGAAATCGCACAAAACTGGTACCGTTGGAATCATGGCTCCGAGCCCAATGCAAAAAATCAAGAAATTCTGGATTTGATGAGAAATTGGTTGATATTTTTTAGAAAACGTGGCTGGGTTCATAACAGTGTTTCATTTGGTGGTTGGGAGTGCAATTAAGAGGCATGGTCATCATTCTTTCTCTACTGCAGCACCTGGGATAGTATGGGGATCCTTTTGCAAGTAATATATAATCATTTTACTCCATTTAATGCCTCTTACAAGTGGTTGAAGGACAGATTTCGGGATTTTCATTTTTCCCTTCTCTTTCTCTTCTCATTTTTTCTATAAATTGGAGTGTTGGGCTCATTGTAAAGGGGGGAGTTTTCAAATAGAAAAGCTCTGTTAAAATTTCTTTGTGAAGCCAATGTGCTGGAGACCCTTGTAGTGGACTCCTTGCATGGTGATCCAGGCCCTTATCTTGTAATAGATTGAACTGTGCATATCATGAAGCAATAAAATATCAGTTTGTAGATGTATCTTCCCCTGCTGTGTTTTCTTGCATTCTTCTTGCCCCTTTAATCTTTCTACAAGAATATTGTGTCTATTATTATGTTCTTGTAGGGATCCATTATCATTGTGTATGCTCGGAATATCGTTGTGAATGCATTTTGCTAGATTATGGAGAACTGTCATCACCTCTTCTAGTGTGCACTTTGCTTATGTATTTCACGCATTTGGAGACTACTCTCACACCCTCCTTTTCTGGTGTATCACTGCTTTAGTGTAGGCTTTCATTTTATGCACTCTCTCTCCCTGGTCCCTTGGAAATTTAGATTAGCATAGTTAGTTTCTCCTGCATTAGAGTAGATTGTGGCAGGTAGTTTAGGAGGAAGAACCAGCTTTCTCTGGAGGTCTATCTCAAGTAGCAAGTCCCACAACTTGGAGATAGTACCCATGTTATCCAATCACACCGTGATTTCAAGCTATGCACTTGTATAAATAGGAGGGTGCTATGAATTGGTGATAACAGTTGCCACCTAGGAGAGCAATGATAGTGGGTACATTCATTTGAATGGTCATGTCCATGACAACCTCTCGAACGAACACTTCTAGAAGGGGAGGTGGGGGGCTCCCGTGCCATAGTGCAAGGAACATTGGCCCAGTGATCCAGGAGGGTTTGGAAGTGTTGCACTTCCAGCTCAACCTTGTGGCCCTGATCCTAGATCTGTAAGAACACATTTGAGATAAGCAAGGCCTTATCATAATGTGCAAGAAACCAAGAAACTGCAGAATTAACGAAAACAACATAATTGTGTTCTTTCCAATAAAAAAAAGGATCTCCACTCTGAAAGTATGCCACACTTGCACAAAATCATGGGGAATGGAAATAGAATCCCCAAGAAAAACATGTTTCCAAAGAAAAGGAGCTGGGTGAAACGGCCAAAAAAAATTATGGATCTAGACCCAAATAGCCTAAGCTTTTGGGCAGAACAAGAACAGATGCGTAAGTGTCTCAATATGCCCAAAAAAAGGGAAAATCTGAGGATAAATCCCATAATTAGCTAATCTGCACCCAATAAGGTGGCCTTGAAAGAGTAGGCACCAAGCAAAACATGCTAGCTTGGGCTGAAGGATGGCCTTCCAAATTGTGTGAAATCTAGCTTCCCAGGAGGACCATCCAGAGTTGAGGGACCACCTAGAATTTAGCAAAGCCACCATTGGTAGCCTGAGGGTGAGAAGAGCATACCCTTTGCTTGGGGTGTAATTTAAGAACGGGGTATCTGGAAACCATTTCCAATCCTTCCACAAGGCCTGAGAGATACAATACCCACTTTGTGAAGCATCTCAACAGGAATGGAATCAAGAATTTCTTGATAAGACTCTCTATCGGCTGAAACAAGATGAAATTTGGCTTTAGCTTGGGGCCAAGTGAGAAGAATTTTGGATTGCTTACAAAATATATCATTAAGAGTGCACAAGCCTCGACGATATAACTTAAGGACATGAACCCAGGGAACTTGGGCAAGTGGTACATCATGAAAATTAATGAGCGGAGACCACCAGATGTTGTGGTTATTAATGGAAAGCCCATTATGGAAGCCATCCCCTTCCCAGATTAAAATGGGTTTGAACGAATCCTAGGCTTTCCATATGCTTTTGACAACAAAGGTGCTCACAATCTTGACCGAGGCTTTGAGAATGAGAAGGTTGTGAAAATCCATCCCTTGCCAAGTTTTGCGCCCTTGAGGGGAACCTTGGAAAATACAATTATGAATCAGGACTTTCCAAGCTTCGTTACCAGTGTAGGCCCGAATGATCCACTTGGCAGCCAATGCAGTCCCCTAGCGGCCAATGTCGGTCAACCCAAGCCCACCAGAAGCCCTAGGGAGGCAATAATACTCCTAGGAAACACTGTGGAAACCTTTGTCAAGCTCCGAGTTAGCCCAAAGGAAATCTCTGAGAATTTTTTCTAGCTTCTTGTAGGAGGATTTGGCCGGCACCCAACATGAAGAATAATAAACATGAGTGGCAGCCAAAATCTTGGAGCAAATCTTAAATTTTCTTTCCAGCGAAAGGGGTTTAGTAATCCAGTATTCCAACTTGCGGGTGACTCTGTCAATAACATACTACCAAAGTTGACTGGGGCCAGCATCAAAAGTAAAGGGGATGCCTAGGAATTTAAAATTTTCTTCATGTTGGATGTACTTTCAGACAAAAAAATTAAGCCAATCAAGCTTGGGGAGAAAATATTGCCTGAAGCATTGGGCCTTACGCCATTGGATACTGGAACCAAAAGCTAAAAAATACGTGTCCAAACATTTCATGGCATTGGTAATATTAGTTTCTTCCTGTTATCACCAAATCACAGCACCCTTGTGTTTATACAAGTGCATATACTTGAACTCACGGTGTGATTGGATAACATGGGTACTATCTCCAAGTTGTGGGACTTGCTACTTGAGATAGACCTCCAGAGAAAGCTGGTTCTTGCTCCTAAACTACCTGCCACAATCTACTCTAATGCAGGATAAGCTAACTGTTCTAATCTAAATTTCCAAGGGACCAGGGAAGGAGAATGCATAAAATGAAAGCCTACACTAAAGCGGTGATACACCAGAAAAGGAGGATGTGAGAGTAGTCTCCAAATGTGTGAAATACAGAGGCAAAGTGCACACTAGAAGAGGTGATGACAATTCTCCATAATCTAGCAAAATGCATTCACAACAATATTCCAAGCATACACAATGATAATGGATCCCTGCAAGAACATAATAATAGACACAATATTCTTGTAGAAAGATTAAAGGGGCAAGAAGAATGCAAGAAAACACAGCAGGGGGAGATACATCCACAAACTGATATTTTATTGCTTCATGGTATGCACAGTTTAGTCTAATACAAGATAAGGGCCTGGATCACCATGCAAGGAGTCCACTACAAGGGCCTACAACACACTAGCTTCACAAAGCAATTTTGGCAGATCTTTGCTACCCAAAAACTCTCTTCTTTACAATGAGCCCAACACTCCAATTTATAGAAAAAATGAGAAGGAGAAGAGAAGGGAAAATGGAAATCCCGAAATCTATCCTTCAACCACCTGTAAGAGGCATTAAATTGAGTGAAATGATTGTATATTACTTGCAAAAGGCTCCCCATACTGTCCCATGTGCTGCAGCAGAGAAAGAATGATGACCATGCCTCTTAATTGCACTCCCAGCTACCAAATAAAACACTGTTTTGAACCCGGCCACGTTTTCTTAAAAATCTCAATAAATTTTTGATCAAATCTATGATTTCTTGATTTCTGCGCATCGGGCTCAGAAACACAATTCCAACGGTACCAATTTTGTGTGATTTCGTTGAGAAATGCAAAAGTTATGGCCTTCTGAGTGCGGGCAGCTATTTTGGGTCTGGCAGGCGTTTTCTGTCATTTGACAGGAATGAGCACTAACTGACTGGAGCCGAATATATTTCTCTTATTTAAATATATCTACCCTCATTAAAAATAAGTTGTGGCATAGAAGACGTCATGCTCATTCCAGAAAGTCCAATTTTGTGAAAATCGGAGCTCGGAGCCAAAAGTTATGGCCGTTTGAAGTTCCACGGGCCAAACGTTGACTTTCCTTCTCTGCCTTCGGCCGCTTCGGCTTTTCGCGTCCCATGCGTCCGTTTGTCCCAAATGTCCTAGTGTTGCACAGGAAAAATTCTCCCGAACCTCCCGAAATGGGCTTCCATGTCCCTTTTCTGCCGGTGACACATGGCGTGATCTTATTGGCTTTCGGCTCCTTCAGCTATCCGTGTCCTGCACGTCCCTTTGTCCCACTTGTCCCGGACTGAAGTTCCCTGTTTCGGCCGAACCGGCCGGTTCACGTACACTTGTCCCGCTTGTCCCAAACTGTTTGGGACAAATTTTCCCAATTCGCCCGGTTCGGCCGGTTCGCGTACTTTTGTCCCAACTATCCCAATTCCTTAAGTTCTCATTTCGGCCGATCCGGCCGATTCGCGTACTAATCGCCCAGATGTCCCAAACTACCTATTTCAACAGTTAGTCAATTTTTTTCACTTTTCGGCCAGTTCGGATTTCCGCGTCCCGCGCGTCCCTTTGTCCCAAATGTCCCAAATGCTGCGCAGACCACCTAGCAGCCTTTCAGCCGGTTCGCGCCCAGATGTCCCTCATGTCCTGACTATTGCGAGGACTAGGACTTAGCCATTTTTCATGATTTTTTCTGGCCCGAGCTTGTTTTTGCAATTTTTTCACATTTTCTCAGAACTTGCTCTCTTCTTCTTGGACAGGGGAGTTAGAAAAAATCTGAGGGGACCCTAGAAACGTGACTTTTTGCCCGGACTCAATATAATTGCTTGGGACTAAAGAATTTGATGTATGTTATCAAAATTACCTTGGGGGGTGAATTTTGGATAACACTTCCTCCAAGAGTCTGAGGAAAGAGTCATCCACAAAATTCCCATTGATAAGCTAAAGGGGAGTTGGGGAAGGGAGCTGAATTCCATGCACAAGCCCCTAGTCCCGAGCATGGGAAAGGAGAAACCCAGAACCTTCAGTGGCAAGCACATACAGAGCAGGTGCTAAAGGAAATCCTTGCCTAATAGAGCAGAAAAGCCCAAATTACTCAGAAGTATGACCATTTATAGAAAGGGAGGCAGAGGCATTAGCAAAAATAATTTTGACAGAGGCGATGAAGACCGACCCGAAGCCCAATGCTTCAAGCATTGCCAAAATGAAATGCCATTCAATCCTTTCATAAGATTTTTCAAAGTCAATTTTGATAAACATGGCAGATTTCTTAGAGGTTCTAGCCCACTCCATGCCTTCCTAAATAGCCAAAATATTATCCAAAATGTACCTGCTATATATGAAACTAATCTACTCGGGAATGATGATAACTGATAAGATGGGCCAAAGCCAAAGAGCTAAAGCCTTGGCTATGATCTTATATGAGACATTGAGCAAGGTAATCGGCCGCCAATTGCATATGAGTTATGGGTCTCCCACTTTAGGGATGAAGTTAATGTGACCCTAATTAATAAGGGCACTGAGGAACCCTGAGTGGAGAGCTTTGAGATAAACTTGAAGTAGATCCTGGCCCACCATGTCCTAAAGGGCTTTATAGAACTCACAAGCAAATCCATCCATGTCAGGGGCTTTGTAGTTGGCCATGAGGGAGACAACTTCATATAAACCCTCTAAGGTAAGCAGTCTGTCAAAGATAACCTGTTGTGCACTCAAGAGTTTGCATGGAACCAAGGAGAGGAATTTAGAGAGCACGGATTATCACTCAGGAGGCTCCTCCTGGGCTTTGAAAACCTGAACATAGTGCCTAACAAAGGCTTGGACCATCTGAGGAGTGTCTGTAATCCAAACACCAGCATTAACAATAGCAAAAATTTACTAGTTTATGTGCTTAGCTTTGAGCCGCTGGTAAAACTCTTTGGTGTTACAGTCTCCAATTTTAAGCCAGTGCAGCCGAGCTTTGATCTGAGCACCCCACGTTGTTTAATTATCATAAATGTAGATTTACTACCTCAATTTATCAACTTGGAGTTGCAAAGCCACATTGAAAGGATCTTAGGCGAGTGCCACCATGGAGTGGCTCAGATCAGCGGAGGTGGTGTAGTAAGCTCACTGCCAAAATTTAGCAAGCTAGACACCATACATCTGGAAGACTTTAGTTAGCCAAATTATAGCGTCCTTCTACCAACTTATCCATCCAATCTTACCAAGAGGGTGAGGTGCGAGGTTCCAAATTGGTGAATGTGTGCCAACATGGGGTCATGATGCAATAAAGTAGTATTTAAATAAAACTACGTTTTTTAATCTATGGCAGTTGAAAATTCCATTCAATATGGAACCGGGTTGAAATGTGGTTGGAAAGGACAACGGCCAACAAAGCTTCCACCGTAAGAGAATAACAGCTGGCAAATTTAAAAAAATGTTGTAAAGAGATCATTGCATGATCTAACCTTTTAAAAACCTGATCTTGGCCATTTATAAGATTAGACCAATTGTACCATGGTAGCGTATTGGTGTGACGCAAAAAATTGGGGTCATAAAACCTAAATTTATTGCGCATGTAAAACCAAGTCTCCCTTTTGCCAGCTGGACACCTCATGGCTAAAAGACCCATTTTATCATTGGGCTGCTCCACCATATTAAAATCCCCATTAATCAGCTAGTGTGCAATTGGCAGGTCATCAGCCACCCACCGCCAAAGTGTCATCCTTTCTGACACATCATTAGGTGCATAAACACTGATAATCCCAAAGGAGATATTTTTAATATTGAATAGCACCCAGAGAATATGGTTGTTAGGGTCACATCCATGATTGATGTAATGCGGCCACCGTTTCAGAGAAATAAATGTGATCATTCGACCTCTGCCAGCAGCATGGTTGCTAGAGATAGCTAAACTGTCAGGCCAAATAGTCCTAGCGACATAATCAAGTAAAAAGCATGAAACTTTGATTTCCTACAAACACAAAATATCCATATCTGGGAAGCTTTTCTGAAAGTCTCGCACAATGTATTTGTGAGTGGATTTTGTGAGATCCTGCACATTCCATGAGTAGAAATTCATGAGGAAACATTATCAAGATGCATCTCTGATTCTAGCTCACTCAATCCATCAAGGGCTCCAAAACTATTCTATAAAAAACCGTTGCTAGTTAATTGAAAAAAAATTAGACAGTTGAGCAGCCCGCCGGCTAGTAGGTTTGTACTCCCCTTCCTCACACTCCTGAGGAGGGCTGCGAGAATGCTGAATTGCTTGATTTCGTAGAGAAAACCACTTTGTTAGTTACAAGTAACAGTTGAAGCTGACCCTCATGCTACAAAATAGCAGGCTGAGAGCTTGAGGCTAGAGGTGCCAATTTACTTGAAGAACCAACCATACTACCAGCCAATACCTTTGTGTGGGCTAGAGGCAACTTGGTATCCAAAGGTTGCTTTGCAGCTGAGATGGAAACATTTTGAGGTACCTTTTCGGCTTGAGCAGCTGAACCATGTTGCGAAGGCCCAATATGAACGGCCTTGATCTTGTTGGTTTTACGGCCACCCACAGTGTGCCAGCCCTCCTCCTGAGGTTGAGGGTGGGGATCACCCATGGGATTTGAAATAGCGCAACGAGAGGACAACAAGGGACAGTCCCTAATTTTATGCTCAAAATATTGACAACGAAAAAAAGTGTTTGGAAGGTTGATGTATACCACCTTCTGAGCAAAATATACATCGCCAACCTAAATGGTAATCGATTATTTCAGGTCCTCCAAAAGGTCCAATTCAATGCACACCTTTTTTTGCAGCCGAGCTACAAAGAACCTAGAAGGTTCTATGTAGATAACATGGCCAAGAGTTATAGCAATAAATTCTAAGAAATGCCAGCACGGCATAGGAAGCCCTGGGAATTCAACCCAAACGGGGACTTTAAGGGTCATCTAGTCAGAGACAACAAAGTCTCTAGTCCAGGGTGACAAAACCAACAAGGAGCTTCTCACATAGTAGGTTGTTGCTTATTCAGAATGAGGGAAGCATGGCTAGGGTTAGCAAATCGTAGGCAAAAAAACCACGGGTTAGGTTCTGGATGGAATCCAGCTTAATACCGTGCGCTGTCCAAGCAAATTGGACCCAAGATTTAAGCATACTTTCAGAGGGAGTCCTTCCCACAAAATATCCTATTAAACAGAATTGTTCTAGCCCTTTATAGGAAGAATCAAATTCTAAAATCAGTAAAGCAATATCAGGGGGAGAATAGTTACCTCGTGGAATGCTTTTGGTACAAACTTGCGAGGGTGCTTCCCCAGAGCCATTGTTCTCAATCTCACCGCTCTCCGTCGCAGTTGAAACAACTAGACAATAGTCATGCAAAGTCATATTTAAAGCCTGCCAAGTGGTGAGGATCTAGAAAAGAGGCCGAATAAATGTGTTAATGGTAATAGATCTCTTACTACAGACGAACTCGTTGTTCTCAGCATGCAAAAACCTAGTTTCGCAGCCAGAACCCTAAAATATTTTCAAGAGCTCATTGATTGGATAAAATAATGTAATAATTATTTCAAGTATGCAAGTATGGAATATATTTAAACACAATCATGTTCACTTACAAAAAAATAAAGGTTGATGTGTCTCTTTAGTTGGAGCATGTACAAAAATAAAATTTATATATAGCATGGAGGATAGAATGGGATGGATGGAAGAAACTTTTAAAGACAAAAAAAGGTTTTATTAAAAGTTTGGGATGTAAATTAGAGTGATAAATTCCCTAAACACATATTTTATATTAATTATTGATGTCTAAAGGCTACTTTTAGTTAATTATTTTATGCTATAATTGTTATCTATTTTGTACCCCCCTGGTAAAATAGACACCTCGGGACGATGGGCTTGAGCACATGAAAGTGATTCATGGAGAAATATGGAATGATACAACTGATTTTTCAAGTTTCGGAATCATTTCAAGTGAATCAGGGAAGTTTTGGAGATCTTGGGGCCATCCATCAGAAGTAGGCTTTTGGGCCTTAAGGAGTTTACAGCGTGAAATAGGACCTGATCTTCAACAAAAGATTCTGATAGCCATGTAAGGAATTATAAGTCCAACAATGTTACTATGGATGTCATTTTCCATTCCCTACATGGTGGAAAAGATGAGACATCTTGAAGCATCATACACTTCCCAAGGCATTTCATTATTTTGGTGCACAACCTATAATCTCGAGAAGGAAGGATCCTTTTCAAGATGATAAATTCAAAATTGAATATTTTGAAAACCTTATTTGGATTCAATGGGTTTTTTCCATGTGAAATCATATATATTTTCACTGGAAAACTCATCTGGGAGCTCAAGTCATCGCCTTCGGAAGTTGGCCCGTCGGGGTTGGTCGGACAGGCTGGATGGTTGGGGGTTGGTAAGACAAGTTGGATGGCTTGGAGTTGGATAGATGGGGGTTATAATCCTAGGGGTTGGACACCTAGGGGTTGGTCAGGTCACAATTTTTGACACGTAGAATCAGTTTTTGAGACCAATCGCACCCATCACACTTGCACAACACCTTGGTTAGACGGTACGACTAGGTTGGATGGGTCATGGGTGTTGGACGCCTTGGGGGTTGGACGGCTGGGGGTTGGATACCTAGGGTTTTTCAGGTCACATTTTTTACGTGTAGGATCATTTTTTGACTCCCATCGCACCCGTCACACTTGCATAACACCCAAGTTAGATGGTACGGCTAGGTTGGACGAGTCATGGGAGTTTGACACCTTGCGGTTGGTTGGATGGGGGTTGGATGCATAGGGGTTGGTCAGGTCACATTTGTTTAAGCGTATGAATAGTTTTTTGATGCCTGTTACACCCCTCTCATTTTCATGACACCCAGGTTGGACGGTACGCCCAGGTTGGACACGTCACATGCTTAGGTGGCTCACGGGTCCTAACAACTCAACAATTAGATTTTAATGCAGTATGGTGCCCATGTCTTTGTGTAGCAGAAGTACCCTCAGGAAGTGAATTTTTATGGGTGCCCATACCTATTTAATGAGGGTTGGTGAGATATGGATTATATATGTTAAAATCTGCCTCATTATAAGGAGAAACATTCTGGGAGCTGAGGAAACTCTTGTAAATATTCCCTCAACTCCATTTGAGTTGTAAGCCTTCTCCTACACCTGGCAAGCATATTTATGCCTCTGAGCATCAATGTAATGGTTTGTTCATACTTTGAAGCAATAAAATTGTGTTTTTTGGTGTTTCTTCAACCCTGGCTCATTTTTATTGTATTTTATTGCCTCTCCATTTCGTGTTTGTTTTTTGTGCATGTTCTTTCAGTTGCAGGTTCATGATGTTGTGTTTCATGGAGTTTTAATGGAAAACTAGGATTTGGGTCTGTGTCACATCTGTCTAACCTCCCTCATCCCTCTTTTCCATGTTTTATCCTCCCTCAACAGAGTTTCTCGCCCCTTTTCTTGGTGTTATCACCTCACTAGTGTAGGATTTCCCATTTCACGCACTTTCTCTCTCCTTGTCTCCTTGGCATTGTTAGGATAGGTGTAGTTAGGTTTATTTTCTACATTAGGATTAGTTTAGCATTAGGATTAGCTAGAGGAAGCCGGCCTTCTCTGGAGGACCATCTAAAGTTCGCAAGTCCCATAGCTTGAGAGATGGTCCCATGTTATGTAGATTACACCGGATGCCCTATTCAAACTCGGTCCATTCGAGGGGTGTTGTAATTTTACATCAACAATAACTAAATGTCATGCTAATATTCAATATGGTGTGACAATATTATTTGAAAAAAATAAGGCAAGTATTGTAGAAGTCAAGGGAAGAAAATTTATTAACCAATTTTAAGATAAGTTGTTTCATGTAAGAAGATTCTACTTATTTTTGTTAAGTGGTTTTTAATTTAGGTAATAAATATACATCCGAAAAAAGACGTATTGAGTTGGTTGGATTTTATATCACTGAATATTCCCAATGGAAGCACATAAAGACTAGCAAAATTTAGGGAAATTCAACTTTTGATAGGGTGAAGTTCCTCTACGTTTGAGAGCAGTAGTTACCTCATATGATGGGATTTTTAATTTTTTGGTGATTTTAACTGGAGAGCACAAAAGGGAAACAAATTTTGGAAAGGAAAATTCAGAGAGAAAGGAGGAATGAGGGATAAAATATTACAACCATGTAATTATTTGGCAAGATGGATAAACCTGAGACAAAAAATTGTGCAAATATATCTATCAAGGACTCATAATTCCTTCCTCGTCATACAAAATCACCATATTTACAAAGTTGGAAAGATGAGAAAGAGGCATACAAATTGTAAGAAGAGAACTTCACAAAGGTAACTTCTTTATCTGTGACAAAGTCATACAATGAATGTCAAATGTGGATAATACAAATTATTTATCTTCTTTAGGATATGTTGATATGGCTCTAAGTCCACGTATCTTGATATCAAACACAAAGTCGGATCACCTAAGCATCAATCACACTATGAAGGAACAAAAAGAATTCAATTGCAAAAAATATTGACATATTTTGTAATTGAGAAATATTAAAAAACAATGGTAAAAACATTGTATTCATGAGGGAAAATCTGTATACACAAAGTTACAACAACATTATCTAGTAGAGACATATAAAATAGTTCCCCAAAATATTGGGTGAGAGAGAAGCAGAAGATGAAGAAGAAGGAATATTAAATTTACAATACAAACTTATATAGGTTCATGCTCTCAAAAGTAGTTATAAAACTACTTGACCTAGTCCTAACTCATCACCAACCTCAAGTTGACTCAACTTGGGGTTTAAAATCAAATTCCTAGTATTTAATTAATGTGAGGGACAAATTAATTAAATACATTTTACATTTACATGTCACGGTGTTTTATCACAATTCGTATAGATGTGACCTTTTATTAATTAATAAGATGAGTTAATTCGTATTATTTTATGAAATTTTTATCATTCACATATCTCAAAAAATTTCTCCACCCTTTGGAAAAAATTGTAGTTCAAAGTTATACAAAAAGTACTCATTAATTTGATTACTCCCATGGAGACATCCATCTGAATTTTGCTTTGTTCTGGGCTTGTGTCGAACGGGTTGGGTTTTCAGTGAACTTGAGGAAACTTTGGAATATGTTCCTCTAGTTCTAGTTAGTAGTGCACTTTCCGAAAAAGGAGAGTGAGATTTTTCCATAGCAGCTGTCAGGGTGTGGGAAAAGAAGAGAATCATAGTACTTTGATGGTACCTATGAATTGTTACTTTTTTCATCCTAACAGTCACTATGACTCAGGAAGGTTGGGCCAACCGGGGTCCCAGGGTACTCATGAATTATTCTATATTTTCCTTGATAAATATCTGTTGTTGATTTAGCTCCTGGTTTTAGCCTAGCAACCACCATGGTTCAAGTGGGTCCATCCGATCGGAAGCACCAAGGGAACATGGGAATTATTCCACATGTTCCATGAAATGTTGCCTTTAATGATTAAGTTCAAATCTCTTGGTAATGACCACAATGAATGAATTAGAAACCTTTTTACACCATTTTACCATCGGGTAAAGTGGTGATACAGGGAAGTGATGGAACACTGAAATACTTACATTTGTTCCAAAAAGAAGCGACATTGCCAACTATCCTCCAAAATGAAAATTGATCCTTTCAAATAAATAAATACATCACACTTTTAAGTATTTTTCTCCTAATTTTTTCTCAAAAATGTCAATCAACCAGCTCAAAATGCAAAAATTTTCTGGAATATGATTTGGATGGAGCTAAGGTAAAATTTCCTAGACAGTTCAATTTTTTAGTGATAATAGTTGGCTCTAGATAGGGAGATTACTCCTATTTGGTGTAGAACAAACAATCATAGCTCAAACTCTATAATCTCAAGGAATAGAAAAATTCCTTATCAAAAAAAACCTAGAATTAACACAAATATAGATAGATACTCTCAACACTCTGCTACATAAACTAAATGTGCACACAAAAAAACACAAGGAAAACGAAATGGGAAGAAAGCCAAAAATGGGAAGATTTTTACAAGGAAGAAATATTATTTTCAAAGAGGGAATGAAATGTAAAAATTTTACACAAACCCAGAAACATACTAAGACAAGTAAGTACCGTTTGTGAAATAGTACACTGAAGGTACGAGACATCCAAAAACTAAAATTGAGCAACTGGCCACACCAAATGTTCACAAGATCATTACGGGGCTTGCAAAGAAAAATTAAAGTAAGCATACCATCTAAATAGTGATACTCCATTATAAAATTACCCAGTTCTAATGAAGAGCTTAATATTGTCATGAAATTTCTACATTTTTGACCATGAGGAAGTGGAGGAATGGAATCAGTAAAAGGCTTGTATGACCCTTGAATTCTTCCATGTTGATTTCTACAAACTACTAAACCTTTAAAATTGGATTCAATTGAAGTTTTGATCCTTACAGCACCCAATTCCTTCTTCAAAGAAGTGTTGGATAAACATCCATGTGAAAATTACAGTAGTCATCATAACATGGCTTGTGAGAAAAATATACTTATATTGGGTCTTCTTGATTTAATGTAAATTGAATTAATTAAATATATATACTCATCTTAAATACTCTACGTAATTATGTACATATTCTAATATACAGTGAGACATAAGCAATAAACAAGAAATGTTATGAAACCCTTAGAACGAGAAGGATGTGATTTGGGCTGATGAAATGACTAAGAGGAGTATCACAGAGGATCACTAGAGGTTATGAACTCTAAAAATGCATAGAAAAAGATCACCCATGGAAGGGAAAGAGTACCCAGGCACCGGTGTCTAGTTCTGGACGCTGATGTCTAGGTAGACAATGTGGATATGTATTTTCTAGTGTCAAATAAGTTTCAATATTAATCCATGTTTATCACTCTAGATTTGTTTTCTAATCTTTGATTATACCTATAACGTGTAAGAAATAAGTTCACCTACACATACCCACAAACCAAATAAAACCTAAAAATTAAAATATATAATGGAGAGTCAGACTAACCCCGAAAGTCACCCAAAGAGTGAACTTACGACCAAGCGCTGACTACATATAAAACTTCATGGAGTTCTTATGTGTGTAGAAATGATACCCTAGGATGTCCTTGTGAAAGTTTCACAAATGATATGGGGATATATCTAGAATGTAGAGGATGTATAGAATGATTTTTATTAAATAGAAAAGATGTCCCTTCCTATGTTGTGTATCACGGGGGGTATTGCTTAGGAAAAGTATGGTATAGCACGTTTGTTCGAAGGGGATTAAATAATATCCTTAATGCTAGTTTTTACCTCTAGTTATTCAATTGATAATACCCCCTCCCGTTATATTATTAAAATGAAAATACCCCCTATTTTTTTCCATGTACCATACCCATTTTTCCATGAGAAGTTTATTTACCCCTTTTTTATTTCTACCCTAATATATCAAATAGAAAATATATCATGTTTCTCACTCAATAATGATTTTCTACATGCACTTTTTCTCTCAAAAGAGAGTTTGAATCCATTTAATACCTATGACCACTTACCTTATAAATGTTAAGTTTTAATCATTTATCAATATTTCAATTAAGATGGTGAAATAATATCACTTGTGTTGAAAAAAATACTCAATCATAGCTATCTGCCATCTTATTATTTCTTGGTTAATAATCTCTTAATTGATATTTTCTTACCGAAAAAGAGATTGTAATTTAACGTTATTCCCACACTCATTTTGTAATTTTAAGATATTTAGTTTTAAAAACTAGGGTTCAAATGTTTTATTTTTATATTAAAATCAAGTCTCCCTATCCATTAGACATCCTCTCTAACCTACCCCCAATACCTTGTTCAAGATATTAATATATTAAACCATTTCACCCCCCCATGTCTACTGGTATATTGACTTTTCTTTTACCAATTTTAATTACCTCAATAGGGATGCACATGCTAGGATATTACCTAGCTAATGAACCCCCCATGTTTTGTATACATAAGTATGCATCCTTTTCCCTTGAATGCATACTAGATGAATGCCTTTGATTTTCTTGTGCCTTTGAAACCAATCTTAGGTAGGAGTATGTAATTCTTAGTTCTTGGTTCTTTATTTTGAAAGAATAACTATGTATTTATATTATTCCATTGTTTAAATTTCATAATTGACAACTGAAATGCTGAACCAAAGTCGTAAAAAGTAATTACGAAGAAAAATGGGTTCAAAAGGATAATAAAAATGTAAAGAGGGATAGGAGCGCCCAGTAGGACAGGAGGGCCTAAAACTAGTGTCTCAATTGGATGCTAGTGTCTAAAGCCATATAAATATAAAACAATCACATTCTTGAAAGAGTGTAATATGTATAAAACCAATAAAAGTGTAGAAGACAAATAATAAGGTTAAAAGGAGTTTTCAATTAATAGTTTTCTTTCTTAGGAATCATGTAAACACTAGCATGCTTTTAGGACCTATAAATGTACCCATGTACATATATTTTTTGACTAAATTTTCCCCCACTTTATGTTATCGAGTGAATATTGAATAACATAAAGTAGTCAGAAGATGTGTATCTTAATATCCTGTAGAGAGTGTGGTGAATAACATGCCAAGTAGACAAGTGAAGCGTGAAGAGATCATAATGTGAAGCATGGAGACTAGGAAAGGGATGTCGACCTTAGGGGTGAAGTGTATGTGACTTGTCCCTATTGATGTAATATTATATTTTTTGATGTAGGCTACTTCTTGTTGTGTAATAAGGATAGATCTGTAAAAGAAGTGCGAAAGAGTAGTCAATGTTAGGAAATAAGAGATAAAATATGTGGAATAATCCCTTACAGAATCGCAAAAGTAGAAACTAATATGCAGAAAATATTACAGATCTGAAATAAAAGTGCAGAATAAATAACACAACATAGAGAGACAAGATTTAACGTGGTTCACCCAATTTGGGCTACGTCCACCAAGAATCACTTGCTCAAATTTTATTTCAAGCCTCCACTCTCTCAATACAATACCCAGATCCGTTTGGAGCTATGCTCAACAAACTCTACAGAATTCACACCCGAATTCAAAACACATCTGCAATACATTTACTTATACATCTATCATATGCATAAGACCATATAAATAGACAACTGTTTAAGAAGTTTGATACAAAACCATGGGTATCAAAACCAAGGGAAAAAAACTGTGGGTATCAAAACAATGGGCGAAAGACCGAAAAAACCATGGGCCCAAAAACAGCCCATAACGGTTACCCATTACCCATGGGTTAATAAACCACCCATGAAAATTTTCTTCGGGGGCTTCGCCCCTAAACCCCCCTGACCCGCTCACCGGTGAGCGGGACCGCCGTAAAAATACCCGAGTGTAACACATAGAAGGTGTACCACACTCTAACATGAAAATAGGCTCCACAAACATAACAATCTCCCACTTGGAAACTGATTTCCACTGAGCAAGCTTCTCAACCCTTCGCTATCATCCACGAAGGCCAACCAAAGCTGAACATAGCTTTAGTTTATCCCTTGTGACCACCTTGGTCATCATGTCTATAGGATTCTGACTAGTATGAATCTTCTCCAACTTCAACTTATCTTCCTCCAAAGTTGTCCTGATGAAGTGATATCTCAACTGTATATGCTTCGTCCTGGAGTGGAAAGTAGAGTTCTTAGCTAGGTGTATAGCACTCTGACTATCACTATGCAGCTTACATTCCTCCTGCTTATGCCCCAACTCCTCAAGCAATTGCTGTAACCAAATCATCTCTTTGCTTGCCTCAGTGTCAGCAACATACTCAGCCTCCGTGGTTGAAAAAGCCACCAGCTTCTGTAGTCGTGAAATCCAGCTCACTGTTGTCCCACCTACAGTGTAAATATAACCTGTCGTGCTCCTCCTGCTATCTACATATCCAGCCATGTCTGAATCTACATAACCACGTAAAGTGGTGTTTGATCCACTTTAACACAAAACTGTCCCCATGGTCCCTCGCAAATACCGAAGGATCCACTTTACTGATTGCCAATTCTCTTTACCTGGATCACTCATAAATCTACTCACAGCTCCCACTGCATGGGCAATATCAGGCCTAGTGCACACCATAGCATACATCAAACTGCCAACTGCTGATGAGTAAGGTACCTTGGACATCTGGTTTCTTTCCTGCTCTGTCATGGGACACTGCTCCATTGATAACTTGAAATGGCCTGCCAAAGGAGTCCCAACCGGTTTAGCATCCTGCATGTTAAACCTGTCCAATACCTTCTTAATGTACTCTTCCTAATATAAATTCAACTTCCTTTCCTTCCTATCCCAAGTTATCCTCATGCCAAGGGTTTGTCTGGCTGTCCCCAAATCCTTCATATCAAAGGATTCACTTAGTTGTTTCTTGAGTACTTTTATTTCCTGCATGTTTTTACCTGCAACCAACATGTCATCAACATACAAACATAGGATAATATAACTTCCATCCTCAAATTTATTTGTATACACGCAATGGTCAGAATGACATCTAATATAACCTTGCTCCATCATGAAGCTATCAAACTTCTTATACCATTGGCGTGGAGCTTGTTTCAGGCCATACAGTCTCTTCTTCAGTTTACACACCATCTCCTCTTTACCTTTGACTTCATATCCTTCTGGCTGCTGCATATATAGCTCCTCCTCCAAATCACCATGGAGAAATGCAGTCTTTACATCTAACTGTTCTAAGTGCAAGTCTTTTGCTGCTACTATTCCAAGAACAGTTCTGATAGAAGTCATTTTTACTACAGGAGAAAAAATCTCATCAAAATCTATACCTTGTTTCTGTGTAAACCCCTTGACCACTAACCGGGCCTTATATATTTTCTTTCCTCCTTCATCTTTAACTCTGTACACCCACTTGTTCTGCAATGCTCTTTTACCTTCCGGTAGCTTCACCAAATCCCAAGTCTGGTTCTCCATGAGAGACTTATGCTCCTCATCCATGGCTTGCGCCCACTTCTTACTAGCATCTACCTGCATTGCTTCATCAAAGCTCTCTGGCTCTCCACTATCAGTGAGTAATAAATAATAAAGAGAAGGTGAAAACCGTTCAGGTTCTTTTCTTACCCTAGAAGACCTCCTCACTGTAGGAGTTTGGGGTTCCTGTTGAGTAGGTTCCTGAACTGATTCATGGGTCACTTTCCCATCCGGAAGATCCTCTACCACTGCATATTCTTTCTTGGATTCTTCCCTGTTTTCTTACAACTGTTGCTTATACATGACTTTCTCATTAAAGACGACATCCCTAGACCAAATGATTTTCTTGTCCTTAATACTCCAACATTTAAAACCAAAGTCATCACCACCATAACCAATGAAAGTACATTTTTCTGATTTAGCCTCTAGCTTGGTCCTATCATCCTTGTCTATATGAACAAACACTTCACATCCAAAGACTCTAAGAAATGAATAATCAACTTTCTTACCATACCATGCCTCCTCAGGTATGCCTCCATCCAAGGCACTTGAGGGTCCTCTGTTTATCAAGTACACAGCTGTGCTCACCGCTTTTGCCCAAAAAGAAAGAGGCAGTCCTGCATGTAACCTCATGCTCCTAACACGTTCCATTATTTTTCTGTTCATCCTTTCTGATACCCCATTCTGTTGTGGAGTTCCTGGAATTGTCTTTTGCCTACGGATTCCATACTTGGAACAGTAATCATTAAATTCATTGCTGCAATACTCCCCTCCATTATCCGACCTAAGGCATTTTAGCTTAAGACCTGTTTCATTCTCTACCAAGGCTTTCCATTTAACAAAAGTTTCAAATACATCAGATTTGTTTCTAATACAATAAACCCAAACTTTCCTTGTTGCATCATCAATAAAAGTAACATAATAACTTGAACCCCCAAGAGATGATACCTGAGCCGGCCCTCACACATCAGAATGTACCAACTCTAACTTACTCTCTTTCTTCGTAGGTCCAACCTTGAGAAAGCTTACTCGCTTTTGTTTCCCATATATGCAGTTCTCACAGAACTCCAAACCTGTTTCTGTATATCCAGGTAAATTCTTCTTTATCATGTCCATGCCCTTATGGCTCATATGACCGAGCCTATAGTGCCATAATGTTGTATATGTATCTGAAGCCACAAGATTAAAATCATTAGTACTATCAGTGGTTAAATACAAGGTTCCAACCTTCTTACCTCTTGCCACAACAAGAGCACCCTTGGTAACCTTCCAAGAGTCTGCTGTAAATATCACAGTACAATCATCACTTCCCAACTGCCCTGCCGATATCAAATTTCTCCTTAATGTAGGCACATGTCTGGCATCCTTCAATAGCCATGTATTCCCATTCTGCACCTTAACCTGAACAGAACCTTTTCCAACTATGCTGCAAGGCTCATCATCACCAAGAAAAACATGCCCAAAATCCCCTTGAACATAATCAACAAAATAATGCCTATGTGGAGTAGCATGAAAAGAAGCCCCTGAATCTAAAACCCAATATTGAGTAATATTATGCAAAGAAAGAATCAAAGCATCCTGACATACATTACCCGATGCCACATTTGCCTCCTTTTTTTCTTCCTGTTGTTTCTTCTTATCCCGAAGCTCCCAACAGTCCTTCTTTGCATGCCTAGGCTTTCCACAATTCCAGCATACAATCTTGTTCTTGGATTTTGACCTTGCCCAATCTTTTGATTTTCCATGGTTTCCTCAATTCTTTTGTCTCCCTCTAGTTTCCATTTTCAAAGCATTCCCTGAAGTAGAAGATTCCCCAGAGATTTTTCTTTACATTTCCTCGCTTAGAATCACCCCTACAACATCCTCAAACTTCAACTTCGAGTTAGCTGGAACTGAGTTACTTACTGCCATTACCAGGCTATTCCAACTCTCAGGTAAAGAGCACAGAATTAATAAAGCCCTAACTTCTTCATCAAATTCTATTGTAACCGAAGCTAGCATATTCACAACTGTATTGAAATCATTTAAATGATCTGCTACTGAACTATTCTCAGACATCTTCATATTAAACAACTTTTTCATTAAAAATATCTTATTAGAGGCAGAGGGTTTTTCATACAACTTCCCTAATGCATCCATTAGATCTTTTGTAGTCTTTTCTTTTGAAACATTAAATAATACCGAGGATGCAAGACATAGCCGAATCGTTCCAAGTGCATTCCGATCCAACAAATCCCATTCTGCATCTGTCATACTTGAGGGTTTGTTCACCTTCTCAGACAGCGGAGTATAAATATCCTTTTGATAAAGGTAATCTTCCATCTACATCTTCCAAAGACTAAAATTCTGCCCGTTTAATTTATCAACCCTAGATCTTCCTTCATCTACCATAGCTCCCACTCAAGCTAAAAACTTTCCCTGCGATTCAACACTTCAGCAAACCAAACCAGGCTCTGATACCAATTGTTAGGAAATAAGAGATAAAATATGCGGAATAATCCCTTACAGAATCACAAAAGTAGAAACTAATATGCAGAAAATATTACAGATCTGAAATAAAAGTGCAGAATAAATAACACAACACAGAGAGACAAGATTTAACGTGGTTCACCCAATTTGGGCTACGTCCACCAAGAATCACTTGCTCAAATTTTATTTCAAGCCTCCACTCTCTCAATACAATACCCAGATCCGTTTGGAGCTATGCTCAACAAACTCTATAGAATTCACACCCGGATTTAAAACACATCTGCAATACATTTACTTATACATCTATCATATGCATAAGACCATATAAATAGACAACTGCTTAAGCAGTTTGATACAAAACCGTGGGTATCAAAACCAAGGGCAAAAAACTGTGGGTATCAAAACAATGGGTGAAAGACCGAAAAAACCATGGGCCCAAAAACAGCCCATAACGGTTACCCATTACCCATGGGTTAATAAACCACCCATGAAAATTTGCTTCGGGGGCTTCGCCCCCGAACCCCCTGACCTGCTCACCGGCGAGTGGGACCGCCGTAAAAATACCCGAGTGTAGCACATAGAAGGTGTACCACACTCTAACATGAAAATAGGCTCCACAAACATAACAGTCAAAGTCTTCTATATGAGAAATCTAAGTAATGCATGTATAAGTATCTAAAAGTGTGAAAGTATGTAAAAATTAAAATGTGCCCCTAATCTATAAGATTTTAAAGGATAGAAAAATGCCATGAAATGTTGCAAAGGGCACATTTTTTGGGCAATCTCATGCCAAGCGATAGTTTTTGGAACGATATCATGCCAGCAATGAGTCTTTTGGGTGATCTTAGACAAAGAGCAATTTTTTTGGGTGATCTCATGACAAATGATAATATTGGTGTGTAGATAGGTCTATTTGTACTCTCCTTCCATGAATTCTTCCCGAATAAGCACCACTATAGATGGTATGTCCTATGGTGTTTCGTGTTGTTCTATCTTGTAAGCGATTATAGGAGATAAAATGCATGTTGTATTTCGAATATAAGTACATGTCATTGTAGAACTACTCTAAAAACTACTTTAAATTGTGTTGTACTAATAAAATTTCTATTTTTGTCCTCAAGAAATTAGCGTCCAGGAGAGGATATGAGTTCCCAAGTGCTAATATCTTGGTCTAAGTGCTAATGTTTGTAATGTGTACGAAGTATAACTCTTATTATAGATTGTTCCATGACTATATGCTTGTGTTATAGAAATATACTATATTGATATGAAATATGGCTATGAGTTGATGTAGGGGTGATTTTTTCACCCAATATATACCCCGCTCGTGTGGGGTGCATGCAAAAACTATAGGAGAATGCATCCAAAATGATAGGACCTAAAGTTGATCTAAAATGAGTAACTGTACGGGGTAGGGGATGTGCATGGTATAAACCAAGGCACATGCAAACAAAGTAGGCTATTAGCAGTATGAGTAGTAAAAGTAGTAAACATGCAATAGAAAACAATGTAACAAGCAAGTTTAAAAATAATATGGACCATGAAAAGTGGGTTTCATAGATGGGACATTTCCCACAATGTCAAATCATAATCAGGTCTGAAACACAGAAAAACATACAATGATCACACAAAATATAGGGCATATCCTATAAATAATATCATACAATAACAAACACTAACAATTAAAATGTGATAGATAGTCATAGTTGTATATAGTCCTACAAGGTAAATTCTACACATAAATCACCCATTAGAATCTTAGAAAGATAAATAGTAAGTCAAAGAATGTATATATCAATTAATTGTAAAGTAACTATAATGATAAGTATTGAATAATGTAGCAACAGAACTTGTAATGTGTAGGGTGTGAGAGTAGTAAAATTAGATTCCCCTAGGAGCCTTGGTGGGAGTGTAAAGGTAGTCAATGTCAAGCATCATGCATCATGCATCATGTAAGGAGTTTTAAGAGATTTGCATTCACTTCTAGAGACCAAGTGAACATGCATGTGTATATGATAAAGATAATTCCATAATGAGTATCTAGATGGCATAGTAAGTAAAGTGCAATATGTAAGCAGCGGAAGCAAGCAAGATTATATACAACCAAGATATGTAAATGTTGTGATGGTGTGTGATGACATGGTATGAAATATGTGAAGATTAAAGGAGTTGCATTTCCCCCTAGTGGATGTTCTTGAAATGAGGTTCATTTATAAATGTCCCCACAACAGTCAAGAATGAACAATAGAAAAATAGCTGTGTCATCAAGAAATATGTTTTTTCACATGCAGAGTAGATACTAGAAATATATGTTGTGGAATTACAAAGTATGAAGTTTAGAAGTGTGAGATTCATGGATGTAGTGTTCCCTTAAGATACTAAAGTGTGAACCATTGCACATGATAATGAATCATAGGGTAATGACTGTATAATTTATTTACCAAAATGTGAGAATGCGTAGAGAGACTGAGATATGGAGCAAAAATCATATAGTGTAGTAATAGAGACTAGAACAAAAACTTATAGTGTGTAGAAGGGCGGGGGGGGAGAATGTGTTGATGCCCCCCAAGTGTGCAAGGGAGTGAATACTATCTGATGATATTGAAGGGCAAGGACCCTCCACCCAATGTTCAAGGATACCAAGGCATGTTACAATGAGCTATAGTTGGCGATGTAGGAGAGTAACTATGTGCATGGAAATGAGACCATTGTGAATAAGGAGGATGAAAATAACTATGAGGAATGGTTTCCTGAGTACGTAACTTAGGATGATGAGTTGGACTAATGGACTGATGAGGAACACAAGGTTGATATATAGGACATTCGTGAATATGAGTGCTAGGTTTGGATTGAGATTTAAATTTTTGAGGCACATAAGGTCACACATGAATAATAAAAAGTTTTACTAGGATTACACCAAGATGTGAGCCATGCAAGAGGATAAAATTTATTGGCTGATGTAGAAATATCATTAGTAGTGGGGTCAAGGAAATAGTGTATGAGGTAGAATTCCTTTGATGGTGATAGCTTACTGTTTATGGAGGAAATTGAGACACAAGTGATGCATGGAAGAGATATCTTGTATGGCATTGATCCAAGGAATACGTAAGAGCGTGTCACAACCATAAATTTTAGAGGTAACAATGAATGATGTAAACACAGTAAAAGACCTCACTTTGATGGGAAAAATAACACAACCATAAGAATTAGAACTTGGAAAAGTAAATAATGAGGTTGGGAATTGAATAACTACAAGAAGTGCAAAATAGGATGTATTGGTAAGATACGATGGATAAACCATAGTATTATGGATAACATGGGTG
Source organism: Taxus chinensis (assembly GCA_019776745.2). Classification (NCBI taxonomy): domain Eukaryota; kingdom Viridiplantae; phylum Streptophyta; class Pinopsida; order Cupressales; family Taxaceae; genus Taxus; species Taxus chinensis. The sequence continues at coordinate 791,150,144 of CM034146.1, forward strand.
CCAACAAAAGCATTAAAATGTAATGAATCGGAATAAAATGTAGTGATCTAAAAATGTAATTAATGGCAGTGGCACATCAACAGAAGCAATAAGGAAATCAAGAGGTCCTGATGAAGGAGGATGCATGGCACAATAAGTATGATTGGAATAATAATTTGTAGGTTTCTTGTTATGGTTTGGTAAAGGATTTGTAAATATTTTTAGCTTTTGATTATCATTGACCAAGCTTGGAAGGAGATGGTGTAGGACGTTGGATGGATTTTTTATATATAAGATCTTGAATTAGATGTATATGTTTGAAGAAGCGATCAGTGGGACTCCCAATGCATTGATGATAATCACAACATGTGTTTTCATCATAGTTATGACCACGTGGGTGATAAGGATCTAGATTAAGAGGTGGTGGAAGCATAATAAGGTTGCTTTTGATAATTTTTGGTATTATTAATCAAAGAGCATATGGTAACTTACTAAATGTAGGATTCCAAGATTTCACTTGAAGTGTAGTAGATGGAGAAACAAAATTGACAGTGGCCTTAGTTAGGAGATAACTCGAACACAGATTTAGCTTGAAACCTATTAGAAGAGGATGAGGCAATATCATGATATTTTAATTATCCCATATATGAGAGTGTTCCTTCACACATCAAGAGTGTTTGGAATAATTGATAATGATGGAGAGGTCTCAAATATGGCACTCTCTTGAATTGGAGTTAAGATAATTTGAACACAAAGGTCTTGCAATTCGTAATCAACAAGAACATTAGTCATCTTAGCAAGGTTGTTCTTATATCGTAAAACATAGTCTGCAAGATTCTCATTAGATCCTTGTTTGATTTGAGCTAATTAGGAATAGAATATTTTAGTGTTGATATATATATATATATATATATAAGTGTCCAAGGAAAACATTACCTAAGTGTTTAAAATAAGTTATCGAATGAAGAGGTAGATCATAGAACAAATGTTAAGCTTAATCTTACAAGATTATAGGAAATAGTTTAGCTAGTAATGTAAAATCATCCACATAATCAAGACATGTCACATGGAAAGATCAAAGATGATCATGACGGTCGCAATGGTAATTGAAGATAGGAATCTTAGGTGCAACTAAATTGTGAGGTAGTGGATGAGAATATATGGTGGGTGCAAAAGGGTTGTGAAGGAGAAGTGAGGAATCAAGAGATGGAGAGGAATGTGAAGTAGCTTTCTTTAATTTACATATTTAAATTTATAGATCCTGATATAAAGAAGCTACATCCTGGGTGCATGAAGAGGATACTTGTCATGTATGCGAAGTAATAGGATGGGTGAAATGATTGGTAGGAGTAGGTATAGAAACATGAATAGTGTAGGTGGGTGGGAGGGTAGAATGAGAAGGTTGTGTTACATTAAAAAGAGAAGTATTATTAGAGATGGGAGGGTTAAGATTGGCTAGATTACTGGCTTCCTCCTAGGAAACAAATAATGAAAGATCCAAGTGTTGAGGATGTTCAACAATAAGGTCCTAGAGGTCACAGATATCTTCATCGATAAAGAGTTCATAATTCTCATCCATGGGATAATAATTAAAAGAATGCCTATAAGGAAGGTAGGGTTCGAGTGATGGGGTTCACCAAATGATTTAATGTAAATTAAATTAATTAAATCTTATTTTCAAAGTAACTACTATACCTAATGATGTACAAATGATAATATACAATGAGACATGATCTATAAGAAAGAAATGATATGAAACCCTAAGGAAGAAGGAGAGATATGAAGACTTAGTTGATTTCCGAGCAAAGAAGAAGTGATCTGGGATGATGAAATGTTGGAATGAACTAAGAGGAGTGTCACATAGGATCACTGGAGGTTTTTAACTCTCAAACTGCACATGATAGGATCACCCATGGGAGGCAAAGAGTTCCCAGGCACTAATGTCCTAGTAGATGCTGCAAATCTAGATCTTTTAGTGTCGGATAAGCTTCATCGTTAATCCATTTTTTCACTCTAGTTTCATTGTCTGATCTGTGACTATACCTATAACATGTAAGAAAGAAGTTCAACTACACATACCATAAACGACATCAAACCTAAAAAGGAAAATTCATAACGGGTAGTCAAACTTACCCAGGAAGTCAACCAAATATTTAACTTACAACTGAGTGCTCCTCTACATCTGAGAATCCATGTAGGTCTAGTGTGAGAGCATATAAATGATTCCCTAGGATTCTCTTGTATAAGTTACACAAATGATAGTGGGCTAGATCTAGAATGCAGAAGATGTATAGAATGTGTGGGATGAAATATAATAAAATTCCTCTCCTATGTTGTGTATGCATAAGTATGCATGTCTCCCTTGTGCTTAAATCGATGCCAGATGAATTCCTTTGATTCTCTTATGCCTTTCAATTCAAGCTTAGGTGGTAGTAAGTAATGTTTGGTGTTTGGTACTTTATTTTAAAGCATAAATATGTATTTTTATGATTCCTTTGTTTGAATTTTGTAATTGACAACTAAAAGTCTGACCTAAAGTATTAAAAAGTAATTAAGACGTGAGAGGGTTCCAAAAGGATAAGAAAAAGGTAAATAGGGATAAAAGCACCCTAGAGGATAAGATCGCTTGACGCTAGTGTCCCAACTGGGTGCTAGTGTCCAAGGCCATATAAAGATAAAACAACCAAATTCTAGAAATAGTGCAATATGTATAAATCCCATAAAAGTGTTGAAGACAAAGCAAAAGGCTAAAAGAAGTTGTCAATTACTAGTTTTCTTGCATAGGAATCATGTAAATGCTAGAATGCTTTTAGGATCTAGAAATGTACCCTAGTGCATAGATTTTGTGACTACACTTCCTTATAATCAATTTTAAGAGGAATTATGAAGTAAGAATTGAATTATTTATCATCTTCATTTTATTCTATTTTTACAATATCCATCTTCTCACGTAGTAAAAAAACCTGATTATTTTTACAAAATTAACACTCTTACTTTCAATTTTCAAAAGATCTTGATCTTCAAGTACAAAATGCATTACATATTTTTTTTCATGATCAGTAGGATAATTCAATAGCTATGAGACTATATTAAAATTCTATCAACAATAGCATCCTCTTCCTCTTGTTTTCATTTTGAAGAATGGGTTGAAACAAGAAATGATGCAATCATGATTTGTGAAGAAAATATTCCATACATTGATTCCTATTATGTATTTGTTTTGAGAGAATGCAAGGTAGTTCATGTGTCCTTATCTTGTTGAAAAAAATATGATAAGAGGACATGGTGAGCTCATTAAAATTTCCTTTTCTTCAAATCTCTAGACACTTGTTTGTTGTTTAAAAAATTCACAAACAATAAGAGGGTCATCAACAATTACCTCAGTTTCACTATCTTGAAGTATTTTCAAAATAGGAGATAAATTATATTTTTCCATGTTTTCATGATGAACATCAACCTCAATGTTCATCATAGGGATCAATTTTTTTAAAACAAGGACATTCAACCTTGACGTGTGATATATCCTTTAAAAACTATGTTTTTGGTTGAAAAGGAACATAAAATTGTTTGTTATTCTTCATTATTTGAACTTGTGAATATCAATTTGAAATTTACTAGGTAGATACTTACAAGAAGAAATTGCATGGGTTCAATCACAAGTAACATTGAGGAATAAATACCTTGTAATGTGAAGCAATAATCATGAAGTAATTTCTGGAATTTGAATGTTTTCCTCCTCGTTATGAAGTGTATCAAACTCATACTCTTGATTTTTCTTCAATCTATTTTTCATCCTTGTGCATAAATTTTGTAGTTTCATGTATTGCCTTTGATAATTACTTCATCAATTAGTATAGAAATTGTGATCATGTGAACAGGTGCTATTTTCATTTTCTTACCTTTTGTAGATCAACACCGAGTCGCAAAACTTAAGCCAAAAATATTGAATCATAGGGTTATTAGCAGTCAAAACCGGCGGTAAAATTCCAATCTTTCCATCCTTTCTTGCACTTTTGGTTTCATTTTTGTAGATAATACAGGTGCAGTAGTGGATTTATTCTTTGCATATGTAATATTAATTACATTATAGAAATGTCCCCTTTCTTCTTTTGTTATGTTCAAAAGGTTGTAGAAGTGTTTTTGAATTCATACCTTTGTAAAAAATACTCAAGAAACTATCCTGTTTAGGATTATCTGGAGCTTGGAAATTTTGAATAGGGATATCTCCACCTTCTTCCCCATCACTGTCACTGTCACTTTTTCATGCGGGCCGATAAATTTTTTTCATCTTTCCTTCATTCTTAGGAAGAATCTCTTGATATGGGGAATGAATGTTATAGAAGATTGCAATCCCTAGTAAAACTCACAAAAAAACATTGGTTGGATTTTATGTCGCTGAATATACCATGTGGAGGTTTTTTCATTAAAGACCAATAATAATAGGAAAATTCACCTTTTGATCAGGGTAGAAACAATCCTCATATTTTAAGAGAGGGGAATTTCCCTCGTATGATGGAATTTTTTTTTTAATTTTGGTGCTTTTAAGTAGAAATCACAAAAGGGAAACAAAATTGGGAAAGGAAAATACAGAGGGAAAGAAGGAATGATGGGGAAAATAATACAACCATGTAATTATTTGGCAAGACGGATAAACATGGGACATAAATTTATGAAAATCTATGTATCAAGGACTCATAATCCCTTATTGGTTGTACAAGATGCCATATTTACAAATTCAAAAAGATGAAAAATATGTGTATAGATTACAAGCATAGCACTACACAAAGGGAGCTTATCTATTTAACACAAAGGGATACAATGAACGTGAAAGTCTTTGTCCTTCAGAACATATGTTGATATGGCGTAAAGTCCATGTACCCTGATATCCAAGATAAAGTCTGATCACTTGAGCATCAATCACACTATGAAGGAAAACATCATTAATAATTCAATTACAAGCATAATGAGAGATTTTTCAATTGAGAACAATTAATACAACAATTGGGAAAACATTGCATTCATGAGGGATTTTTTTTACATAAAATTACAGCAACGTTATCTAGCAGATTTAGATACAATATTTCCCCTAAAGATTGGGTGAGAGATAAAGAGAAGAAGAAGAAGACGAAGAATATTATAATTACAATACAATCCTATATAGGCTCATGCTCTCTAAAGTAGTTATAACACTACATGACCTGGTCCTAACTCATTACCAACCTCAAGTTGATTCAACTTACATTTTTACATCAAATTCCTAGTATTTAATTAATCTGAGGGACAAATTAATTAAATACATTTTACATTTGTAAATCATGATCTTTTAACGCCATTCCTATGGATATGACAAAAATTTAATTAATTCAAAACTAAATTAATTAGTTACAATTTATTACATTTTTTACATTCACATATTTTGAAAAATTCCTCCACCCTCTGGAAAAAACCAAAGTTCAAAGTTATACAAAAAGTAATTCATTATTTTGGTTACTTCCCTAGAAACATCCATTTGAATTTTGCTTTGTTCTAGGATTATGTCAGATGGGTTGGATTTTTAGTGAACTTCATCAACTTTCAAACATGTTCCTCTAGTTTCAATTGGGAGTGCACTTGTCAACAAAGGGGAGAGATGTTGGCCTAGCATCCATTAGGGTGTAGGTGAAGCAAAGAATCAGAGTACTTGAGGTAATTTTTGTTGGAGTAGGTATTTACCTTAGCTCATGTTCACCTAGGTACATTATTTATCTTTATTGTATTTATCCTCACCCACTTATGTGTGTGGATATTTATATTTATTTATTTAGATATTAGGAGATATTATCTAGTTGTTAGGTATAGTTTTTTCCTTAATCTATGTTATTGACTAGTTCTTTCCTACATCTATAGTATTGACTAGATCCTTGATGTCTAGTTCTCTCATAAATCTATGGACTTGACTAGTTCTTTGATGACTAGTTCTTTCCATGATTTATGGCTTGATCTACGACATTGACTTGTTCTTATATAGTTATTCCTTGCCTATATAAGTAAGGCCCATTCTCATTGTATTTCATTGAGTTCCATAATAATATATGATATTGTTGCTCATTTGTTTGCAAAGGTTTATGTAAAGTTATTCTGGCGAATTACTTTCATCTTATTTATCGTGATGTTTGATTAGCATCTGTATTCTTGGCTTGGTATGATCTTGTTATCGTTCCTTTTATGGTATCAGAGAAGGAGATTGTTATTGACATTCGTCTGTAAGTTTTATTTTTCAAATAATTCTTTTTATATTCATATATTTCGTGATTTGCTCGTATTTTGTTGTTGTGTGCATTTTTATGCAAAATAGAGGCTTCCATTGGATCCAGAAGGTGGCGACCAAACCCTAAGATCGACTGTAAACTTGACCATTTGAAATCCTTAGCCCCTGGTCACATGGTATGGTCATAGGAGGGCTTAAAGCTTGTGATTCCTACTAGTAGGTGCTTAACTCCAGCCCCCTTTCATTTTATTTGTGTGGTGAAGGCAAGAGCATTTTATTCTATTTTAGTGGCAACTAAAATAAATAGTAGAGCATAATATTGAAAAACTTGTATCTTTTTATCGGTAACTCGGTTTTGAGTGCCGTTTTTTTTGCAAAAGTGAGTAGTTTTTATGCTCTTTCCATTGGTAAATATTTATTTTGAGAATCACACTATAATTATAAAGTGCCATATTGTAACACACACTCATTATAAAGTGCCAAAATCTGGGGGGCTCTTGTTGCATTGTTTGGGGGTCTTGTTGCATTGCTTGGTTCTTGCATTTCTTTTGGTGATTTTTTGAGGATGGCATCTTTATCTACTTTTGCATTAGATCATGTTGAGCCATTAACAACACATAATTACCACACATGGAAACCAAGAATGGAAACAATAATTAAGTGGAAAGGATTATGGGCTTTAACTTCTTCAGAACAACCAGTGTTCACTAGAGAATATGAGAAATTTCAGTACCAATGCAAATTTGATGAGTGTATGGGTTTGATAGGAACTTATGTAAGTGACAGTATTTTGTTTCATTTGGAAAAGTGTGACTCTCCTTTCAAAATATGGGAGAAATTGGAGGATTTATTTGGTAAGGTGGATCATATGAGAGCCATACAACTTGAAATTGAGATCACCTCTCTTAATCCTGAATATTTTCCAACAATTATAGACTATCTTACCAAGTTCAAGCATTTGTAACTACTTGGGTTTATTTTCTCAAGTACAAAAGTGATGTTTTTTCACACTTTAAAGTCTTCAAGGCTTTGGTCGAGAAATAATATTCTAGTAGCATAAAAAACCTTCACACTGATAATGGGGGGAGTACTTCAGCAATGCATTTTCTGAATTTTTGGAAACTCAAGGCATTATTCACCAGCATTTTGTTCCTCATACTCCACAATAGAATGGATTAGTAGAAAGGAAGAATAGAACTATGAAGGAAATGGCTAACTATATGATGCATTCTAGATATATACCTCCTATCTATTGGGCAGGAGCAATTAATTGTGCTAACTATATTCATAATCACACACCACACAGAGCACTTGAGCATTTGACTCCAGAGGAATCTTGGTCCAACACTAAGCTAGATGTCTCATTTTTTTGATTCTTTGGGAGCCATGCTTGGGCCTTTGTGCTAAAGAAGAAAAGGAAAGCTTTGGATAAGAAGAGTAAACCCTTTATCTTTGTAGGGTATTATGAGGACATGAGAGCTTATCATCTTTTAGATCTTGATACACATGATGTTCTTTTTCGAACACATGTTCAGTTTGATGAGCGTTTCACTCCTCATTATTATTCATCTTCTTCCATTCCTTCTTCTTCTTCAACTCATCTTGAGGATCCTTTCTTTGAGGAGATTGATGAGGAGGTTATCGATGTCATTGAGGATCCTATTCTCACTGATGTTTTCACTATGCCTAAGTGGGATCGTACTACAGTTTCTGAGGCAGCACCTTTTATAGAGGATCTTCCACCCACTAGGCATCATCACGCACATTATACAAGTTTTGGAATTTTGAGTCAGGCATTTTCTGAGGATCCGTAGTATTTTTCAAAGGCTCATGGGATACTGGAGTGGGATGATGCGATGGTAGCTGAGTATTCTTCTTTGATGAAGAATCATACATGGGATTTGGTATCTCTTCCTAAAGGAAGAAATATGGTTAGGTGTAAGTGGGTATACCGAACCAAATATGTTGCTGATGTGTCCATTGACAAGTATAAGGCTTGTCTTGTTGCAAAGGGTTTTTCAAGTCTTGATTACTTTGCAAAGGGATTCTATACACCTTTCACTTTCTATTTTTTCACAAGTGGACATGAAGGTGGAGATTGATTACTTTGAGACTTTTAGGCTCCACCCGTACGGTTCAAACAAGCCCATCCAAGATGGATTCTAGTTTTTTTTGTTATTTCGATCCTTTCAGCATGTTGGTGAGGATATTGTGATACTTTCTATGTTTGATCTGTTACTTACTTGCATCACAGGTATTCATAGGGCTCTTTCTACACAGTTTGTGGCCTGTATATTTCTCAGATAGATGGACATGAAGAGTGCCTTCTTACATGGAGATCTACAAGAGGAAATATATGAAGATACATGGAGATCTACAAGAGAAATATATATAGAGCGGCTGGATTTGTTCAGGATTCTTCTCTTATTTGTAGGCTCCAAAGGTCTCTCTACGGTCTCAAACAAGCCCATCGGGCTTGGTATGAGAAGATGGATTCTTTTCTTCTCTCTACTAGTTTTTTTTGTTGCCATTTCGATCATACAGTGTATCTTCAGCATGTTGGTGAGGATATTGTGATACTTTTCTTGTATGTTGATGATCTGTTACTTACTTGCAGCTCTTCTTCCCACATTCAGAGTATTCATAGGGCTCTTTCTACACAGTTTGACATGACAGATCTCGAGCTATTGCATTATTTCCTTGTTTTGCAGATTTCTCAGACAGATTCAGGGATTCATTTGAGTTAGCAAAAGTACACCCATTATCTTCTTAGGCACTTTGATGTGGCTGATTGCAAGCCAAGTCCATCTCCTTCTCATTCTAGAGTTACTCTTACATCCACATGTACCACACCACTTTGTGATCCTACGGTGTATAGGTAATTAGTTAGGAGTCTCATGTACTTGACCCATACTCACCCTAATATTTCATTTACAGTAGAGCTTGTATCTCAGTTTGCACATTCTCCTCATAGTAGTCACTGGCAGGCTGCTAAAAGGATTTTACGCTATTTGCATGGCACTTCCCACTTTGGCCTACACTACACTAGGGGATCTACTCAGTTGGTTGGGTGAATAGATTCAGATTGGGTAGGTTATATTGATGACAGACGTTCCACTTCTGGCTATCTTTTCTATCTTGGTTCTTCTCCAGTTGCTTGGGCATTCAAAAAGCAATAGGCTATTACACTTTCATCTTCAGAGGCAGAGTACAGGGTAGCAGTTACAACGAGTTAGAAGATTCTTTTGCTTCGTCAATTATTGACAGAGTTTGAATTCCCACAGGATTCACTGACTGTACTTTGGTGTGACAACCAAAGTGTAATTCACATTTCTCACAACCCATTTGAGCACCAACGAACCAAGCATATTGAGATACACATCCACTTCATTTGGTAGCACATTTAGGACGGAATTCTTTTCTTGGAGTACCTTTCGACTCAGCAGCAGGTTGCAAACATCTTTACGAAGCCTTTTACATCACCTCGCTACCTTGAGTTGCGCGGAATTCTTAGGGTTTTGGAAGTTGTTCTTGGGGGGTGTTCATGAGAACATATTCCTTCTTCTTCTTCTTTCTCTTTCCTTATAGCAGGATTCTTTCCTTCTTTTGGTTCGAGATTTCTTCATGGATATATTGTACATGAGTACCTCATCAGGCCTAGTTGACGGGACTCATACTGTGGACATGCCACTTCTATTTTGGACCCTAGCTTCACTTGAGGGGGGGTGTTAGAGTAGGTATTTACCTTAGCTCATGTTCACCTAGGTACATTATTTACCTTTATTGTATTTATCCTCGCCCACTTATGTGTGTGGATATTTCTTTTTATTTATTTAGATATTAGGAGATATTATCTAGCTGTTAGGTATAGTTCTTTCCTTGATCTATGGTATTGACTAGTTCTTTCCTAGATATATGGTATTGACTAGATCCTTGATGTTTAGTTCTCTCATAAATCTATGGACTTGACTAGTTCTTTGATGACTAGTTCTTTCCATGATTTATGGCTTGATCTATGACCTTGACTGGTTCTTAGATTGTTATTCATTGCCTATATAAGCAAGGCCCATTCTCATTGTATTTCATTGAGTTCCACAATAATATATGATATTGCTACTCATTTGTTTGCAAAGGTTTATGTAAAGTTATTCTAGCGAATTTCTTTCATCTTATTGATCGTGATTTTTGATTAGCATCTATGTTCTTGGCTTGGTACAATCTGGTTATCATTCCTTTTACTTGTGAATTGTTTCATTTTTCACCCTAGCGGATGCTAGGAGCTGGGCGGGTCAGCCGAATGGGGAACCCATTGTACCCATGAATTATTTTGTATGTTCCTTGTTTTAACCTATCAAATTTAGACACTTGTTTGTTGTTAAAAATTTTCAAAACAATAAGAGGGTCATCAACAATTACCTCAGTTCCACTATCTTGAAGTATTTTCAACATAGGAGAGAAATTATCATTTTCCATGTTTTTATGATGAACATCAACCTCAACCAGCATATGATCAATTATTTTAAAACAAGGGCATTCAACCCCGATGTGTGATATATCCTCTAGTTTCACTATGAAGGAAAAAATCAATCACAATATGAAGGAAAACATCATTAATAATTCAATTACAAGCATAATGAGAGATTTTTCAATTGAGAACAATTACTACAAAAATTGGGAAAATATTGCATTCATGAGGGAAATTGTTTTACATAAAGTTACAACAACATTATCAAGCAGTGATAGATACAATATTTTCCCTGAATATTGGGTGAGAGATAAAGAGAAGAAGAATAATACGAAGAATATTATAATTACAATACAATCTTAGATAGGCTCATGCGCTCGAAAGTAGTTATAACACTACATGACCTAGTCCTAACTCATTACCAACATCAAGTTGATTCAACTTACATTTTTACATCAAATTCCTGGTATTTAATTAATCTGAGGGACAAATTAATCAAATACATTTTACATCAACAAATCATGGTCTTTTATCACCATTCCTATGGATATGACATTTAATTAGTTCAAAACTAAATTAATTAGTTACATTTTATGACATTTTTTGCATTCACATATTTTGAAAAATTCCTCCAACCTCTAGAAAAAACCAAAGTTCAAAGTTATACAAAAATTAATTCATTATTTTTGTTACTCCTCTAGAAACATCCATTTGAATTTTTCTTTGTTCTAGGATGATGTCAGATGGGTCAGATTTTCAGTGAACTTCAGGAGCTTTTGAACATGTTCCTCTAGTTTCAATTGGGAGTTTGAGCATCATTTCTCTCCTTGTTTCAGCCTATCAAATTCAGACACTTGTTTGTTGTGAAAAAATTTCAAAACAATAAGAGGTTCATCAACAATTACCTCAGTTTCACTATCTTGAAGTATTTTCAACATAGGAGAGAAATTATCTTTTTCCATTTGAATTTTTCTTTTTTAAGGATTATGTCAGATGGGTCATATTTTCAGTGAACTTCAGGAGCTTTTGAACATGTTCCTATAGTTTCAATTGGGAGTGCACTTTCCGAAAAAAAAGAGAGATGTTGGCCTAACATCCATCATGGTGTAGGTGAAGCGAAGAATCAGAGTACTTGAGGCACCTGTGAATTGTTCCATTTTTCATCCTAGCGGATGCTAGGAGTTGGAAGGGTCGGAAAAATGGTGAACCCATGGTACCTATGAATTGTTCTGTATGTACCCGTGAATTGTTTTAGCCTATTAAATTCAGAAACTTGTTTTTTGTTAAGAAATTTCAAAACAATAAGAGGATCATCAACAATTACCTCAATTTCACTATCTTGAAGTATTTTCAACATATGAGAGAAATTATCTTCTTCATCTTATCAATTGAGCATTAATCACACTATGAAGGAAAACATCATTAATAATTCAATTACAAGTACAATGAGATATTTTTCAATTGAGAACAATCAATACAACAATTAGGAAAACATTGCATTCATGAGGGAATTTTTTTTACAGAAATTTACAACATTATCTAATAGAGATAGATACAATATTACCCCTAAAGATTGGGTGAGAGATAAAGAGAAGAAGAAGAAAACGAATAATATTATAATTAAAATACAATCCTAGATAGGCTCATGCTATCAAAAGTAGTTATAACGCTACATGACCTAGTCCTAACTTGTTACAAACCTCAAGTTGATTCAACTTACATTTTTACATCAAATTATCAGTATTTAATTAATCTGAGGGACAAATTAATTAAATACATTTTACATTTGCAAATCATGGCATTTTATCATCATTTCCTATGGGTATGACATTTAATTAATTCAAAACTAAATTAATTAGTTACATTTTATGACCTTTTTTGCATTCACATATTTTGAAAAAGTCCTTCACCCTTTGGAAAAAACCAAAGTTCAAAGTTATATAAAAAAAGGTTCATATTTTGAATATTCTTCATCTAATCACTTGAGCATAAATCACACTATGAAGGAAAAAATCATTAATAATTCAATTATAAGCATAAGGAGATATTTTTCAATTAAGAACAATTAATACAACAATTGAGAAATCATTGCATTCATGACGGAATTTTTTTTACATAAAGTTACATTAAAATTATCTAGTAGAGATAGATACAATATTTCCCCTAAAGATTGGGTGAGAGATAAAGAGAATAAGAAGAAGACGAAGAATATTATAATTACAATACAATCTTGTATAGGCTCATACTCTCGAAATTAGTTATAACACTACATGACCTAGAGCTAACTCATTACCAACCTCAAGTTGGTTCAACTTACGTTTTTACATCAAATTCTCGATATTTAATTAATCTGAGGGACAAATTAATTAAATACATTTTACATTTGCAAATCATGGTCTTTTATCATTGTTCCTATAGATATGACATTTAATTAATTCAAAACTAAATTAATTAGTTACATTTTATGACCTTTTTTTCTTTCACATATTTTGAAAAAATCCTCCCCCCTCTAGAAAATACTAAAGTTCAAAGTTATCCAAAAAGTAATTCATTATTTTGGTTACCCCCATAGAAACATCCATTTGTTTTTTTACATAAAGTTACAACAACATTATCTAGCAGAGATAGATACAATATGTCCCCTAAAGATTGGGTGAGAGATAAAGAGAAGAAGAAGAAGACGAAGAATATTATAATTACAATACAATCCTATATAGGCTCATGCTCTCGAAAGTAGTTATAACACTACATGACCTAGTCCTAACTCATTACCAACCTCAAGTTGATTCAACTTACATTTTTACATCAAATTCCTTATATTTAAATAATGTGGGGGACAAATTAATTAAATACATTTTTCATTTGCAAATCATGGTCTTTTATTGCCGATCCTATGGATATGACATTTAATTAATTCAAAACTAAATTAATTAGTTACATTTTATGACCTTTTTTTCATTCACATATTTTGAAAAATTCCTCCACCCTCTGGAAAAAACCAGAGTTCAAAGTTATACAAAAAGAGGTTCCTATTTTGAATATTCTTCGTCTAATGATGCTCACTTGAGCATCAATCACACTATGAAGGAAAACATCATTAATAATTCAATTACAAGCATAATGAGAGATTTTTCAATTGAGAACAATTACTACAAAAATTGGGAAAATATTGCATTCATGAGGGAAATTGTTTTACATAAAGTTACAACAACATTATCAAGCAGTGATAGATACAATATTTTCCCTGAATATTGGGTGAGAGATAAAGAGAAGAAGAATAATACGAAGAATATTATAATTACAATACAATCTTAGATAGGCTCATGCGCTCGAAAGTAGTTATAACACTACATGACCTAGTCCTAACTCATTACCAACCTCAAGTTGATTCAACTTATGTTTTTACAACAAATTCCTGGTATTTAATTAATCTGATGGAAAAATTAATTAAATAAATTTTACATTTGCAAATCATGTTCTTTTATCGCCGTTCCTATGGATATGACATTTAATTATTTCAAAACTAAATTAATTAGTTACATTTTATGACCTTTTTTGCATCCACATATTTTCAAAAAGTCCTCCACCCTCTAGAAAAAACCAAAGTTCAAAGTTATACAAAAAGTAATTCATTAATTTGGTTACTCCCTTAGAAACATCCATTTGAATTTTGCTTTGTTCTAGGATTATGTCAGACGAGTCGTATTTTTAGTGAGCTTCAGGAGATTTTGAACATGTTCCTCTAGTTTCAATTGGGAGTGCACTTGCCGATAAAGGGGAGAGATGTTGGCCTAGCATCCATCAGGGTGTAGGTGAAGCGAAGAATCAAAGTACTTGAGGTACCTATGAATTGTTCTATTTTTCATCCTAGGGGATGCTAGGAGTTGGGCGGGTTGGCTGAATGGGGAACCCATGGTACCCATGAATTGTTCTATATGTTCCTTGTTTTAGCCTATCAAATTCATATACTTGTTTGTTGTAAAAAAATTTCAAAACAATAAGAGGATCATCAACAATTACCTCAGTTTCACTATCTTGAAGTATTTTCAACATAAGAGAGAAATTATATTTTTCCATGTTTTCATGATGAACATCAACCTCAACCAGCATAGGATCAATTATTTTAAAACAAGGACATTCAATATTTTCAACATAGGAGAGAAATTATCTTTTTCCATTTTAATTTTGATTTATTCTAGGATTATGTCAGATGGGTCAGATTTTCAGTGAACTTCAGGAGCTTTCGAATATGTTCCTATAGTTTCAATTGGGAGTTCACTTTTTGACAAAGGGGAGAGATGTTGGCCTAGTTTCCATCAAGGTGTAGGTGAAGGGAAGAATCAGAGTACTTAAGATAGCTGTGAATTTTTCCATTTTTCATCCTAGCGGATGCTAGGAGTTGGGCGGGTCGGCCAAATGGGGAACCCATGGTACCCATGAATTGTTCCATA
Organism: Taxus chinensis; assembly: GCA_019776745.2. NCBI lineage: Eukaryota > Viridiplantae > Streptophyta > Pinopsida > Cupressales > Taxaceae > Taxus > Taxus chinensis. The sequence goes on from CM034146.1 coordinate 791,165,286, forward strand.
TGTACCCATGAATTGTGTTAGCCTATCAAATTTAGACACTTGTTTTTTGTCAAAAAATTTTAAAATAATAATAGGGTCATCAACAATTACCTCAATTTCACTATCTTACAGTATTTTCAATATAGGAGAGAATTTATCTTCTTCGTCTGATCACTTGAGCATAAATCACACTATGAAGGAAAACATCATTAATAATTAAATTACAAGCATAATGAGATGGTCATCAACAATTACCTATCAAATTCAAACACTTGTTTGTTGTTAAAAAAGTTCAAAACAATCAAAAGATCGTCAACATTACCTCAATTTCACTATCTTGAAGTATTTTCAATATAGGAGAGAAATTATCTTTTTTCATTTTAATTTTTCTTTGTTCTAGGATTATGTCAGATGGGTCATATTTTTAGTGAACTTCAGGAGCTTTCGAACATGTTCCTCTAGTTTCAATTGGCAGTGTACTTGCCAAAAAATGGGGAGAGATGTTGGCCTATCATCCATCAGGGTGTAGGCAAAGTGAAGAATTAGAGTACTTGAGGTACCTGTGAATTGTTCAATTTTTCATCCTAGTGGATGCTAGGAGTTGGGCGGGTCGGCCGAATGGGGAACCCATGGTACCCGTGAATTGTTTCATATGTACCCATGAATTTTTTTAGCCTATCAAATTTAGACACTTGTTTGTTGTTAAAATTTTTCAAAATAATAAGAGGGTCATCAACAATTACCTTAGTTTAACTATCTTGAATTATTTTCAACATAGGAGAGAAATTATCTTTTTCCATTTGAATTTTTCTTTGTTCTAGGATTATGTTAGATGGGTTGGATTTTCAGTGACCTTCAGGAGCTTTCGAACATGTTCCTCTAGTTTCAATTGGAAACTAGATGCACATTAATACAGCAATTGAGAACAATTAATACAACAATTGGGAAAACATTTCATTCATGAGAGAATTTTTTACATAAAGTTACAGCAACATTATCTAGCAGAGATATATAATGTTGGGCAGGACAAGTACTCTGATTCTTAACTTTTCTTGCGTATACTAGGGTGCAAGAGAAGTTAAGAATCTGAGTACTTGAGGTACTTGGAGTTGGGTGGGTCGGCTGAATGGGGAACCCAGGGTACCTGTGAATTGTTTTGTATGTTCCTTGACAAAAATCAATTTCCCAATTTAGTTCTTTATTTTATCCTATCATTTTCCAAGGTTCAGGAAAGTCTATCAGTGAGGGAAAATTTAGGGAAACATATGTGACTATCACAAAGGCCATGAGAGGAGATACAATAATTTTTCAAACATATAAGCCACATAAATGTTTTATAGGATTTGTTTATGAAGATTCTTGAGGATCCACTATTTTCATCCCCATGTTTGTGAAGGTATTATAGGTTCATTTTTATTCTAGTAAAACATACATTAATATAGTATTTAGTCAATAATGTACACCAATACCTTATGATAGTGATAAGTTGAATGATTATCTAGATAAAATATAGTGTGAATGTTCAATAGTTCCATGTAATTATGAAATTAATGAAAAAGTAAAATTAGTTCCTATGTTTGGATTAATTTTCTCTATAAATCAACCATAAAGTAATTTTTTTTGTTAATAACTAAGGAACAGTGAATTATCTTGGCATATAAAGTGGTTGGAGTAACTAAATGGCTATATATTTTTGTAGCACACAATTTGTAAATAGAATCATAATCAAAGAAGGGAAAAGGTACCTCAGTAGAAGAGAAAATGGAATTCAACAATGACACATCAAACTTCACACTTTTTGTTAATATACAACTAATGAGTATTAGGGTTCAAAAATCTATATCCCTTCACTCCATTAGGATACCCTACAAAGATGCACGGCCAAGAATTTGATTACATAGCCCTGTGTAATTTTTTGGAATCTAGTCCATAGCATTGGATCCGAAGATGCAAAAGTGCTCGACATCAATCTTACGTCCAAATAAGGATTCAAGGGGTGTTATCCTTCTTACGACCTTATGTCAAACATGGGTATGAATGTAGCAAGCACAGTTGAATTTTTCAGCCCAATACTAAAGAGGAATATATTTTGAGTGAACCATATAAGAATCCATCACTTAAGTGTTCAGTTCATGGGTTCTATAACTCTATTTTGCGAAGGGATTTAAGAAATTGTGCATTGCAAAACAATCCCTTTAGAGGTACATAATTCGTCGAACCTCTTACTCATGCAGTTTACTCCATTATCGGTTTGAATAACCTTGATATATATTTTATCTTGTTTCTGAGAAAGAGCCTTAAATTCCCAAAAGTGATAGAAAACTTATGACCTTTTCTTAGGAAAATACACCTGAGTGTAACACAAAAAATCATCAATGAAGGTTAGAATGTAGAGAAGGAGATGGGAATGGGCCAAATATGTCTTTATGAACAATATATAAATGAAAATAAGACCTCTAGGATTTTACTTTGCTAATACTTTCTTCATGGTGCTTCCTGAGGGCACAACCCTCAAAAAGACCTTAGAAAATTCAACATGGAAAAATTCAATAACCATCTCTTTTTGGCTCAAATACTCAAGGTAATAATAGTTAATATGGCTAAAATGCTCATGCCATAGCCTACTAACCTCATCTACATGAGTGAGAAAGGTAATGGGAATACAATCAAAATTAAAGTGGGAGAAGGTATACAACCATAAGTTGCGATCTTCCTTTCCCTCAGCCATGGTGGAGTCAAAGTGAAGCTTGAATGTATAATCACTAAGTTAGGACCAAATTCCACTCACATTCCTTCACCAAGGTGAGTGATTTGGTAAACTGATAGGAGATTGGTAGAGAGAATGGGGAAACTCAACACTTAGTTAAATTATCCACCATCCATCTCTACTTATCCACTACTTGAAACCAACTCCATAATATCATCCCACAATGTGATTTTGGACATGCCACATGCCTCAATGTTTGAAAAATTGACATGTTAAAATCCCATGTGGCGCAAGGAACCAAAATGAATAATTCATATCAACAAAAGAGTAACTCTAGCTACAAGGGACTTTCCTTTCTTCTTCTCATATTTAGAATTCTTTTCTTTAGAAGAATCATCTTTGGGAGCATTTTTTTATCGACTCGGGAATACCTATGTTATGTTTCTCAAGTAAATGAATTAGGTGATCGATTTTTTTTCTCATAAATTTATGATCTTCATGGTCAATCTACTTGTAATAAGAGCACTTACACTTTTCCTTCTTTTCTTCGGGCTCAGAAGAAGAAGTGTTAGTGGTGGGTTTAGTTTGGGATTGGTTTGTCTTGTTTTCCTTTTTATGTTGGTCATTTTCCTTACCATTACCAATACTTGCTACAAAATAATGTGAATTATTTTTTAGAATTCCCATTTGAATGAGTTGGGATGAAAAATTGTCAAATGAGGGCATTTTCCAAGCACATTCAAGAGCTTCTTTCATGGCATGGAAGGTCGAAATGAAGACTGAATATTTGAGACCTAACTTAGAAAGAATCAACAAGATCAACTGGGAATATTTTTTTCTCCACTTTACTTTCCTTTAGAAACAATCTAGTGTGGAAAAACTTAGAGAAGAAGGCTTGTAGGTTATCAAATTTGCTAAGAGTTAATCCTAAAAAAAATTTCTCCAACTCATGCACTCTTATGTCATCTTGATTCCTAAACATATCATAGAAATTTCCAAGACCATTAGGTGTTAAGGAAGACTCGATGTGGAAGATCAAGTTAGGAGAGACTGACATATAGAGAAGACCCAAGGCCTCATCGGATCGGTTTTAACCACTTAGATTTTTTGGGCTCATCATCATGTTTAATCTCAACTCCCATAATGATGTGAAATAACCCTTTACCCCTTAGTTTAATAACCATCTTTAATACCCATTCAAATAAATTAAATGGCGCAAGAAAAGGTATTGAAATAGCATCCATCGTGAGAGAGAGATAAATTAAAAATGCATAAAGAAAGAAAGAAGCACAACCACCCTAGAACAAGATTACCACTCCCTGATTTGAGCACTTTATATTTTAGTGTGTTTATTACAATAAAGTGAGAATGTGCACTGTGAAATAGTTGATCACTCACATTGCAATCAACATAATAACATGCAAGTGTGGAGACCAAAATCAAGTTTCAGTGATCGCAACAGTTTGACACCATAAGAAAACAAAAAATGATGCTTAAATTAAGATAAGGCAAGAGAAAAATTCCTATGTGAAAAATAACATCTCACATGACAGCAGAAACCACTTTGTTGCAAGGTTATGGAGGATGTGCTCAGTAGTCCGGAAGTTATAAAAGAAGCGATACAATGTAGAAACATCTCTTCACAAAAGCAAGAAAACAATAAAAAACATCCTAGAAGGTAAAAAAAGGGCTCCAAAAAGCTACACACCTCAACACGGATTAATAACATAAAACATCTGATAACACTATATTTTTCACTTTTAATTTTCCCAATTAATTTAATTTAAATAATTTTTAATTTTTAAAAAATAAATAACATTAATAAACAATAATTTAAAATAATAAGCCTCCTAATTAACAGTAATAAAATTGATTTAAACCTCTTAAATAACCTAAATGGCCTTCCTCTTTGAATATGAAATACCCTTCCTTTAATTAATACAATCCCACTTAATAATTAATTAATATTTAATTAAAAAAACTTAAGTTAAGTATTATTTTATATGTCTAGGTTTGTTAAACAACAAAACTTAACTAAAAAAACAATTCCAGAGGGATTTTAGATGAGCTTTGGTAGCATCGTTGAAGTTCATTTAAATAGACTATATAGGCATGGTTCTTCTACCATTCATCCACATCATTGCACACTTTTCACACTCACATTGATTTCAAAAATTTCATGCATGGGTTTGTTTTTGTCCCTATCTACTTTCATATAAGTGTATAATTTTTCACACAACCTTTCCACACTTTCGTGTCCTTTTATCTTTTTAATCTCCATTGAATCCACGATATAGTTTTTAGCTATTTATGATATATTATATTAATTAATGACATTCTACATTGTAATAAATAATTATCCCAACATATTCAATTACCAACAAGTGGATCCACATGATATAAGCATACATATAATTTTATCCACTTTATACATTATCCATTATGTCAAAGTATGTGATATGATACTACTCTCTTAGGGTGTTGTCATCCTTTATCATCCTTGGCTCATTTTAACATCTACCATATATAGTCGTATAAAGGAAAATTAAAATGTTTTATGCATGTATTTTATTGCTTCTTGTAATTCTTTGTGGCATAGCTCATCACCTCGACACACTCATGCAAATTTTATGTATTTTTGAGAAATGTCATAGTGACTAATTATTGTTACACTTCATTATAAATTGGACTAGTACGATCATTTCTCATCGTATTACCATCTTTCTTTTTTCCCATATTCTTTCTTAGTTTTCACATAAGGGGCATTGGTACAATATTTTATATGCACTAAAATATTATGTCAAGTTAGAGTATCTCAACTATATTTGGTGTGGAATTTCCACATCCATAAGATTACAATAGGACATTTTTATAATTAATGCTGAAAATATTAATTACCAACACCATTAATAAATTCCACCTCTAAATACACCATTCATGCGGGTTTAATAGGTGCCAAAAATGTAAATGGTTCTTTCTCTTGGAAAAGGTATCTATACCCACGTATCTAATTTTTTATGATCATATGATAAGTTTATGTTGTTGATATAGAGTGATTCTATACCTTCTAGTGTCCCAAGGATTTGAGATTTCTAAAAAAATATTGGGTAAAGAGTTTAAAAACTAAACAATGACCGATAAATTTTTAATGGGTTTTTTTAGTAACAATATATTTTAATAATATTGAGGCGATAATTTGAAGAAGATATGTAAAAGGGGGCATCTATACACATAACATAAATTATATAACTAGTCATGTATTGTAAAAATTGCAAGAATAATGGGTCTAATTTAGCTGTCCATAATCAAAAACACAATTTTCCCAAGCATTATTGTACTAGATTGATTAGAAAATATATATTTTTTAATTTTATATCTCATTCATTACATGTATCATAGAATTAGTTTTTCTCGTAAGGACAATTAATTTATGATGAAATTTTTTAAGTTATCCAATTTTCCCTTAAAATTGGCATTTGTTACTTTGCACACCATAAATGTGTTTATGATTAGTTCATCATGCCTAATAATATATGAATAAAGAGGAATTCCAATTTTAGATGTATTTTTTTACTTGTTATAAGTCCTCATAATTATAAGAATCTGTGTGATCATCCTAAAAATCATGTGAATAACCATATCGATTAGATATATGTTGTCTTAAATTTTGTATGGCTATCACAAGAACTAATGAATCTATCATAGGTGTTAAGGTGGTGTTGACCATTTTTTCTCATCAGCAAAAAGGGGTATATGAAACTTTCAGGTTTCTTATTTTTAGTGGCAGATTGGACATCACACGGGCTTCAAACAACTAAGAATTTTGTTCCAGGATGCTCATTCCCCATTAAAGAGGCCATTCTAGCATTCATTCTATGTAAAGATCATGCATCAACCTTTTAATACTGTTGCAGGGTTATGAAAGATATGGGAAAGGAATAAAATATCAAAAATCACAATCTGAAGTAGCAAATCGAGTGAAATATTTTTAGAATTTGGATAAAGTTCAGTTGCTATCAGTTGTGTCTACTTGTGTTTAGGATAATCACGCCAAGTTACAATTAATTCATTTTATTCCTAATGATTATTTGAAATTTCCTTAGTGTGTTGAGTTTTAAAAGGTTCATTTAACATCATGTTAATGAAAATAAATGCATTTAAGGAACATGTACATCTCATCACATTAAGAAATTTACATTTATTCATAAGTAAAGTGTACAATGATCCCACACAAATCCGTGAAAAGTGACTTATTAATTACATACGAAGGAAAGTGCATACATATGAAACTATAAATATATAAGAAAGGAAGAAAACCCATCATTTCCTGAAAAAGAGGCAGATTTTCTTCACTCATAGCTCCTTTGCTTACAGCTGCGTTATTTCCTTCCAGTACCAGAGCACCTAAAAATAGAGATGAAAATATTGTTAGAGCTCTAGGTTGTCATCATTCCTATGCACTATATACCTTAAGATATATGATATTTCTTTCATGTGTACAATTAAATCAGAAAGTAAAAGTTACATGACATAGAATCATAAACAAGTGATCATAATCAACATATTATTCTATCCTCAAGCATGATGAAGTAAATAATGGATTAACTAAAGTATGTGGAATAAATGTAGTTAATCTAAACTAGGAATAATAGTAAATAATAGAAAAATAAAAGCAGTATATATGTGTGTGTGTGTGTGTGTGTGTGTGTGTGTGTGTGTGTGTGTGTGTGTGTGTGTGTGTGTGTGTGTGTGTGTGTGTGTGTGTGTGTGTGTGTGTGTGTGTGTGTGTGTGTGTGTGTGTGTGTGTGTGTGTGTGTGTGTGCGTGTGTGTGTATAGAAAGTGAGCAAGTAAATAGGCTAATGAAAATAAAAACCCTAATGTGTAAGACAGTAGGGAAATGAATTAGCTGATCTGGAGGTTGATCTGGACTATGTCGTAAAATGAAATAAATATTCTAGAAGTAGGAACAAACATGCAAAGGTCCTGAAAAGGAAATATCTGAGGTGTTTGGCTGGATTGGGGCACTCGAGAGAGCATCAAGGCACTTGTGGGCACCCTAATCTGAGTTCTAAGATCCCTAGTCTGTGCAGGAATTCCAAAAACAAAAATTGTAGGGTTAGAAAATTATATGAACCCCTTGTTGTCTTTCATGTGTAACTAGATGCTCCGTGTTGAATGTCATGTGAGAAGAGCACCAGATTGAACACAACAAAATATATTTAATGCAGTACATTCAACTTCATATTACAAGAACCCATATAAATAGGAATATAGCTCTCCTATAATTTAGGGAGGTAGCTATAATAATAATCTAACCTATGTGAGTTGTTACAAACAACCTCACTCATCCCAAACAATATACTAAATTATTTATTTACCAAAAATTAGTTAGTAATTACTAATTATAATGGTAAAACATAAATTATCGTGAGCACTAACAAATGATTTCCTAACATGTCGTCAATTATCACTGATGAAAGATAAACTTGAAAAACCTGAAAAACAAGCATCAAACCCTAAAAAAACAATGCAAATGAAGGGGTCAGACTATCCACAACTACCACGATGGTGGAATTACTAAGTGTTGTACAACATCTCAGACTTGATGTAGTTTTATGTTCTTGTGTGTGCAATCATGCCCTAGGTGCTCTTGTGCCAGTCGCACTTTGTGAAGTAGCGAGTTATAACTAATTGTAAAAAAATGCAATAAATGGTGGATGGAATAGAATAGACTTCCCTCCTATGTTTTTGTGATGCAGATGAACCATCCTTGTCCCTTGTGATGGAGCTAGATGTATTCAAATGAGCTCTAGATGCCTTAAATAAATACAACTCTAGGTGGATGATAGTAGTGACTAGTGCTTCATCCCTAATTATGATCTCATAACTTTATATTTATATGGTTCTCTTGTTCTAATTTCATAATTAACCCTGAAAAGGCCAACCACAAAAAAAATAGAAATCTCAAATAGCTAGAAAGTGCCTAGAAAGTGGTGGGAAAATGTAGATAGGATCAGGGCTCCCCAACAATGGACAAGGGTGCATGTCGGTGCCCCAATACTAGCTCGAGAACCCCAGTCACAAACTCAGAAAGTATGCGATGAAGCTCAAGAATGATGGCAGATAGAAAAATAAAATGGCCAAAATATAAGGGTTAATTATAACTTTCTTCACTCAAAAACCATATGAATAGTAGCATGATATCGGGACTAAATAATACCCAAAGTGTGTCATTTATTTTCTACAACAACATGCTAAGAAAAGTACTAGATTATCATCATATGGAAGCATTCAAGAAGGAATTTCAAGTACAGGTTCAAGAGATCTAAAATATTTTCAAAACAATAAGTTTTCATTCCCTCATCAAACCTTCAAGAAAAGGATGATCACACATGATCTGTTAGGTAAATGACATGACATATACAAAATAGATCTTAAAGGGAACTATGAAAAAAATGATGATCTAACAAGAATGAAGAGGAATGTGAAAGTACAAATTTATAATATCAAAAGTGATTTAGAATGCAAATATGAATACAAATTCCAGAATGATAAAAAAATAGGATTACAGGCCACACATTACAGCAATAAAGACAATGCATGGAGGTAACTTACAGTTGGTTCATAAAACATCATTCATTCCCTAACTTGATTAATGTTTATACCTAATTGAATTCTTGCAGAAAATCAGGAAAAGTTCTTGTATTCTTGTAACAAATTATATAGCTACAACCACACAATAAGGGAAAAAAGGAAAGGTTTAGAAAGTATTTTTTAGTTGCAAAAAGATCAACAAGTCACAACTTAACTCATGCTAGTAGTTTATGATAGTTTGCTAGTGTCTTAGGAGTTACATAGTAAAAATTTAATTGGGTTTGACACTGGAAGAAAGATGATATGAAGGAAAAGGAAGGAGAGTTCCTAGATCAAACACGGAAGGTACCAAATCAGATATTATGACAATGTTCTTAAAATGTATTGGAAATAGAGTGCACATATTACAACTTAATTGGTTTTGACACTAAAAGCAAGATGATATGAATCAAAAGGAAGGAGGCTTCCTAGATCAAACATTGAAGGTACCACATCATATCTCAAGAAAAGGTTCTTAAAATGCATTGGAAATATAGTACATAGAAAAAATGGAATAATCTTATACCTTTTCACACTATTCCAAAGATTTATAGAGGTCTATATATCGATGACGAGTTGCGGTGCTTGAAGCAAGATTTACTTTAAGGAAAAATGAGGCTATCAAACTGAGCTAGAAGTAGAAATAAAATATGTGTTGCATTCAGAAAAGAAAGTAAAATAAAAATAATATATACAATGATTGCTTCAACATGGGAATGTTACAGAATCATGAAGTTTTAAGCTCAAAAAAATAGGTACCAACTCATAGCTGTACATTAGGTGTTAAAGTATGAATTTTAATACACAATATCAAATGACAACTCTGGAAGATATTTTCATTCAAAAGTATCACAGTATTACTTTTCATAAAGCACTTGTTAATCTTAAAATAATAAAGTTTCTTAATGGACTAAATAAATTAGCATTATGCATTAAACTTTAATGCAACATAAATGTTCTAAACAAATTATGAGATGAAAGGTATAGGTGCTTAGATCCTAAATATGAATGCATATGCAAAGGGAGAAAGAAATGTCTTAATCAAAAGGTAAATATATTTTTAAGAGAAACATGTTTACAAATTTGATGAAAAATAAAGTTCCTCATTCATAATAATTTTAATATCTCTACAACTAAAGATGAAATCAAAATCCACATAATATGACAAATAAAGTTTTGTAGTTTTTTTTTATCTTGCAAGGATATCAAAAAAATTATTTTACAAAAAAAAAAAGGATCATAGATTTGCATTATATGGTTTTCCAAAATGAGCATAAAAAGCGGATATTCATATCCAAGAGTCAACCATCAAAATAAAGGAATATAGATTTTAAAATAATCATCACAACATATTCAAAGGTTTTTCACAATGAAATAAAGTTGTATCTATGAGATGAGATCGTGGAGCACACAAATAAATTAAGATCCACAAAATATTGCAACCATTTTTCGAAAGAGTGATAGGTTTCATTGATATTATTCCATAATGGTCTTTTCAATTTTGAGTGGAGTAAAAATAGAATGAAGGAGTATCCTAGATCTAAAGCATTATTTTATCTATAATTTCAAGTAGGTAACAACATTGATATAATTATATTCCATAAGTTACTGGGTTTTAAGATCCTAGCGTGACACTACAACCAAATAATGCTAAATGGAGGAGGAACTTACCAAGTGAGCCAGCCAGCTGAGCTGATTGAGTAATGATATGGGTAGTAATAAGGTTGTGGAGTTAAGCACGAGCTCTTCGAGTTGAGCCACAAGCATACCCATGAGCAATTGCAACAGAAATCTCGAGCCAAATGAAACACACACCTGTCTAGGAAAGGTTATTAAGCTATTCAATAAGCTCAATGCAATATACAAAGATGAGATCCATGCTTTAAAAAATGACACATCTCGATTAATGGAGGCTGAGTCGAGTTGAGTATTGCCTAGCTAGGTCATAATTGAATCCATTCCAACAAACATCATCGGTAAGTTATAACTCAACACTAACAACTTGTGTAAAATACTCCTAAGCATAATTCTATCAATATAGATGGTAGAAACCTCCCCTTGCTGAGAGATAAAATAATGAATGAGTGAGGAAGAGCATACCAAATACAAATCCCATATAGTCAAAATCTATAGCTCACCATATAAAGGTTAGAAAAAGGCATTGATTTGGGTCAAAGAGTCAAGTAACACTAACTTGATCTTTCGAGAGCATCTTAATGGCTAATCCAAGAGGACAACCCATGAGATGGGTATTGTGAAACACACATACACAATGCCAACTGATATAGGATCAATTTTTTTCCAATGTAACTCTACGAAGCAACAATTTTCTAAAAATAATCCATGGTGGTAAGAAGAGTTTTACATACAAACAAAACACCTAGGTTACACAATAATGCAAAGTAAAATGATCTCAACTATAGTGAGAGAAACCCAACCAGCTCGAGATGGAATAACAAAAAAATGCAAACCCATACCTATGTGAATGAGGGCCACAAATAGTGACATATAGAGATATGATCACAGAAATATAGTGGATGGGATTGAACTCAACCCAAAAAAGAAACAAAATAGAGAGCAAAAAGAGAACCCATGGCAGCCACATCAGAAAATGTTTTGCAGAGTTACTTTTCTAAAGGCTTCTAACAAAAGAAAAATGATAAATGAGACGCACTTTAGGGCTTAAGCCCTAACCTTCTACCTTAACTAGAGTTAGGTCAATATTGACTATGGTTTGGTTAAATATATCCATGTCTGTGATTAAATACTTTTCAACTTTTGTATACTTTGAAGATAAGTTAATTATGCCACGTGCATATTTTAGAAAATTCATAGGGCTTAATCATTGCACCTTTGTAAAATTAGCCAACAACCAAAAAAAATCATGTAATGCGAAAATAGTCTTTTTACAGATAAGAGAAAACTGCCTTTACTTCAGAACTTCCAAAATTACCTTAAAAACTCCAAAGCAGGAAATGCACATCACTTAGAACCTTGCAAAAGTAGTTGACTATTCAAACATGATCAATTAGACCATGCAAAGCATTTTTTTTGTATTTTTTCTATCATGCACATAACCTTAAGGAATTAAATTTTTGTAAATTGATTAAAATTATGCATGCAATGACTATTATTGGATTGTCTCAAAATAGTCAACTTGGGAAAAGTTAGGAAAGTCATTTTTTAGCAAGTGATGTTCACTTTTTTTACATATACCTTGCTTGTGGAAGTGTTTAGGGGGGCTTAATTATTTTGGTCATGTGCTTAGGCCATGGCAGTTTGTAGTACTTCACCTATTTGATGAATAAAGATTGATTTCCTTCACTTGATTTTTTTTGAAGTGTGTCTCAATAGTTTATTGGTATGTTTTAGTGAATTTATTATTTCCTGTGTATGTATATGAGCTGTTACAACACCTCTTTTAAGTTATTATGAAGCTTTTACAAGTCATATTAAGTGCATATTTAGTGTATCAGTCAACTTGGAAGTGGAAATGGGCCCTCCCACACTTGACTGAAAGCTTGTGCATGCCTTTTGTTAGTGTCAAAGTTAATCAAAAAATAGTTGAAGTGAAACTTTTATATCTTTACCTGTAAATTAATGTGCTTTTGTGTATCCATAGGTCCCAAAATGTTGGTATATCACCTTATTTACCCACTTTCATTAAGTTGTATTTTTCTCTCCCTCAACCCCACTCAGAGAGTTAGTTTAGGTGATCCATCAAGGGGAACCATCCCACTCTGGAGGTTCTCCTCATCCTGAGGCACCCACAACTCAAAGGAGATCCCATTATACTGGCCAAAGTTAGAAGTCAAATTGCTTTTCCAAGTCAAATTTACACTTTGGACCGATAACATTTTTTTAAATGCCCAGTGGGACAATCGAAAGTAATACTATTTTTTGCAGGTGTTCTATAACATCTCCGGTTTATATTTTTCATATTTTTTCTAGGTTTGATTTGTGCTTGGTAAAATTTCATCCTTTTGGAGGTTATTTTTCAAAATTGATATAGTTACTTTACTGGTCCAAACAACCTATTTTTATTTTTCAGACAGTTTTTTCCATGTTTCCATCTTTTATGATGTTCATGCAATCATGATGTCAATTCCTCAATGGAATTTCTTTCTCCAAGAGCTATATCATCCAAATCCACCTCCATTTTACCATATCCTCCTCTAGATTAGAAATATAACCCTTACCACAATGAGTATTCCCATGATCAAAACCTTATAAATCAATATGGTCATCATTACAATCCTTATGCTGTTTAGGAACAAGGTTATGTAGGGTATGCAGAATCAACAATATGCAAGTTATGGAAGCAATTACCAACGGAAGAATATTTTGAAAGTGGTGTTCAGAGAATAGAGCAGATGTGGTAGGATGCAAATGAGAAACTACAAATTTTTTAAGCTAAATATCCTTATGCAGAACATCCCTATCAATGGGGAGGTCCTCTACTTAGTTTTCTTAGCCCATAATAAAGAATTGAGGTAATAGAAAAATCTCTCACTCAATTGGTTGATTGTATTACATATATTCAAGCATTAGAGGATAATGAGCTGTAAGGTTGAGGAACCCTATCAATGGGATGTTCCCACTTACCTTCCTCATCAAACTCAAATGTCTATTCCTTATCAACCAATGCAACCCATCTATAAGATTCCAAGTTTTCTAAATACTACAATTTCTTACCCCTCTCCTCCACAATAAGATTTTGAGCCCTTACCCATTGTCCAAACATTGCCAAAATCAGGTTGAGACCCAACCCAATCCTCCTCTCTCATTCCCAAGCCCAATTTTGGAAGTGGAAAAATAGAAAATAAGTTAAAGAGGGCAGCCAACTGAGGAAACCAATAGAGATGGATATATGGAAAATTTGAATAATTGGGTTTCCAAGTTTGGGTTCAATCGGATTCCACAGTTGGAGAAAGAGTGCAAGAAAGGAGGTAGAGGTTATGGAACAGTAGCAAGATTCAAATCAGTAATCAAATTTTAGGAAATCGTTTCACCATTATCTTGAGCTACAAGGTATGGTTAAAATGTTTTAATGAGCATGGGATTTGGAGTTTCAAACTAGAAATTTTGAGGTTGTACCATCTTCTAGTTGAGAAAATGATTCAGTGGTATTGTTACTGATTTACCTTTTATTGATTTAAATATTTTTTATTTAGAGAATGTAAAGTTTCTAACCATGTATGAAAATCTTCCCATAAGTGATCATGAATCATATTTGAATGGAGATTAAATTCAGATCCAATCTGAGGAAGGATTAACAGAATTAGAGCTACCTTGATCACAGGGAACAAGATGATTTCAGCCTTGTAAGCATGTTTTCTAGATGAGGATAATGATAAGAGTGAATAAGCTGAATCAAAACTCAAGCTTATATCAACTTGTAAATAACCACATGGATGAAGGACATTGAGGAGGATCATGCTACCCATGAGGAGTGAGAAGATGATTTTTAACTTTAAAACCTCATGGTGGATCAGAATGAAGAACAAGAAGTGAATCATTGTTAAACAAATTGTCATAGAAAATATAGATCAAGCTTGAAGAAGAAGATTATATTTCCTATCAGCTTCCAAATGTGCTCAAAGATAGAGAGGGAAACAAGAAAACATGGTAGATTAGAAAGGAAAATTTACCAGTTGTGATAAGACCATGTCCCATCATATACTTATCTAGATTTGGACTCAAATCAGAAGTACCAGTAGTTGTTCTTGATTTAGAAAACAAACAAGAGCTTCACGTTCTCAAAAGTCAGCCCCAATACCTCCCAAAATAGATTGCAAATCTGATAGAGGTATTTTTCATATTTTAGACTTGATATTTTGAGTAAGTTAAAGGTACGAATCTTGTTTTCACAATCTTTCTCCATGTGATCTGATTGTCAAGATGGTCTCATGGTCTTGTTTTCTCAGAAAAGGAAGCTATTTCTCTCTACATGTATTAGGCTTTATTTATCTTCTAATTTTAAGCTGGTTAGAGTAGGTTAGTACAGGTTTTATTTTCTACAAAATAAGTGCTGTGCACACTCTACATGTTTTTCCTTAGAGCATGTATGATATTTTAGTCTTAGTTAGGAGTTTATCTTCCCTCCAAGTGTAGTTCTACACATGTTGTTGCTATTATTTTTCAGTTTTTGTGGAGGATTTTCAGTCTTTATCAGTGTTTTCTAGCCTTTGGCATGCAATGAACAATGCTTGGTATAAGGTTTTCAAATTATTTTTATGGCTGAAAGTGAGCATATTCAGGGGTTCTTAGTGATTAGTAAGGAAATTCAGTTCAACATAGCCGCCAAATATGTTGACCATTTTTGTCATCATTAAAAAGGGGTATACGTAAATTTCAAGTTACTCATTTTTAGTGGCAGATTGGACAACACACAAGGAATCAAGACAACTAATAATGTTGTTCTAGGATGCTCATTCCTCATATAAGAGGCCATTCAAGCATTCATATTTGTCAAGATCATGCATCAACCTTTTCAGATTGTTGCAGGGTCATGAAAGAAGATGGGAAAGAAATAAAATATCAAAAATCACATCTGAAGCAGAAAATTTAGGGGCATATTTTGAGTTGTAGATTGGGATAAAATTCATTTGTAATCAGTTGTGTATTACTTGTGTTTAGGATGATCAATGAAAAGGTAAAATTAATTCATTTTATTTCCTTATAATTATGTGAAATTGTCTTAGTGTGTTGAGTTGTAAAAGGTTCATTCAACATCATGTTAATGAAAATAAATGCAAAGGAAACATGTACAACTCATCACATTAAGAAATTTTCATTTATTCATAAGTCAAGTGTACAATGATCCCACACAAGCCATGGGAAGTGACTTATGAAGTACATACGAAGGAAAGTGCATACATATGAAACTATAAATACAAAATAAAGGAAGAAAATCCATCATTACCTAGAAAGAGGTGGATTTTCTTCACTCGTGGATCCTTTTCTTGTAGCTACCTCATTTCTTTCCCTTCTTTTTTCTAGTAGTAGATCACTTGAAAAGAAAGATGAAAAGATTGTTAGAGATCTAGGTTATCTTCATTCTTATACACCATATGGATTTGGATATATGATCTTTCTTTCATGTGTAAAAGTAAATCAAAATGTACAAGTTGCATGAAATAAAATCTGAAACAAGTGATCATAATTAGCATATTTTTTATATTTAAGAATGATGAAGAAAAAACATACTAAGAAAATTAACAAATTATCATCATCTAGAAGCATTCAAGAAGAAATTTTCAAGTACACATTCAAGAGATCTAACATATTTTCAAAACAAGAATTTTTCATTTCCTCATCAAGCCTTCAAGAAAAGAATGATCACATATGATCTGTTTGATAAATGACATGATGTATACAACTCATATCTTAAAGGGAACTATGTGATAGAATGATCATCTAACCAGAATGAAGAGAAATGTGAAAGTGAAAATTTGTAATATAAAAAGTTAATTAGAACACAAATATGAATATAGATTCTAGAATGATAAAAAAAAGAGGTTACAAGCCACACATTCTAGCAATAAGGAAAATACATGGAGGTCACTTATAGTTGGTTCAGAAAACATAATTCATTCCCCAACTTGAGTAATGTTTATTTATGATTGAATGCTTGTAGAAAATTTGGAAAATTAGCTCTCATATTCTTGCAACAAATCATATAGCTATAACCACCCAATAAGGGAAGAAATATCAAGGTTAAGAAATTATTATTTAGTTGCAAAAATATCAACAAGTTACAACTTAACTCATGCCAGTAGTCTCTGACAGTTTTGTAGTGTCTTAAGACTTACATAGTTAAAAATTAACTAGGATTGACACTGAAAGCAAGCTGATACGAATCACAAGGAAGGAGAGTTCCCAAACCAAGCATGGAAGGTAACACATTAGATCTTGTTAGAGTAGGTATTTACGTTAGCTCATGTTCACCTAGGTACTTTATTTACGTTTATTGTATTTAGCCTCACCCACTTATGTGTGTGGATATTTCTTATTTCTTATTTAGATATTAGGAGATATTATCTAGTTGTTAGGTATAGTTATTTCCTTGATCTATGACTAGATCCTTGATCTCTATATCTCTCCTAAATCTATGGTCTTGACTAGTTCTTTGATGACTAGTTATTTCCTTGATTTATGGCTTGATCTATGACTTTGACTGGTTTTTAGATTATTATTCCTGGGGTATTTAAACAAGGCACATTCTCATTGTATTACATTGAATTCCATGATAATATATGATATTGTTGCTCATTTTTTTGCAATGGTTTATGTAAATTTATTCTGGCGAATTACTTTCATCTTATTGACTGTGGTGTTTGATTAGCATCTATGTTCTTAGCTTGGTACGATCTGGTTATTGTTCCTTTTAAGGTATCAGAGCTGGAGATTGTTTTTGACATCCGTCTGTAAGTTTTATTTTGTAAATAAATTATTTTGTATATTCATATATTTGGGATTTGGTCATATTTTGTTGTTGCATACAGTTTTATGCAAAGCAGAGGCTTCCATTAGATCCGGAAGGTGTGAAAACTCTAAGATTTAACTCATTGAAATCCTTAGCCCCTGGTCATATGGTATGGTCATATGATGGTTTAAAGCTTGTGATTCCTACTAATAGGTGCTTACCTTCAACCCCCTTTAATTTTATTTGTATGGTGAAGGCAACAACATTTTATAAAATTTTGTATCTTCTGCTCAGTTTTGAGTGTTGTTTTTTGCAAAAGTGCTTGTTTTTTCATGCTCTTTCCATTGGAAATATTTATTTTGAGACTTGAACTATAATTATAAATTTTTAACTATGGAGGAGAGTTGTAATCAATTGTGGATGCAATTTTGGCTGAACCCGACGTCCTAAACTTTTGGGAGTTACATTCTTCTCTATCATGGATTCTGAGAATGATATGTTTTTCTCTGAAGTATGTGGACTTGAAGAGGATATTGTAAAAATTTTAGAAGAAAATAGATCTCTCAAGAAGCTAAATTCTCTTCTATAATCACTCATTCATGATAAGGATACAATAATCCACTCCCTGCGATAAAAACTTGCTAGCCTACAACATCACAATGATATTGTAGACATCCATATCCATGCTCCTAGTACACTTATAGCTATTGCTCATGTACCCACTAACATTGATATGTTAGTCTTTGAGAATGTTCATGTTATTGATGCTTCTAAACTTGTGAGGCTTGTTACTGCATGCTCTTCCACATCTGTGCCTATTACAGTACCATATGTTGTGTATCCTATTTTTGCTCAGCTAGATGGCCTTTTTATTGGTTTCACTGGAAGAGGTATTGGCAGACACTCATAGGGTATTGTTTCCCCTCTTCCACATATTAAGTGGAATTATCTCCATGACATTGGTTTTTGTGAAGATACTTCATTGGGATCACACATTGACATAGCTCCTTTTTTTTTGCTCGACTCTTTTTGAGGATCATGAGCAACACATGAGTTTTTCATCTTCACTCAGGCTTGAGAAACTTGAGATTTCAAATGTCAGACATGATTAACCTGACACACATTCTGATGTTATTTTAAACATGCACCCATTGTGCATTTTGCACCAAATCATATGCAGGCATCTTCTTCATCCATATGTGTTGATTTGGGGTGGATATCTAATCACTCATGGCAGTGACATAGGAATTCATTGAGAGGATTCTACAGGCGTGGCTCCTCCACCATTCGGCCTCTTGCTCCACTTTATATACCTTCTGTATTGTGATGCTTCTTGTTTTGATAATTTTTCTTTACTAGGTGTAGTTTATCTCTCTTTTTTGTTGAGAGATTTTATATCTGTATTTTCGACACTTTTGGAATGTTGACAGTATCTCTTAGGGGATCTATTCTGGTGCAGTCCATTTTTAGTGTGGTGTTGATCCTACTTCTTTAGTTTATGTGTCCTTGCCTTGTTTCCTTGGATTTTCTTGGATCGTGACACTCTTGATTTCATGTCATTGCCTTGTTGCTTTGGTTATTGTTCTTGGATCATGATACACCTATTTGCAGCAATTGATCAAATTATGTTTAGTATTTTTTACACTTTTGACATCACTCTGTTGATAGTCTCCCTATATGAAGATATTCTAGTGAAGACCAGTGTCAGTTGTTTTTGAGTTTTGTGATCAAGAAGTGGATTCATACCATAGTGCACACCAAACTTCTTCATCATTGTATGATTTTTTTTAGCCAAGCTTCTTGGGATGCCTTGGAGCCGATCTTTAATCTCTTTACTTTGTTTTTATTGGTTTTGGGTACCCTTGTGGTGTCCCTTTTTCCCAGTTATTGCACATGAGTACCTCATCTGGCCTAGTTTCCAAGACTCATACTGTGGACATGCCACTTCTATTTTGGCCCCTATCTTCACTTAAGGGGGGGTGTTAGAGTAGGTATTTATCTTAGCTCATGTTCACCTAGGTACTTTATTTACCTTTATTGTATTTATTCTCACCCACTTATGTGTGTGGATATTTCTTTTATCTTATTTAGATATTAGGAGATATTATCTAGTTGTTAGGTATAGTTCTTTCCTTGATAGATATGGTATTGACTAGTTCTTTCCTTGATCTATGGTATTGACTAGATCCTTGATGTTTAGTTCTCTCTTAAATCTATGGTCTTGACTAGTTCTTTGATGACTAGTTATTTCCCTAATTTATGGCTTGATGTATGACCTTGACTAGTTCTTAGATTGTTATTCCTTGCCTATTTAAGCAAGTCCCATTCTCATTGTATTGCATTGAGTTCCATAATAATATATGATATTGC
The DNA here is from genome assembly GCA_019776745.2 of Taxus chinensis. Classification (NCBI taxonomy): domain Eukaryota; kingdom Viridiplantae; phylum Streptophyta; class Pinopsida; order Cupressales; family Taxaceae; genus Taxus; species Taxus chinensis. Next base: position 791,185,404 of record CM034146.1, read on the forward strand.
TACTCATTTGTTTGTAAAGGTTTATGTAAAGTTATTTTGGAAAATTACTTTCATCTTATTGATCATGGTGTTTGATTAGCATTTTTGTTCTTGGCTTAGTACAAACTAGTTATCATTCCTTTTAGATCTCAAGAAAAGGTTCAAAAAATGCATTAGAAATAGAGTGCGCAGATTAAAACTTAACTAGTTTTGATACTGAAAGAAAGCTTATATGAAACACAAGGAAGGAAAATTCCTTGATCAAACATGGAAGGTACCACATTAGATCTCGGGAAAAGGTTCTTAAAATTAATTGAAAATAGAGTGCATAGAAAAATGGAATAATACTATACCTTTGCACAAGATTCCAAAGAGTTATAGAGGTCTATATATCAATGAAAAGTTATAGTTCTTGAAGCAATATTTCCTTTAAGGTAAAATGAGGCTATAAAACTAAGCTAGAAGTAGAAAACAAATATGTGTTTCCTTCAAAAAATAAAGTAAGATACAAAATATTTGCAATGCTTGCTTCAGCATGGGTGTGGTACAAAATAATGAAGTCTTAAGCTTAGAAAAATAGGTACCCAACTTGTAGTTGTACATAAGGTGTCAAAGTATAAATTTAAATTCATAAAATCAAATGAGAAATCTATAAGAGATTTTCATTCAAAAGTATCAAAGTCTTACTTTTCATAAAGAACTTGTTAATCTTCAAAAAAGGAAGTTTCAGAATGCACTAAATAAATTTCCATTATGCATTAAAATTTCATCCAACAGAAATGTTCCAACATATTACGAGATAAAGCAACCTCTTCATTAAAAGGGAAATATCTTTGCAAAAGAAAAACATTTGCAGATTTGTTGAAAAAAAAAGTTCCTCCTTCATAAGGCTTCTAAGAGCTCTACAACCGAAGATGAAATCAAAATCCATAGGTAGACCATGGCAAGTTAATGAAATGAAAACCAAAGTTTTGCAATTGTTTTTTATCTTGCAAGGATATGAAATTTCATATTTTACAAAACAACAAAGGATCACATATTTGCATTACATGGTTTTCCAAAATGAGCATAACAAAAGTATATTCAAATCCAAGAGTTAACCATAAAAATCAAGGAATATTGATTTTAAAATAATCATCACAACATCTACTAGGGTTTTTCACAATTAAATAAATTTATATCTATGATATAAGATCTAGAAGCACATGAATAAATTAAGATCTGAACAATATTGCAATCATTTTCTGAAAGAGTGATAATTTTCATTGATACTATTCAATAGTGGTATTTTCATCTTTGACTGGAGTAAAACTAGAATTAAGGAGTCTTTTAGATCTGATGCATTATTTTATCTAGGGTTTTGAGAAGGTAGTAACATTGATATAATGATTTTCCATAAGTTACGAGGTTTTAAGAGACCAACTCAAAACTAAAACTAAAAAGTGTTGAACGAAGGAGGAACTTACCAAGTGAGCTAGCCAGCTCAGCTAATTGAGCAACGAGTTGGGTAATAAGAAGGCCAAGGAGTCAAGCTCGAGATCTTCAAGTTGAGATACAAGCATATCCATGACTAAGTGCAACAGAAAACCTGAGCCAAATGAAACACACATATATTTGGGAAAGGTTATTGGTCTATTCAATAATATTGATGTAATATACAAATTTGAGCTCCATGGTTTAAACAACGACCCAACTCAATTAATGGAGTCCGAGGTGAGTTGGGTATTGTCGATCTAGGTCATAATCAAATCCATTCCAACAAAAATCCTTGAAAATTTATAACTCAACACTACCAGTATGTGAAAAAACACTCCTAAGCACAAGTTTCTCAATATAGATGATAGAACCACTTAAGACGACAGATAAAACAATGGCTGAGGGAGGTATATTATAGAAAATGTAAATCCCATTTAGTCAAAATCTACAACTCGTTGTATAAAGGTTAGAAAATGGCAATGATTTGGGTCTTAGATTCAATAAACACCACATCAAAATTTCGAGAGTAGCCTCATGGCTGATCCCAGAGGGAAACCCATGAGATGGGTATTGTGAAACATGCAGACACACTGCCAACCGAGCTAGGCTCCAGTCATTTTCCAATGTAATGTTGCGGACCAGTGAGTTGCAACTAAAACCAATCCATGGTGGAAGGAAGACTTTTTTATACAAATAGAACAACCAGATCACACAATATTACACATAAAAAAGAGCTCCATTGCAATGAGAGAAACCCAACCAGCTCGAGCTGGTATAACACAAAAAATGCAAACCCATACCTATGTAAATTTTGGCCACATATAGTGAAATACAAAGATCTAATAACAAAAATATGGTGGCTGGGATTGAACTCGACACAAAAAAGAAATAAAACAGAGAGCATAAATAAAACCCATGGTAGCCACACTAGAAATTTTTTTTGCAGAGTTACTTTACTATAAAGCTTCCAATAAAATCCAAATGTCAAATGAGATGCTCTTTAGGGATCGAGCCCTAACCTTGTGCCTTAACTAGAGTTAGGTCAACATTGACCATGGTTTAGTTAAATATATACATGCCTATGATTATGGCATTTTCATCTTTTCTATACTTTGAAGATAAGTTAATTATGCCAAGTGCATATTTTAGAAAATTCAAGGGGCTTAATGATTACACCTTTGTATAATTAGCCATCCACCAAAAATAAATCGTGTAATGCCAAAATAGCCCTTTTATAGATAAGACAAAGCTTTATTTACCTCAAAATTTCCAAAATTACCTTTAAAACTCCAAAGCAAGCCATACACATCACTTGGAACTTTGCAAAAGTAGTTGATTATTCAAACAGGTGTAATTGGACCATGCAGAGCCTTTTTTTGGCCTTTTTCTATCATGGACATCACCTTTAGGAATTGTATTTTTACAAATTGATTAAAATTATACATGCAATGACTATTATTGGATTTTTCTCCAAATAGTCAACTTGGGAAAAATTAGTAAAGACTATTTTTGGAGCAAGTGGTGTTCACTTTGGCTACATATACCTTGATTATGCAAGTATTTAGGGGGCTTAATTGTCCTGGTCATGTTCTTAGGTCATGCCAGTTTGTACTACTTCACCTATTTAATAAATAAAGATTGATTTCCTCCACTTGAAACTTTTTGAAGTGGGTCACTACAGTTTATTGGTATGTTTCAATGAGTTTATTCTTTCCTTTGTGTGCATATGAGTTGTTACAACACCTCCTTTTAGTTATTGTGAATATTTTACAGGTCATATTAAGTATAGACTTAGTGTATCAATCATATTAGAAGTGAAATACACCCTCCCATGCTTGAATGAAATCTTGTGCATGCATTTTGTGAGTGTTAAAGTTAATCAAACAACTATTGAAGTGAATCTTGCAGGTATTTATTAGTCAATTAGTGTGCTTTTGTACAGTCATAGGTGCCAAAACAATGGTGTATAACCTTATTTACCCACTATTGTTAAGTTTTTGTTATTTTTATCTCCCTCAACCCTGCCAGAGACTTAATTAAGGTGATTCATCAAGGGAACGGGCCTACTCTGGGGTTTCTTCTCAACCCAAGGCAACCACAACTGAGAGAATATCCCATTGTACCAGCCGAAGTCAGAATTTTTTCAAGTCAAATGTGCACTTTGGACCAATAATGGGCGGTTATATTGATTTCCTTGGGCTATATTGGATGCGAAAGGAATAGGAAGGATGAAAGGATTCATGACAACTTGTTTCTCTAAGTAGTGAAACTAAATATTTCAGAATTTTAATAATGTTTTAAAGTATGAGTCTAGGACTTGTATACAATTATATTTCATTAAATAGTTATATATGCGATTTGAATTTTTTGCCCATGAAAAGGTACGAAGTCATTTCTCACATGGATTTCCACAATAATATATTACATAGGTGAGATAAATCAAAGTTACTCAAGACTGGAAATATGCAAGGTGATGGGGAAAGAAGTATTATATGGCCTTTGGACAAATATAAGAAAACTAAATTTTTCATATATGGGTTATGCATGTATGTCATTAAGGTGACTAAAATATGGCTTGAGATATGTAAATTAATTACACATAAGAAGACATGCATTTAACTATGGCATGGTTGTAAATGACACGGTGTTAAGGACGTAGGAGGAAAAGAGAGATAGAAAACACTCAGGTCCACAATTTTGGATACATAGAATTCACGAAAGAGGATTCTAGGAATACTTTAAAAAAATATCCTCCTAATATCATTTGTAAAATTTGGCTAAGTTTTGATGGAGTTAGTAGATGTTATAACTTTTAGAGGGATTCGAGATAAAATTTATTAAAATTCAGATCTAGGTTTTGTGTGAATTCATGGAGTGAGAAAATTTACACACAAAGTTATGTAGAATTATTTTATGATTTTTTAATTTTTATTTCTATATAATAATTCATGTGAACATTTATTATTTTAGTATGGGTTTGAGTTAATATATGCAAGTTATGAGTTTTTGTGTGAATAATTATATGTGTATATATATTATGTATTTGGTTATGGTTGGATGATATTTATATTTTTAATAAATGTTGCATATATTGTTAATTTGATGATGTTATGATAGTGATTAGATGATGCTTTTTTAGGTTTAGTGTGAATTTAAGGTAATTTGTATTTATATTTTTTACATTGATAAAAATAGGTATTATATAGAATTTCACACTCATAAATGATGTAGAGTTTTTTACCAAGTTTCCCTCATGAAAAATTTCCTTTATATTAGGATTTTATTATTTAACACATAATATGTGATGTCTTTTTTTATCATTTATCATTATAATATCTGACTAATCAGTCAAAGTGATACCTCTATTATATAATCGAATATCCTAGTATAACTAGTGAATTACACTACCTATTTTCAATCAGTTATATGTCTTGAATCAAGGATTAATTCATCTATTACCCCTTTATGAATAAAAGGAATCTGAAGAACTAGACTGTAAATAGTTTCTATGAAAAATAAACTAGATTAAACGAGTGTAAATGGATTGGAAGAAACCATAAGATTAAAAATATATCCTAACATTTTAAATCCTCGTGATGAAAATAAAGCCCTAGATTTTGTATACTTTGAGAGAAGATTTTGTAATTTTTAAATGGAAATCATGTACCATAGCATTACCAAGCTATATATATATATATATATATTATAATTAAGATAATTTCATCCTTAATTATGTGAAATTAAGCGAATAAAATAATTTGATGACTCTAATAATAGTAAAACATTTATTAGGGTGTGGTAATGAAACAAAAATTCCAAGTTGAGATTGTAGAAAATGAATAAATATGATTAGATGTTTGACAGAAGATCATAATATAATCATATAAGATCTAAGAAGAAATCGCAATCTAGAAATAATTTCTAAAAAGTTTCAAAAATTTAAAAAATATTTGTGTCTAAACCTATCTATTGTAAACTGTATGAAATTTATATATGTTTATAGTTATGAATTTTTGTTGGGAAAATTGAATGAAGATTGAATCTCATATATATGTTTTAGAAGAGAATATTTATTTTTTCTCTTAAACTTATCATTGATTTATCATTAAATGAGAGACCATATAAATAAGTTAGTATTTTGGGTTGGACTTTCCCTAACTACAACATAATGGGTGAGTATTGTATGCGGATTAATACTTTGAAGAGATGTCAAATCCTCTTTATTTCCCTCATGATTAAGATGTAATGATAATTGTATCATGATATAAACTCAATTAGAATTAAACCATTGATTTTCATTGACACTTGAAAATATGCTTTTTAAGACCTTGAATGGTTCAAAATTTTACTAATAGTTAGTCACAAAATAGTCTTGGAAGTTTTAGGAAAAATACTCTCCTTTGATATAATGATTTCCTTGTGTAGTGAAGTGTTGAATGGATGAATTGAACAACTTTAGGTTTGTTTTATTTAATAAAAATTATTTTGAGCTTCCCTATTAATTTAACAGAAAATTTACATTAAGGTTGAACAAGAGAATTTGTGCATTCAACATAATCACTATTGTAAAAGTGAAGGATACTATTAGATATTTTTGAGAGATTTACGTTTGAACTTTTACATGGTCTATGAACCCATCTTCATGTCATAAGATTCAAAAACAAAATGTGCTATTTATTTCTAAAGTACATGTTGAATTTTGTAAAGACTAATGGTTTTGAAAATACGAATTTAAAAAATGAGGTTGACGTAATAGATTAGATAATGTTATAAATGGGTATATATGCATAAATATGGTCAAATATTGACTTTAGGACCATATTTCTCTAAATATGCAAAATGTGGTGTTGTCAAGTTTCTCAAACCAAATATAAAGTATAATGATAGATATACATCATATATAAATTATGTTTTTAGTTGAGATGTAATTTTTATGTTGAAAGAGTTTGTGAGAATCGTATCGAAAACTGTGCACCACGATGAAGTTGCACTCCAAAGGAAATGTAATAGCTCCATCATAACCACAAGGAGGAATCGATCAATCAATGGAAGAACTTGCATAACAAAAAAAAGATTGCACATATAAAGAAAGATAGCAGAGTGTCTTGGCATACTCATAAATGTGAAATGAAGGAATACATATAGGGTGTTGAGTAACCCTAGTGCATGACACACAAGCAAACCCTAAACCTAACCCATGTGAGATGACCCTCCATATGTGAGTGGAGGACACATAGGATCCCACACACCAACACACCCCCTTCATCGAAGCTAGGGTAGTGGCTATGATGAGTTGGATAGAACAAGAAGACATTCCTAAACAACTAAGAAATATGTGTCAATGGGGCCCAATAACTAAAGGCCTGACATGTACAAACAACATCTTCCTGGAAGAAGAAGAAGAAGAGAAGGACTATATAGCCCAAAGAAGATGAGCAGCTGTATAAGATCTCACCCCGAGTAGAGACCGCAAGTGAAGAAACTTCACTTCATTAAAGGGCTTGGTGAATATATCTACAATCTGATTAGTTGTCTGAATGTACTGAATGTCAATGATACCATCATGAATAATCTCTCATATGAAGTGCATATGGATCTCAATGTGATTCATCCATTGATGTTGAACTAGATTTCTGTAAATTGAGATAATGCTCGTTTTATCACAATAGATAATGATAGGCCACCGAAAGTGGATGCCAAACTCTATCAGAATACCCTATAGCTAAACAACCTTTGTGGTAGCATTGACTGCTCCTCTGTATTCTACCTCTGTAGAAGATATCGCAATTACATTCTGCTTCTTGCTAGACCAACTAACATGACCCGAACCAAGAGAGAAATTGTAGCTAGAGGTAGATTTATGATGATCTAAGTTGCTGGCCCAAACAGAATATGTGAACCCAATCAAATCAATATCCACCCCTCCATAATAGTTAATGCCATCAGTATAGGTGCCATGAACATAATGAAGGATCCACTTAGTTGATTTCCAATGCAACTCATATGGCTTTTGCATGGATTTGGACACGATCCCAACAAGCATAAGATAAATTCGGTCGAGTGTGAGTCAAGCAAATCAAGCTCCCCACCAACTATCGATAAAGGGTACCATTAACCAAGGGAGTAGAGCAATCAAAAACCAACTTCACCCCGGAAAGAAAAGGAGTAGGAGAAGACTTGCAATCAGACATCTGAAAATGAGAAAACAAGTCAAGAGTATACTTAGGTTGCGAAATCAAAATACTCGAGTCAGATTGTGAAATCTGGATCCTAATAAATTAATAAAGAAAACCTAAGTTAGTCATGGAAAACCTGTTAGCCAAGGCAATCTTCATAGAATCAATGATAGAGGAAGAGTTTCTTGTGATCAACAAGTCATCAACATAGAGAACAATAATGAGTATGGAGTCATCTTGCCATATAATATAAACATTTGGATCAGAGTGACACCTAGTAAACCCTGATATAAGTAAAAAGGAGTCCATCTTGGCATATCAAGCCTGAGGGGCTTGTTTAAGGCCATAAAGAGACTTCTTTAACTTACAAATGAGATAGGGATCATGGACATAACCCGGAGGTTGTTCCATGCAGATCTCTTCCTCTAGGTCACCATGAAGGAATGCACTCTTAACGTCCATTTGATGGACTTTCCATCTGTTTGCTACAACAATGGCAAGGTTCAGTCAAATAGAAGTCATCTTTGCAACCGAAGCAAAGGTTTCAGTATAATCAACCCCCGCTATATAGGATAAATCCTTAGCTACTAATTACAGTTTAAACTTTTCAACATCTCCATCTACTCCATACTTTGTTCGGAACACCCACTTACACCGAACGATTTTTCTTCCTTTTGGAAGAGGGGTCAGATCCCAAGTATCGTTCTTCATGAGAGAGGAATACTCCTCATCCATGGCAGAATCCGACTCAAGAATACTAGAAGCCTCTCGGAAAGACTATGGATCAGAAGCAGAGGAGAAGAAAGAGTGGGGTCCAACAAAATCTGAGTGAGTACATCTCATATCCGAAGTATCTCTAACTAAATCTCCAACACTTTGCAAAGTTTTCGTAGCCCAAAGAGGACTAGGAGGATCGGGATTTGAGTCAGAAGATTCATCACTCGAGTGAGAAGGGACATAGTCCTTATCATCACTACTATCAGGATTGGAATACTCAAAGGTCTGATGGTCAGGAGGATCAAGAAGAGGAGCACGCTCAACAACATCATCATCTGATGAGTCAAAATCTTATTCATCAAGCTGAAGAACCTTGATAGGTAGAGAAGTTCTAAGTCGAAGAAGACTCATCGAACTTAACACTTCTCTCAATATAAATATCATGAGATGTATGATTCAACAATTGATATCCCTTTACGCCATCAAGATACCCTATAAAGATACAAGGCTTGGATTTTGGTTCACATGCCTTGCGTTTCTTCTTAGGAATCTGAGCCATAGCCTTGGATCCGAAGACTCGAAAGTGGTCAACATCAGGCTTGCATCCAAACCAGGATTCAAAGGGTGTCATCCCTCTTATTGCCTTATGTGGAACATGTTTCTAAATGTAATTAGCACAATTCACTACTTCAGCCCAATACTACGGAGGAAGAGACTTCGAGTGAATCATACAAGTGGTCATCTCCTTAAGAGTATGGTTATTTCTTTCTGAAAAGGGCTATAAGCAATTGTATGCTGCAAGGAGATCCCTTCAAAATTAAAGAAATCCATGAACCTATTGTTTACATATTCACTTCCATTGTCGGTTCGAAGAACCTTAATAGACCATTCTCCCTGTTTCTCAGCAAGAGCCTTAAAGTTCTGAAAATGTTCAAAGACTTCATACTTAAGCTTAAGATAATATACCCAAGTATATCACAAATAGTCATCAATGAAGGTGAGCACATAAAGATCTCTAGTAAAAGAAGGAGATGGAAATGGACCAGAAATATCGTTATGAACAAGATCCAAAGTTTGAGTAGATCTCCAAGATTTTCCTTTGTCAAAGTTCTTTTCAAGATGCTTTCCAAGGGTACAACCCACACAAAGACCCTTAGAAAACTTGACACGAGGTAACCCGTTGACCATTTCGTTTTGGCTCAATTGTTCAAGGTAGTGATAATTTATGAAACACTCATGTCATAGCTTACTAACCTCATTTGCATGAGTGAGCAAGGTGGTAGACATAGAATCAAAAGTAAAGTGGGAAAAGGTGTACGACCGTGAATGGTGATCCTCCTTTCCCTCAACCATTATAGTGTCATCATTAAGCTCAATAATAATCACCGAGTTATGACCAAATGCCTCTCGCATTCCCTCACCAAGGTGAGTAATTTGGTAAACTGATAGGAGATTGGTAGAGATATCAGGAACACTCAACACTTGGTTGAATGTTCCCCCATCCATCCCTACCGATCCACTATCGAGAAATAACACAATCGTGTCATTACCCGTCATGATTTGGGACATACCATAAGGCTCGATCTTGGAGAAATCAACATTCGAAGAAGCCATGTGGTGCGAGGCACTAGAGGCTATAATCCATGTTAATGAAGGAGTAACTTTGGGTACAAGTGCCTTTCCTTTCTTCTTATACAATTTAGAACCTTTTGCAGTAGAAGACTCGGCCTTCGGATCATTTTGTTTGATAGACTCAAGAACACCTATTTGATTTTTCTCAAGTAAATGAGTAAGGTGATCAATTTTTTTTCTCATACATAGATGCTCTTTATGACCAGTATTCTTGCAATAGTAACACAAATACTTGTCTTTCTATGCTCTAGGCTCAGAAGTCAAAGCGTTCGTGTTAAATTTAGTTTTTGTCTTGGTTTACTTCTTAGGTTGATCCTTTCTTTCTTTCTTTCTTCTTTTCAGTCTTCTTCTCCTTAATAGTACTCGCTACAAGGGCATGAGACTTGGACTTGAGATACCCCATTTGAATGAGTTTTTCATGTTCTCGAATGAGTTGGGATGAAAAATAGTCAAAGGAGAACATATTCCAATCCTTTCCAAAGGTAACTTTTATAGCGTAAAAAGTTAACACAAAGATAGAATATTCATGACCTAACTTAGAGAGAATCGACAAGATCAATTGAGAATATTTCTTCTCTACTTGACATTCCTTTAACAACAATCTAGTGTGGACAAACTTAGAGAAGAATGCTTGTAGGTTTTCAAAATCACTAGGATTTAACCCTAGTAGTTCTTTTTCCAACTCAATGTGCTCTCATGTCATCTTGTTGTCTAAACATTCCACATAATGTTTTTCATGAAGAATTAAGTGTTTCGGATGACTCAATGTGGAAGATAAATTTAGGAGAAACAGACATGAAAAAAAGACATAAAGCTTCATCACTACAGTTTAACCACTTAGATTTTTCATGCTCGTCGTCTAGTTCAGTCCCAGTTCCCATGGTGATGCGGAATAACCCTTTACCCCTTAGTTTCATAATCATTTTCAATCTCCATTTGAAGAATTTGATCGACATAAGCAAAGGAATTGAATGTGCATCCATAGTGAAGAGAGAGAAAGAATGCAAAAAAGAAACAAAAGAATCACAACCACCCAGGACAATATAATAACCCCCTACTTTCAGCACTTTATAGTTTAGTGCATTGAATACAATCGGGTCCGAGTGTGCATCTTGAAACATCTGGTAACTCACCTTGCAATCAGCGTAATAACATGCAAGAGAGGAGACCACAATTGTGTTTCGTGGAGCGCAGCAAAGTGACACCGCATACAAGTACAACTTGTAAAAAACTAGGATGGAGGTAGAATCAAATCCTAGTTTTCAGAAAAAATGTCTCACTGTCACAATGGATACCCCCTTGCTACAAACTGTAGTGGATGCACTCACTAGTCACAAGGAATAATAACGGAAAATACAAGTTTTAGGTGAAATCATGATGAGTCGCGATGATCTTCAGAACATCGGAAAGGCACGCGGAAGACAAATAGGTGCTCAGAGTGTCACTGCACACTTGAGAGCACAATTAGTAAAAAAAAATCGACACTAACGCTTAAAAATTACTGTTTGCAAATGTCCAGTTTAGATAATTTTAGAGCTATTTTGATTCAGAAAAAATGACAATAAGCGTTAAGAAGGATGATTTTTAAATGACTAATCGTAAAGGATAATTAGATTTGAAATCAATAAAACTAGATTTAATATAATTAAATCTAGTTAATTTCAAATTAAAAAAAAATAATTAAGTCTAATTAATTTCAAATAATAAAAAAAACTAATTAAGATCTAATTAAAAATTAAATCCTAATTAAATATTTAAATATATATTCCTTTAAAAGGAATTACCCACCAAAAAATTGAACAACCCCTAAAAAATCCCACCAAAAAAGGAATTTTAAAAAACTTACCAAAAAAACAAATTTGAAAAAACTTACGGTTTGTTTTAAACCCGAGTTGGAGGTAGTTAGGTGCAAGAAAGACAGAGATGCTTGGAGTATCCCACGTTGGGAGGAGAAAGGCCAAGAAATCCGTGTAACAATTGGCAAATCAAATGTTGAGCATTTTGGAAAATCTGAGTTAGAGGTGCCGAGAAATCCGTTTGAGGGAAGATCTCGTGAGGTAGTGGAAGCCAAGCTCGTGAGGTTATAGGTCGAGCGGAGCAGAGCACGTAGGTGATAGAAACTCACGGCCATGACAGACCACGAGGAGGTCACAGAGACCACAAAAACCACGGAAGACCATGTAGACTAGGACACATACTCAAGGCAGAGGGAGATCTACACAGTAAGTTGAGGAAAGAGTTAGGTCGGCTAGGAGCCAATTGCAGAGGGTGTAGCCTGGTTAGATAGCTTGAAGGAGGTGTAGAAGGAGCTCGGTGGTGAGCACAAAACAACCAAACACTGAAATTTGAATCTCCAAGATACAAAAAAATTGTATTCTGCAAAAAGACATGCAAAAAAACACAGAGAAACTAAAAAAACCAGAGATCTAAAAAAAATCAGTTTAATAAAAAAATTTAAAAACCAAAAAAAAATAACCTCTTATTTTAACTAATATACCAGATTTAGCTGCAGTTAGCTAAATGTACTTGTAAACCCCTTGAAACTCAAGGAGATCTGCACATGCACGAATAACACAACAAAACCAAAAATTTCCAAGAACAATTTGTTAAGAATGTTAGCAAATGAAATTCTAGAATCTAATGATCAAAAAAATATTGTAGGAGGAGTAAAAAATAACGAAACCAAGAGTGATTGCAACTCAGATGATGAATGCACATTTACCCGATCTCAGCTCTGATACCATGAAAGAGTTTTCGAGGATCATATCAAAAACTGTGCACCATGATAAAGTTGAACTCCAAAGGAAACGTAATAGCTCCAGCATAATCACAAGGAGGAATCGATCAATCAATGGAATAACTTTCATAACATAACAATTTTACACATATAGAGAAAGATAACGGATGTCTTGGCATACTCATAAATGTCCATTGAAGGAATACATATAGGGTGCTAAGTAACCCTAGTACATGACACACAAGAAAACCCTAAACCTAACCCATGTGAGATGACCCTCCATATGTGAGTGGAGGACACATAGGATCCCACACACCAACAAAACTCAAGGTCTTGGGCTATTGGTGAGTTACAAGTAGTTTATAATCATCAACCCAAGTTCCATTCCCATTACGTTCATTGGATGATTTCAATAAGTGGTCATGGGGACACCTTGAGGTAGGGGTTGAACTTCTCCATATGGACCAAGCATAACATAGCAGGGTGCTCTGAATGTGGATCACTTGGTGGACATTAAGGACCCAAGCCCACCCCTATGTCCCACTTAGAGATAGTGCTCCTCCACCACTCTATTTCATAACTGTGGTATAATAAAAGTGTTTAACATCCAAATTTTATCCAATGGAGTTTGGGTGGATCGGTTAAGATGGACGGTTGTGTCTGGATCCACCCAGGTTCAAATCCTGCTATGCGCGATCCCTTTAGGGTGGTTATCAGTGGTGGTGGATGTTGCATCATTGGTGGTTATGACTAGCGCTTATTCTTGGTAGTGGTGGACTTTGCATTGTTGACATTGGCGTTCGAGGTGGTTCGTGGCTCTAAAAATGGTGGTGGCATAAATTACATTGTCTGGTTCTGGGTTGGTCTTATTGTATTATCTTGTCTTAGGACATTGATTATAATGAGTGGGGTCCCAGGAAACCCTCCGATTCATAGCTCCTGTCAAAAGTGTTTATCAATAAAAAAAAATTATGTATTCATAAACCATTGCATTGAAATTTTCACTCTCTTAATGAGCTCACCTTGATTAGACAAATACCATAACGTAGAGTCATAAGCACAATGATCACCTCTAACAATTTTCAAAAGAACTAAACAAAGTTTAAAACAAACAAAGCTATGAGTACAATAAAGGAACATAGCTCAGGAATTAAAAAGGGACTGGGAAATGAAATTAAAAAGAAAAAAATATTTTATAAAATGAACATGTAAATAAGCCCAAATTTAGATTAATTATTGTCAATTTGACGATCAAACTAAAATCATATTAATATTAACACTTTATAAATACCTTTTGGTGGTTTTGAGTTGTATAAATATTTAACCAAACTCTTTTCTTGTTTTTCATGACAACTTTAGGGATGGAAAATTTTGAATTCATATGTTTTAGCCATACTTCTAAAGTGTATGATATTCTCGCAAGGAAAAAAATAGGTGTTAAGAAATGGAATAAAAGGGTGTTTTCTCATTATTCAATTAGGGATAGAAGTAGATTATGAATTTATATTATAATTTAAGTATTCAAATCATCATATATACATATAAATTTATACAATGTCATTCAAACATAATAAAATAGAGTAATCCATGAGGAGGTAAATGTACTTATCCATTTCACTTGTTCATAAGCTTGTCTAGGTGTGATATAGTGTTCAAATAGATAGAAATGTCTTGTAGATTATATGAATTCCATTCCAGGATTATAATCTATTAAAATATAAAACTATTATTACTTTGAGACTGAGAGTAAATGTTTCAATATAATAATTTGGTTTTGTAAATGTGTGAAAACTTATGTAATCAATTTAAATGACCTAAAACCCGAACCATGGGTGAAACCCATATACAAAGTTTCATGTTCATGTTGAAGTGCATTACATACACCACACACATAGGTAGTATTTCAAAGATGTCATAAACTACATGTAATTTTCCACTTAGAGATTTCATATTTTTACAAATGCAAATATATTTGATAACTTGATCACTTGATAATGTTCTATAATGACTTTATTTTCTTGTTCTTCACTTGGATATTATGGTCTTGGGTAGAAATCATGACTCTAGAACCTATTTTAGATTTCTATGGACATATTTTGTGTCTTTGCTTAATGTATCATGTTGCTTTAGAAATATTCTATGGAGAAAGTTTTATTCATTTTGATTGATATTTTCTTGAGGTGCTATTGACACTTGTAGTAAATTAAATCGTGTGTTCTACTTATTTATTTAGGTTTGATTTTTCTTTAATAATGACCTAAAGGGAGAGTAATGCACCATAAAAGAATATACGAAAATGAGGAAATGAGGAAATGACTATTGGAAGGCCTTGGAAAAAACTATTTCTTTGATACCAAACTATTTGACAATTTAATCTAGGTAGTTAATGTGATATTGTATACTTTGGAATGATATGAACCTTTTTTTGAGTGATTGATCAAGAGAGAAATTTGTATAATATGACCAAGGATAAAGAAATAAGGTTTATAATAGGTTCACTTATCATGATTTAGGTATTAATCTAATAATAACATTATCAAGTGATAAATTAGTAAATTTAGGTGTCTACATTTTCTTAAAGGGAATGATATTACTTTCTTAAAGGAAAAGAATACTTGATTGTGTGAAAAAAATTATATTTTCATATGCATCGAAGGATAAAGTTGGGATAGTTCCATATGTATAATATTGATTCTTATCTAGCATTGCGTGATGATTGTGATTTTAGTTGAAGATATGAGGGGACTAATAATAGAAGGATAATACAGGTCACTCTTAACATTGCCAAATTTTATACAATTGAGGCTTTAAGGAAAGATCAGGGTTTAGATTGAATGAAAAAATCCCAGTGATTTGTAATAAAACCATAAGAAGTAAGAGAGGTTTTCAATGGCCAAGACAAATGATCATGTTTAGTAAAACCATAAGAATTAAGTGATGTTTTCAATGACCAAGACAAATGTTCATGTTCGCAAATCATTTTTTAGATTAGTAGAGGTGGCCAGCTCCATAACCATTTTAGTTCTTATTAAACAATTTTATGGCCATTGTAAAAATGACCAAGGTTTATTTCTACATTATATCATCTAGTATCAATGGAACGATTACTTTGATTTTCTTGACATGTGTGTGTGTGCCACTTGTCACTTATAACTACATTTATATTTTTAAGGTAATCAAGGTACTTCAGTATAGACCGGTACCGAAACCCGCCCCTGTGGTCAACCCGAGGAATTCATGTTGTGATGTCTTCCACTTCCCCTCTCTCTATATCTTATGAGATATGGTCTACCCATCCTATAGACTATAGAGATATCTATTTGGATATCTGGATTGAAATATATAATAAGGATATCTCACTATTTATCTGATCATATTGAGATAGAAAAATATGGGGGGAAATATAATTTAATCCATTCGTCAATTGTCTAATATTTTAATCATTTAATATTATTCTATGATCTGCATTAAAATTAGTTTTTTTATAATTAATTCTTTGTTATTTTTATTCAATTAAGTCTAATTACAATCCTAAACATAGTTATTTTAACATATTACATGTTGAGAAAACACTTTCTGACTAGCTAGGTAAACAGACATAGCAACCTAGAAGTCTTAAATTGCAAGCAGTTATTGTAGGTTAATCGATTGTTTTTTAATGAAAACCAAACCAACTTTTACTACGGTGTTTATAAATAGTTATCATTCATATACCAAAGAATGTTATATACTAATCAGCATATGTTTCTAACACAACAACATATATATGAATTTTTTTGGGAAAATTGAATAAAGACTGAATCATATATATGATGTAGAAGAAAATATTTATTTTTCCTCTTAAACTTATTATTTACTTATCATTAAACGAGAGATCTTTAAAATAAGTTAGTATTTTGCGTTGGAATTACCACAACCACAACATAATGAGTGAGTATTCTATACATACCAATACTTTGAAGAGATGTCAAATCCTCTTTATTCCCCTCATGATTATAATGTGATGAAAATCGTATCATACTATACATTCACTTAGAATTAATCCATTGATTTGCATTGACACTTGACAATATGTTTTTTAAGACCTTGAATGGTTCAAAATTTTGACTAATAGTTAGTAACAAAATAGTCTTGGAAGTTTTTGGAAAAATAATCTCCTTTGATATAATGATGTCCATGTGTAGTGAAGTGTTGAATGGATGAATTGAACAACTTTAGGTGTGTTTTACTTAATAGAAATTCTTTTGAGATTCCCTAATTGACTAACGGAAAAATTTCACTAAGGTTGAACAAAATAAGTAACGTATTCAAAATTATGACTATTCTACATTAAGTGAAGGATAATATTAGAACTTTTTGAAAGATTTAGGGTTGAACTTGTCCATGGCCTATAAACCCATCTTCATGTCATAAAAGTCAAAAATAAAAATAAAAATCTACAGTACATGTTGAATTTCGTATAGACTAATGATTCTAAAAATACTAATTTAAAAAATGAGGTTGAACCTAATAAATTAGAGGATGCTATGAATGGGGGGGGTATATCCATAAATATACAGAAATATGTACTTTAGGACCATATTCCTCTAAATGTATAAAAAGTGTTGTTGTCAAATTACTCAACACAAATATAAACTATAATTATAAATATATAATATATAAATTATATTTTTAGTTGAAATGTAATTTTTATGTATTTAATGAGTGAAATGATATAAAACTAAATAGGAAAGACAAATACAATATGAAAGAAATGAGCTCACCTTGACTTGACAAAGACAATAACGTATAAGAGCCATGGGGACAATGGTCACCTATAATAATTTTTATAAAAAAAAATGAAAATTTGAAACAAAGAAATGTATGAGTACAATAAAAAGTAAATACCTCGGGGATTAAAAACAAAGTGAGCAATGAAAATAAAACGAAATATTAGTTTAAAAAATGAACATCCAAATAAGCGCAAAATTTAGATTAATAAGTGTCAATTTGACGAACAAACTAAAATCATATTAATATTAACACTTTGTAAATACCTTTCGGTAGTTTTTAGATGTATGTGATTCTAACAAGAAAAAAATGAGTGCTAAGAAGTGGATTAAAGGGGTGTTTTCTCATTATTCAAATTCTAAATTAGAGATATAAATAGAATGTGAATTTATATTATTATTTAAGCATTCAAATCATAGAAATTTATAAGACATCATTTAAACATAACAAAATAAAGTAAGCCATGAGGAGGCATTGTACTTAGCAATTTCACTTGTTGAGAAGTTTTTTTAGGTTTGATATAGTGATGAAATATATAGAAATGTCTTGTAGATTATTTGAATTTTATTCTAGCATTGTAATCTCTAAAAATATGACACTATTATTTAGTGACCATGCCATTTGATAGTTTTTTCTTGTTAATAGTGGAGTAATGAAACTTTGTGTTCCTTTGAGACTAACAATAAATGTTTCAATATAAGATATTAGGTTTTGTAAATTTGTGAAACCCTATGTAATCAATTTAAATGACTTCTATAGAGAGGTTAGTGTTCATGTTGAAGTGCATTCCATACACCACACACATAGGTACCATTTCAAAGAAATCATCGACTATATGTAATTTTCCACTTAGAGATTCCATATTTTTACATATGCAAATATATTTGATCAAATGATAATATTTTGTAGTGGCTTTCTTTACTTGTTCTTCAACTTGGATTTCATGGTCTTGGGCAGAAAGCACGACTCTAGAACCTATTTTAGGCTATCTTTAAACATATTTGGCGGCTTTCCTTAATGTATCATGTTGCTTTAGGAATATTTAGGATAAATTTGTGTTCCTTTTGAATGATATTTTCTTGAGGTGCTCTTAACAGTTGTAGTAAAGTAAATGGTATGTTCAACTTGTTTATATAGGTTTTAGTAGGTATAATTTATTTTTAAGGCTGACCTAAAGGGAAAGTAATGAACCATAAAAGATTATATCAAATTGAGGAAATTATTATTTTGGTATGAGCTTTACACAAAATAAACAATAAAATTAGTAAATTGTATTCAATTGAGACAATTTTATTCTTGCAAGATACTACATTATATAAGAGGATGATCTCCTTTATCTAAGGAGTCAACATCAATCACCAATCCCCTATATCTCTCAATCATTGCTAGAATTTCTCACCTATCCCACATATCTCTCTATCATTTCATATCCCTATTCTAATGGTGAGATTAACTCACGTACATTCAAATATGATATTAATATCACAATATTAATATCTCACACTCATCTAACTATTACAACTATATTATTAATATGAGTTCTATAAACTCATTATTAATAATATTACAATTTATTAATAATTTCACAATATATTTGCAACATTCACTCCCCTATTGTTAACATTATTAATTCCCAATATACACTCCCCTAATGTTGAAAAGGTAGAAAAAATAATCACACTTCCTTCTGCAGCTTGTCGCCTATGCGTGCTCATGATCTGGATGGTTTTGTAGGACCCACCAACAATCTGCAAGGATGGTTTTCCATGAAAATCCAAAAACCTTGTAACACCCACTAAATTTTTGCTTGCACAAAACCCAAGAACAACCTAGGGAAAGCTAGAAAAAATTATGGAATAATTTTTTTTTGAAAAGTGTGCTCGCAAAAAGTTTTTGAATTAACAGTTGTCACATTCTTGTTTCTAACTTACTTAAATTAATAATATAATTTTTCTTTTTTATCCCCATTATAATAAAATAATAAAACTCTCAATACCTTCTAATACACTTAGTTAGTATAAGGCACGGTTTAGGTTCCCCCCTAAATATTATTTTGATAAACATTTAAATTCCACCATAGTCACACAAATTAATCCCAAGGGTAAAAGGGGTCTATTAAATTAGATACTAAAGTTATATTAATCCCACAAGGTGACAAGATTTAAAACAAACTAACTAGGTCCTTAATTTAGGGTTAGAAAAATAATCCCACCCCTTACACAACTCAAGTGCCCCTCCCGCCTCCCCCCCCCCCCTCCCCCCCACCAAAAAAAGTCAACCCATGCATTTTAAATTTTAAATTTAAATTTTCTCTCACCCCACTCCCCACCTACTTTTTGTGGGGATGAATCTCATCCATTGGATGGATTCATTTGGGGCCACAATCTCTAGGGATTCAACTAACCCTAAGTTTGCTTATGAAAAGCTTATTTCTCTTTGTTAGGCTTATTATTTTTTGTTTTTTTTTTTGCATTGGTGGAGGAGAAGGAGGAAGCCATGAAAGGACACCTCAAGCTTTTAGATGGATACACATGCTTCATCTACTTTCATTGTTTTGTTTATACCCTTATCTAGGGTTTTAATGTATTTATGCATTTTATTTATCTCATTATTTTAATGATTTTCCCAAATGGGTATATGGGTTTACCCCATTTTAATGATATGGTTAAATTTGGTATATGTTTTCATTTTGGGTAGAATAATATATTACATATATATGTATATACATTTGTATACATACATACATACATACATACATACATACATATATAATCACTATGTGTGTATCATTATTGCAGGTTTATATTAAGATAAAAATTATAAACCCGCAATAATGATATGCACATGGTGATTATATATACATATATATATATATATATATATATATATACAAGATCAAATTTAATGAGGGTTTGGCTTGTATGTTGGTACTGAAACCCGTGGCCACATTGTGTGTAAAACGTAGTCAATAATGAATAAGTGGGTACCCCTATTGGGTTTTGCATGTTTTAAAACTATCGGGGGGAGTGGGTCTGTCATCACCAATCCCGGCACTATGATAATTCTTCACCGGGAACTCCTAGTGCTATGATTATTTACTAATGCACATCCTTCAGTTTGGTGGATGTAATCTGGAAACAAAACAACAACATAACACAAGAATACCATCGACTATGATAAGATAGAATGATGACAAATCTGAAATATCAAAATAAATTATAATATTAACATGAAACTGTTACAATCTCACCCATGAGGTACTTCAAGTGTTATTGACTTCACTTGCCTTTCACCAAGACTATGGGAGAAACTTTACAATTACACCTCTTAATGGCTTCTTCAACACACCTTTAAACTGATGGCTTCCTTCGCACAATTCCTACAATTTTTCTCACTACTTCCTTCTATGCTAAATGAGGGGGGGTGGCCTCTCTATTTATAGAACTTCCAGTCTTATCCATCTTATCTCTAAGATAGGATAAGAAATCCACTTTGACGAATCATATTCCATACCTTAACTTTTATCTGTACATGTAAGCTTATCTGTTAAGATAAGATAAACCTTATCATTTTACATGGGTTCCACATTTTTAGACTTTTTACAAATAAAATACACAATAATATTTATGACCTCACTCCTTGTCTTTATTACCAATATAATATTTCTAATTCCTAATCATGTAGACCCTACTTCTCTAATTACCCAAACTTTGACATTTTAACATTACCCGGACCACTTACGACAAATATTTACTTTTTACAACATTCCTATTGTACTTTGACTGTTACCAGTACTCCACATTATTGGCGGCACTGTACTGACGGCGCCGTTATCTTCTATCAGATGCTACTACTAATTCTACTTGACAACATCCTATTCCTAATACATACATTAATGAAATAGAAATTACGGAGGAAAATTTTAGTGTCGACATCTTCCCCCTTCCTAGCTTCTACTCCGTCCTCGGAGTAGACTATTTTGGTGCTTGGAAAATCTTCAACTTGTCGTGGTTGACCCATTTCGTAATGGGAGTGCCATCCAATTCCTCCAGTCGGTACGGTACCATTTTCATGCATAGCTTACTATTTTGTAGGGCCCCATCCATTTTGGAAGAAATTTTCTCTTTCTTCTTTTTTTGTATTTGGAATCATAAACTAGAACCAAGTCATTCACATTAAATGGAGACCACTGGATCTTTTGATCAAATTATTCCTTCTGCTTCATTTTTCTTCTTATGGCTTGTATCCTTTGCTATTTCTCTCATTTCCTCCAGCAAATGAAGATGTACCAACCTTTCTTTTACTAAATCACTTTCATCCATCCTTTCATTTTTCATAACTCTCACAGTGGGAATATCAAACTCAATAGGAAGAACTGGATCAATGTCATAGGCCAACTGAAATGGGGAGTATCATGTTGCTGACTTTTATGTGGCCCTATATACCCACAATGTTGCACCTGAGGCATCAGTGTAGACAATGAATGGCTTGCTCCAATCTGGATTCTTCAAAACCAGGTGAAGACACCAGGGCTTCCTTCAATTGTCCAAAAGCTTCATGCGCCTTATTTCCTGGTTCATAAGTAACATCCTTCTTCAAGAACTGGGTTAGTGGCTGTGCAATCTTTGAGAAATTCTTGATGAACCTTCTATAGTAACCCACATGGCCTAAAAATGATCTCAACTTACTTCTATTAATAGGAAATGGTAAATCTTTGATTTTTGAAACTTTATCAGGATCAGTACCAATACCATCTCTGGATACAACATGCCCTAACAAAACACCTTTAGAACATCCAAAGACACACTTTGTAGGGTTTAGTGAGGCTTGTGCTTCATCTAACCTTTGAAATGTTGTCTCCATTTGGTGCAGGTGGTCCAACTTGCTCCCATAGATGTAAAAATCATCCAGAAATACTCTGATGAAGGTCCCAATGTAGGGTTCGAACACCCTATTCATCAAACGCTAGAATGTTGCTGGAGCATTACACAACCCAAAAGGCATAACTCTATAAGCAAACGTTCCCCAAGGAGTGGTGAACGTGGTCTTCAGCTGATCTTTCTCTGCTATACGAACTTGGTTGTAGCCGCTATATCCATCAGCAAAACTATAGCACTCCTGGCCAGCTACTTCGTCCAAGATCTGATCTGAAAATGGAAGAGGGTAATGATCCTTCTTTGTTGCCTTATTGAGCTTCCTGTAATCAACACAAATGCGTAGCTTCCCATTCTTTTTTATTGAGATCACAATGGGAGAAACCCATTCTGAATTCTCCACAGCAAATATGAATCCTGCATCAAGCAACTTATCTATTTCTTCTTTTACAGTCTTGGAAAAATTAGGATTCATTCTATATGGCATTTGCTTTATGGGCTTAGCACCATCTACCAGCTCAATACAATGTTCTACCCAACTTACTTGATGGAGTTCCTTGTAATCAAAAGTGAATAGGTGTATGTACCTTCGAAAGAGCTGGAGGTAGGATTCCTTCTCACTCTCCATCACAGCATCACCAATCTTTATTTGTTGGAGACGATCATCAACTTCTTCTTCAGATAATTTTATGGGGTCATGAGTTGGTGTGACTGGAAGGATATCCATGACTGAAACATCCACCTCACTTTCTTCATCTTCAGTGTCCACTTCACTGGTACTAGAGTAATCAGAGGATGTCCAATCATCAGTTTCATCACTTGAATCCACAGGTTCTGCTTTATGATGTCGAGGGATCACATTTATCTTCACCCTCTCTCTACCACGTCCAAGTGTCATGAAACCTTCATTCCAGTAGTTTCTTGCATGAACTCTCCTTAGCCATGGTCTTCCCAGCAGCATTGGGTACGCAACAGTACCATTTTTCATCACCTGAAAGTCTACCACACATACCACACCCATAACAGATATTGCCACATTTGAAACTACACCTTCTGGTTTAGTTTTTCCTTTATTTAATGACCTTAACATAAGTGTTGAAGGGTGATCAATTTTTAAACCCAACATATTCATTACAGACTCGGTCATTACATTAACTGCAGCACCTCCATCAACTAAGACATCATGAATTGAAATACCATTACATAATACCTCAGCTTGTGGAGCATAGGGATCTGCCTCTGCCTCCAAAACAGGGACCTCAACCTCCTTCCTTCTTCGAGCATTGAGTCCACCTCGCAACTCCCGCCTCTTCTCAGAAGACATAGCCAAGAGTTGACCATATGTAATATTTGCAGGCCTTTTGGACAGATCTTCCAAGATGGAGTATGGTCCTTGCCCCTGTGAAATCAGAAAATCCTGCACACCCAACTTTCTTCTCCTATGTTTCTTACTAGTTTCTTCTTTCATCTTCTTAGGATCATTTCCATCTTGATTATCTTTTTCTTTCTTTCTTTTTGTTACAAACACATCTACTTCATTATTTCTGCTCTTATCTACTACATCAAAATAATTCACAGGTGCTTTTTCCTTTATCATTATCTCCTTTACCAGATGTAGAAGCTCTATCTAGACAATTATACTTATAATGACCCTTTTTATAACAACCATAACAAAAAACTTCAGAAATATTTCTTTTTGGACCTCTATCTCCTCCCTGAGAACTAAATTCCTTTCCTTGAAGAAGATTAATAGTTAACTGACCCATCTTTTTGAGCAGATCTTCATACTCAGTAGATGTACTAGGAGAAATATTTGTGCTCACCGGGAGTGGTTGTGGATTCTCGGACCAAAGGTGCTGGTGTAGGCTCTACTTTAGCAACAATTTCTTTGGGCTCCTCTTCCATGCTTTCTTCTTGCCTTCTTGCAATCTCCTTTGCTTGTTCAATGGTAGCTGGGGCGGGTCATACTTCACTCGTTGTCTGATCTCTGGCTTCATCCCAAGAATGAAGTGCTTACAGAGGAGATTATCCATGCCATTCATCAACCCATCCGCTAGTCCTTCCTTCCGGATCTGGGCATCGAGCTTCCTCCTTAGCTCTAGAACACGAGCATGATAATCCCTTATCTTCTCCTTCTCTCCTTGGGATAGCTTTGTGATCTCGATCATGAGATCTGCATATTTCTGTTGTTCACCCAAATTCTTCAAGAAAACTTTCAGTTAATAAATCCCATGAATTTTTCACATTATCACCTAGTGTTTCAAACCACCTAAGTGCTGAACCATCCAAAAAGGTAGGAAAAAATTCAGTCCATTGTTCCCTTCTTATAAGGCCATTACAAATACAAGATCGCTTAAACTCTTGAATGAAAGAAGAAGCATCTTCATTAGATTGAGCTGAAAAAACAGGAATCTTTCCCATTTTCAAAAGTAACCACCGTGAAATACCAACCCACAAGTACAATCAACAAGACTTATGTGCACAAATAATTGGAATCACTATACTAGAAAGTGACTTTACACCTTTCTACAGTAAAATAGAAATGACCACGGTAAACTATGGTAAAACTTGACTTACTACGGTAAAAACTGACTTTACTGTGGTAAACACTATTCACGGTAAAAAGTGAAGTTACTGCGGTAAATACTATTCACGGTAAAAAGTGACTTTACTGCGGTAAATACTATTCCCAGTAAAAAGTGACTTTACCTGCGGTAAATACTATTCCATGGCAAAAATGACTTTACCATGGTAACTACTATTCATGGCAAAAATGACTTTACCATGGTAACTACTATGCACAGTAAAAACAAGGTTACCCTCCAATTGATTTTTGACTAAGTGGGAATATCTCTCCAGAAAATCCACCAACGAGGAATGGTCCCGGCAACGGAACCAAAATGTCATCACCAATCCGGCACTATGATAATTCTTCACCGGGAACTCCTCGTGCTATGATTATTTACTAATGCACAACCTTTAGTTTCGTGGATGTAATCTGGAAACAAAACAACAACATAACACAAGAATACCATCGACTATGATAAGACAGAATGATGAAAAATCTGAAATATCAAAATAAATTATAATATTAACATGAAACTGTTACAATCTCACCCATGAGGTACTTCAAGTGTTATTGACTTCACTTTCCTTTCACCAAGACTATGGGAGAAACTTTACAATTACACCTCTTAATGGCTTCTTCAACACACCTTTAAACTGATGGCTTCCTTCGCACACTTCCTACAATATTTCTCACTACTTCCTTCTATGCTAAATGAGGGGGGTGGCCTCTCTATTTATAGAACTTCCAGGCTTATCCATCTTATCTCTAAGATAGGATAAGAAATCCACTCTGACGAATCATATTCCAT
Organism: Taxus chinensis; assembly: GCA_019776745.2. NCBI lineage: Eukaryota > Viridiplantae > Streptophyta > Pinopsida > Cupressales > Taxaceae > Taxus > Taxus chinensis. The sequence goes on from CM034146.1 coordinate 791,211,142, forward strand.
ACCTTAACTCTTATCTGTACATGTAAGCTTATCTGTTAAGATAAGATAAACCTTATCATTTTACATGGGTTCCACATTTTTAGACTTTTTACAAATAAAATACACAAAATATTTATGACCTCACTCCTTGTCTTTATTACCAATATAATATTTCTAATTCCTAATCATGTAGACCCTACTTCTCTAATTACCCAAACTTTGACATTTTAACATTACCGGACCACTTACGACAAATATTTACTTTTTACAACATTCCTATTGTACTTTGACTGTTACCGTACTCCACATTATTGGCGGCACCGTACTAACGGCGCCGTTATCTTCTATCGGATGCTACTACTAATTACTACTTAACAACATCCTATTCCTAATACATACATTAATGAAATAGAAATTATGGAGGAAAATTTTAGTGTCGACAGACCCTGTTACCCCAACCCTATGTCCCCAACAATCACATTAACTCTCCCCGCAACAGGCTTGCGACACATCAGTTTCTACTTTAGGAAATTTTCATAACAGGTCGTGGAAGCTTAGAACTTTTAAGCACTGCCTAATTTCTTTTACACTCCCAAATCACCCAGAATATTACAGGATGAGGCATCATAGGAGATAGGAATATTTGTACATTAGAGGATAAGACCACTATGTCTTTAAATATGATGCAGAATATTACTATTTTACATAAAGATAATTAGCTCCAATATTTTAATATTAGTATTTTATTTCAATAAATGATAATATTTAGTAATATTTAATTACTAGCCTAGGTATAACACGTAATTAGAAATCCTATTCTGTAAAATTTTCTAGAGCAATTAGGTAGTTAGGATCTGTTTGTAATTGGGGTATACAATAATTTCACCTGTTACCTTTATTTATTATTTCGATTGACAAAATAAGTTGTATAATCATGGTTTGACATACAATAAATTTCACAATTGAGACTAAGGTCTAAGTTGTAAATAAGCATTTTTCTTTACTCCACTAGATTTAGGAATTAGGATAAAGCCTTGTATTGACAAAGAAAATCAGCAATAACTGGTAAAATTTAAGTGGAGGTCCATAGAAGGAACATATTAAATTTGCCACTCAAAGTTTGCACAAGCCAATACAAGGAAATAGCAACAAATCAGGAAATTTACTTCAGCTACTCTAAATGAATAATGTAAGTGTTCATATGAGAGACTGACTATCTTTTGCTTTTAAAAATTACAAATTGCAACCATTCTCACAAGTAATCTATGCAAGATTTCTCATAGTTTTAAAATAAGAACTACTAATTTTCCAATAAGAAAATACACACCCATTTGAGACAACAAACCAACTAAAATTGAGGACTAAGTAGTTTTCCTTTCAATCTAAATTCCATAATACTGAGAAAATCTTAACTCACTAAAATTGTTTCTCTTTCAACTTCATTTCCATTTTATCAAACTTGTTTCAACTAAAAATGCCTTTCTTTCCACATACATTACAACCTTAATAACCAATAATCAGGTAGAACTTTTCTTTCAAAAGAAATACAATAAATCTTCCACTTGAAGTGGGAATTTTACAATAAGGTAACTATAAATAGAGGAATGTTTAGTCTCTACAAGTGCTCCAAGTATCAAATCTCCAACATGGATCCATATTTAGTGTTCACTTGATCTACAACAACCAAAAATGGGGGAGAGGCAACACTCTCCACCCAACCAAAACTCCAATGAGAAAGAAGAATGCAATTATTGATCGTTGGCCCCTGAGCCCCAAGATTTGGACAAGGTAATAAGGGATAGATCAAACACATGGCAACTATACAATGTTTCCACACTTACTTTCAAGCAAAAAACACACAAGAAAGATAACCACACAAAAACACTCATTTTTAAGCACAACAACTTCCCAAAACCAATGGATCTAAAATGAGCCAAGTAGAGATAGGAATATGGGGATACCCTTGTATCCTCCCAAGGGTTTAGGATGCCCACCTCTAAGAATCCTCCAAAACATAATCAGGCGCCCAAAATCTCTTATGCCTACCCTACAACAACAAAATATGTCTCTTATGCCTCCCTCACTCTTATGCATCCCTCTCTTTTATGGCTCCAACAATACACAAAATAACAAAATAGAACAAGGTGGGGAATCCAAAACCCACTCCCTCCTGGAACACACAAATAAGTTTCTTATGCCTCCCAACATATTTCATCCCCATTTCACCATCTCAACACAACCTAATAGTCAAATTTACTACCGAACACTTCAAACATTGAAGGAGACACACATCCATACAATTTACATGTAACATACAAGAAAACAATAATGAAAAACAAGAGTGCAAGATCCTACCTTGCCATGTATAAAGCTCCACCTTTCAAGAAATTCCCAAAAAAATTTAAAACTCAAGCAAACTCCAAGCTTCCTTCAACTCCAACAAGCAAGCATTCCCCAAAATCTAAGATCCAAAGCTAAGCAGTAGTAACCCCATTTACTTCCCAAATTTTCCAATAAATAGAAAAGAGGAAGAGGGAGATGATGTGGCTCCATGTAGGATGCCACATCATTTATTCTTCATCATGCCCCATTATCACCCAAGTCAAACCCATACCCCAAGGCATAGTTTAAATGGGTGGTTGAGAGGTATGACAAACCTCTTACACACACCAATCCAACCCACACCCTTTAAGTACGAAAATTAAACACATGTAAGAAAGTGCAATTAAAACACATTTTGTCTTCCAAAACACATAATGGGGTCTATTTTTGACCCCCCAACCCATAGGTTAGGGTTGGTATAAGAAATTAAGAGGTGTGGGACAAGCTTAACTTGTCCCACAAGCCTCCAAAATTGTCCCTTAAGGCCAAATCTGAATTTCCAAGATGAGGTAGAGTGTACAACACTCAAGATCACATACACTCAACTTAAAACACATAAACCAAAGAACCATATAATCTAATAAATGAATTATTTTTGTCCCATCCATAATTAGTTTAGTAACATGATTAATTTACTAATCTAGATACACATAAATTAATTAATGATAAAAGGGAATTACATCACCATAAAATCACATACTCTAAAATTAAATAAAGGAAAAGAAAAGAACAACACACAAACCCCTTAGTCATAATTGGAGGTCATCCCTCCCATGGGGAACCCCTAACAACAAACACAAAGCAGAAAAACATAAATACAAGTTGTCATGGTGACCATTGTTGGATCCATCTAGTATTCCAATGTGGTTGGTCTCCAATCCTCCTTTGATTGTTGTGATATAATTGTCCTGCAAAACACACAATACCTCCTTCGGCCTCATGGCCACATCAAAACATCCAAGATAAAACATATGCATATGGCTCAAAAGTCATCCATATATAAATTAAATCATCATCACGGAAAATAATGTTATGTCATTTAAATTTCCTCAACATCTCAATTCTATATTTCATCAATACCAATAAGTTCAATTATTAGGTTTTCAATATGACTAAAATACTCAATATGACGAAAAACTATATCGAATGTCATAATATATATAATATGTCAAGTAGTGTATCAACATCAATATAAAATGTCTCTAATAATCCACATGCATCATATATGAATCAAAATCCATCACAATCCATGATCTCTAACATCTAACATCATATCTAAACTAAAATGCTACAAATATCCATGTTTCAACATAAGTATAATCAATAACAAAAGGTGTCGAAGGGAAGTTGGCATTACATCCCCCTCCCCTGAGAGATATGGAAAGTATTTTAGAACGTATAATGTATGATAGAGTTGGTGGACTCGTAGAAAATATAAAAGAACTGTAATAATATTTATGAAAAAGAATAGTGACTAAGATTTAATGGTACCAGAGAATCACAAAAATTGGATCGATATGGGGTAATAGAGAAACAACCTAGATAAAGGAGGCTCAAATAAATTAATGAGATCAAGTTTTCATTTTAATAAATGAGAAGGACTATTGAGAATGCATAGTGAATAAGTACCAACCCGTAAAGATGAAACACATCAATTTTGATGTGTTAGTGGATGGATAGGTAGAGGTGTAAGGTGGATGCGAGACAAAGCTAAGAAATCATAGATGATAAGCCAAATGACCGATACAATTCTGAGATCTCAAAAGGATGGCCCACAAATCTAGGAGAAGCTTAGAGATATTTTTATAATGGATAGGGCTCTTATAATGCCTGGACATAAGGCTCAAGAAACATTTTTAGAATAGACCACCTAAGAGAAAAAAAAGAGTATATCCTATGTAGTTCCATGCAGAGAGTCTTTACATTCAATAGAGATAAAATAAAGATATTCCATCATAAAGGCTGCTGCTCCATATCATAGAAACCAAAAAATTAAGTTGAGATGTCTGTTATGTGTCTCTTTAGTAACGACACCCCCCTCACACCTATCAGTATCAAATCAGGCTACTTTTGTACAAGAGAGAAGAATAATATATGTAAGTTTCAAATGCGAGGTAGATAACAATGGATGTTAAGTCCATCAATTGTACATCATTAAGGGTGTAATTTCATTTCCTCACAAGAAGATAGATACCCCCTGTAGATAAATTCTATCCATTATCTAGGGTGATAATTTCTATAGAAAATAGATATACTATCCACAAGAAGACAAGATAGGTCTACCAAGGAGAAGGGATGTATCAAGGGATGTGGAAAGAAAATGATCTTTGTAAAATATTTTGGAATAATCTCATAAATTGTGTAGCTCATGACCACTGTACTAGAGAATGTATTTGGACAAAAACAATACAGAAAAAACTGAGCCACTGTGTTGATCAATTTCTCCACCAGGAGGAGAAAGAATCAATGAGGTACTCAAGAGATATGGAAACCCAACTAGAAGTCCATTACAAGAGGTGATATTCATTTCCATTCCAATAAATAATGTAAGGTAAGATAAGAACAACTGAATGTTACATGAGAAAAGTGCATCTTCAAGTCGTAAGATAATTCATAAACAGGAGTACTGTTGTATATAGTCTTCCCTCCAAGGGTAGATACTAGACAAACAAGAATGTGGAAATCAATGTAAACTTCAGATGCCCCGGGATTTAAATAAGGTGCATCACCAACAGCCAAGGTCGCAAATGTCTTGTCTCAACAAGGAATCTCTAGGATGCAAAAGGATGTGCTCAAGGTGCACGTAAGAGGTGCTCATACAAGGTTCTCTACATGCAAAAGGATGCGCCAAGGTCCTCACGTAAGAGGTGCTCAACAAGGAATGTCGAATGTAAAAGGATGCACCAAGGTGCAAGGTAAAAGTTGCACATGACACATGATGTCAACTGCAAATAAATCCTGCACCACAAATGGCGCACCTTTAAGGAGGCGTAGCCACATTCTGAGCGCAAGTTCTTAAAAATGAAAAATACATGTTCTCTTCCCTTTTTGGGTTTGCTAGGGTCCTCATACCACCATGTGGGATGAATCACAAATGCAACTCCATGGTTGGGGTAGGTTTGGATTTCCTCTCTCTTTTCTCTAGCTCATTCTTCCTATAAATTTTAAGGAGGGGATTCTTTGCGTGAAGTCTGTGGTTAGACATTCTTGTTTAAGTGATCCTCCTTCTCTTTGGCAGGTGAATTTGTAAAGTTCAAACCTCCCATTTGAAACTGTAATGCAAATTTGCCTCTGGCAAGAAATGTGGAATTCTGTAGCTATTGTATCAATCTTTGGAGAAACATAATGAATGTTTATGGATGATTCTCAACCCTCTCATGTGTTAGATATTTGAGTCATAATCCTTGATTTTTTCGAGTGCTCAAAAGAAACTGGTTAACTGTGGCCCTCTTCCATTGCATTTTAATGGTCTGTGTTTATTGGCAAGACAGGTGTTCTTCATGTCCTCAGTGAAAATCACCTTTGTTATTTTAGGTTTATTTCGCATGAATCTTCTTACCCTGTCTACTTGATGAAGTTAGTTTAGGTTTTGAGTAAACCCTTTGCATTTTTCACATCATCTGACCAGAGGAATTTAACCGACCTTCATCTGGAGAGATTTTGATGGGGTGCAAGGTCCCAAGAAAAGGGTCTTGGGAAAATATCCATGTAGTATGCAATCGCCATGAGAGTCTCAACCATCATGTTGCAGACACTAGTGGGTGTTGGATTCACCATCAATAAGTGGCCAAAAAATAATACATGGGGAATAATTGATGGAGACCTATCATGAGATGTGACCCAAAGGGTGCACCTCTGACTGAAAGAATGCCACACTTCATAAGATGTGTGGCAATGCATAAGAGTATTAGACCTGAAGACAATGAGACTATTGCGAAGGATATCCTGTTAAAGGCTCATGAATTTGTGGAAATAAAATTGTGGGAACCCATAGAGCAGGTGGAAGGACAAAGAGAAAGTAAGAGTGATGAGATTTTAACACTGAAGAAATCATGATTGCATAGAACATGTCCTAGAGGATGGAAAAATATGCTTCATATCCAAAATGTAAAATATGAGACTCATAGTGGAAATCTAGGAGATTGGAAGAGATGAACTGTGATAGAATACTACAAGATCCTCAGAATTGAGGAGTTCATATATGTAAGAACGCATGGAAAAATGTGGACCACGATTCAAAAGAAGAAAATAAGAGAAATCAGGTTCAATTTAGGGAAACTGAGAAAGAACAATACATAGATCGTTAATGTAAGGTTTAGTATGAATAAGAGTGTACAAAACAATAGATCTACAAATATCCCTACAAGGATCATGTGTAGTCACACATAAGAGAAGAAGAGAACAACTAAGATGAAATGCATTTTGTAGAAGGATAAGAACTTAAATTAAACAAAACAACGGAATGATCTAAGGACTAGTCACTGAATGAGTACATAGTGAAATAGTGCACAAAGTAGGAAAAACATGTCAAAAATTAAATGACGTGATCAGAAGTGATGAGAAACTATGAGAATAATTTGAGGTTGTTAAGATGGAGGCAATAGAAGGAGAGGAATAGTGCCTCGAAATGTTTTTCACAACAAATAAAATATTATGTGTCAATTATTTTTTCATGATCATCCCTTTCATGATTTTGAAGATGATGATTAATAGTTGGTATCATGATGAAGAAGATAAGGATTAGAGATTAAAGAGAGGATGATTTTGATTTTTTCATCATATAGTCTTAACGAGATTCCAAAACATCTTTATTGATTGCAATCTAGGTAAGTTTTGGTTCATGAAAAATCAATGTTAATGTTTTTTAAGTTTAGTAATAGTTTCATAACTATAGTTTTAAATTAACATATATTTCATATGTTTTACATTATATCTTATTTCAATTTTGTTTTATTTTAATTGCATAATTCTCAAAATTAGTTTCTATACATAATAATGCATACTTTCCTGATCATCTAGATAGGAAAAAATACTATCAAATTTAGGGGTTCTCTATGTCAATTATGGTGCATGTAAAAATGATTTCATTCTTTTATAAATGAAAGTGGCAATGAGGTCAGTTCTCCCTATTTTGTGGCATTGCGATTTAGACACAAATTAAGAGGGATAAGACATTCAAATACGTTATTAAGATATTTTCAAATAATTCCTAGTCTCACTTACATATTTTTCTATTGAAACTCACTTACAGAGGTAATCCCATGACATCATAAGAATAGACATAGTGATGTATTTTGGAATGTTTCTTCGTATTGAAATGAAATCAATAACATAAAAAAATTGGGGAACAAAAAATTTAAAGAGAGGTGATGCATTTTATTTTTTCATTTAGAAATAGATGATCATAACCCGTTTTTAGTATGTCAACTAATTACTCTAATTAGCTAACACTATTTATAAAGTATAAAATTCCTCAATGGTTGATGATTCGTAAACAACATTTAATGTGTTTAGTATTGGTGTTGGAAAGAAATAGTAAAACATATACATTTCTACCTTGAAAACTTAATTTATGAGTTGTAATAAGTATGGGATGACATTCTAATGTATGAAATGACAAAACCCATTAATTAGAGATAATTAACATATTACATTATCTTATGGAAGAATATACATGATTTTCACGGGATGGTTATTGTTATCCAAAATTCACCCCTCAAGGTAATTTTGATAACATGCATTAAATTCTCAAGTCCCAGGCAAATAGATTGATTCAGGGCAAAAAATCATGTTTCTAGGGTCTCCTCAGATTTTTTTTCTAACTCCCCTGTCCAAGAAGAAAAGAGAAAGTTCTAAGAAAAGGTGAAAAAGTTGTAGAAAACAAGCTTGGGCCAGGAAAAATCATGAAAAATGGCTAAGTCCTAGTCCTCGCAACAGTCGGGACGTGAGGGACATCTAGGCACGAATCGGCCGAAAGGCTGCTAGGCAGTCTGCAGAGCAAAGGAACATCTGGGCCGTTGGGACATGCAAGACACGGAAAGCCAGTTCAACTGAAGGAGAATAAAATTGACTAATTTCTGAGTGGCATAGTTGGGACGTCGGGACGCGTGGGATGCAAAAAGGCGAACCGGCCGAAAAGTGGAAAAAATCGACTAAGTGTTGTTTTCGCGCAGTTTGGGACATCTGGGACAAAAGTACAAGGAGGATGCGAACCGGCCGATTCGGATGAAACATGAGACTTTCATCCAAGGTAGTTTGGGACATCCAGGCCAAAGGTACGCATGAGATGCGAAAAGCCGAAGCGGACGAAGGCAAAGAAGAAAAGTCAACGTTTTACCCGTGAAACTTCAAACGGCCATAACTTTTGACTCCGAGCTCCGATTTTCACAAAATTGGACTTTCTGGAATGAGCATGACATCCTCTACACAGATATATTTAAATAAAAGAAACGTATTTGGTTCTAGTTAGTTAATTCTCATTCCCGTCAAATGACAGAAAACGCCTGCCAGACCCAAAATAGCTGCCGCACTCAGAAGGCCATAACTTTTGCATTTCTCAACGAAATCGCGCAAAATTTGTACCGTTGGAATTGTGGCTCCGAGCCTGATGTACAAAAACAAATAAATTCTAGATTTGGTGAGATATTGATGGATATTTTTTATAAAACATGGGCGAGTTCATAACAGTGTTTCATTTGGTGGTTGGGAGTGTAGTTAAGAGGCATGGTCATCATTCTTTCTCTGATGCAGCACTTGGGACAGTATGGGGAGCCTTATGCAAGTAATATATAATCATTTTACTCCATTTAATGCCGCTTACAAGTGGTTGAAGGACAGATTTTGGGATTTCAATTTTTCCTTCTTTGTCCCTTCTCATATTTCTATAAATTGGAGTGTTGGGCTCATTGTAAAAGGGGGGGAGATTTCAGATAGCAAAGCTCTGTCAAAATTTCTTTGTGAAGCCAATGTGCTACAGGATTTTGTAGTGGACTCCTTGCATGGTGATCCAGGCCCTTATCCTGTAATAGATTGAACTGTGCATATCATGAAGCAATAAAATATCAGTTTGTGGATATATCTTCCCCTGCTGTTTTTTCTTGCATTCTTCTTGCCCTTTAATCTTTCTACAAGAATATTGTGTCTATTATTATGTTCTTCCAGGGATCCATTATCATTGTGTATGCTTGGATTATCGTTGTGAATGCATTTTGCTAGATTATGGAGAACTGTCATCACCTCTTCTAGTGTGTACTTTACCTCAGTATTTCACACATTTGGAGACTACTCTCACACCCTCCTTTTCTGGTGTATCACCGCTTTAGTGTAGGATTTCATTTTATGCATTCTCTCTCCCTGGTGCCTTAGAAATTTAGATTAGAACAGTTAGCTTATCCTGCATTAGAGTAGATTGTGGCAGGTAGTTTAGGAGTAAGAACCAGCTTTCTCTGGAGGTCTATCTCAAGTAGTAAGTCCCACAACTTGGAGATAGTACCCATGTTATCCAATCACACCGTGAGTTCAAGTATATGCACTTGTATAAACACAAGGGTGCTGTGATTCGGTGATAACAGTTCTGGCACGCCCGGTGGGACTTAGAGGTCTTTAATTTCATTGCAACAAGATTGATGTGCACTTGTTGTAAGTTCCAGCTTTGAAGGAGCTTTAAATCACACATCTGGCGACTCCAAAAGAGGCATAATCCACTGGTTTCAGTACAGTCCAAAGCCTGGAAAATTTATGAGAAGAATACAGACCAGATCAAGAACTAGGGAGGAAGGACTGTTTGTTTATCTGCATCTATCTCCAGGTAGAGAAAGAAGGGGAAGAAGAGCTCAAAGATCTGCATCTCCACCTAATATAACTTTGTCTACACCTCCACCTGGTAGACCTTTTCTCGCATCAACAAGGGTTCTCAGGCCAATCAGAATGGCACAACCACTAAATCCCTTTGTCAATTTCACTGGCAGCAGCCCACTTGCCCTCAATGCACAGAATCCAGTTCCAATTGCAGCATTGAAGAACATTCCATTTTTCACTGGAGAAAATCATACCACTCCTGGTGATCATGTCAAAGACATTGCTAACATCTGTGCAATCCATGAGATAAACGAAATGGATGTGGCTGTCAAATTGCTGGCATCATCGTTCAAAGGGAAGGCATTGCAATGGTTCAGGAGCCTTACAGCTGGTTCTATCACAAATTGGAATCAGTTGTGCATAGTTCTCCATGAGCAGTTTGGAGAGAAGGGAGACAAATTGTCTCTTCTAGAACAATTGACAACTATCAAGAGAGCCCCCAACGAGCAGCTGACTGACTTCAACTTCAGATTTCAAAGGTCTTGGGATAGGATTCCAGTGGCAGTCAGGCCAACAGCAGAAGGTGCTTTTCTATATTACCTTAAAGCTTTGAATTCTGATATTTCTATGTTAATTCAATCTATGGGAGGCACAACCTTACCTGCTGCTTATAGCATTGCCATTAGGGCTGAAAACTGTCTTATTCAAGCTGGTAAACTGGCTCCTAGGCCTCCCATGCCCTTGTATCCAAACTTAGAAAATCCAAGCACTAGTCAAGCACCCACTTTGGCTCCTATTCCCACCCCTAGAAATCAAAGTTCAAATGAGACTTCTACTTCATCCTCTAGTGCTTCAAATGAACTCCAAGAGGTCATGAAACAATTGCAAAATTTGGGAAATGAGCTGGTTACTATCAAAAGATAGCAAGCTCAAAGTGCTAGACCGTATCAGCCTCAAGCTCAGCCTAACAGGCAGCCATATCAACCTCAAAGACCACCCAATCCAGCTGCAAATCAGAATCAAGCAAGGCTTCCTACCAACAGACCATTTCAGCCCTATAATCCCAATGCTACATCTGCATCCAGAGCTTTGGTGCCAGTCCAAAATAACATGGCCCAAGAATATGATTGGTGTTTCCCATGCAGTCAGCCACATAACCAATCAATGTGCTTTAACGGTGCATTAAATCAGGCTCTAATGGTGCAAACCATTGGTGGGTCACAAGAGTCCAGCCACGAAGAAGACCAGCAGCAAGGGGCACCTCAGCAAGGAACATCTCCGAACGAAACTACTCTTGTCAATTGGCAGGCTGAAGATTTTTGTGGTATGAATCAAATACCCTCTCAAAGTGTTGCAACCAACACAAGGTCAAAGAGGAGAAATTTGGGTGAAGAACAGCCATTGGCTTCGAGTAATCCACAACCTTCTACCACTCCACAAGCCGCTGGAAAACAAACTGTAGATCCAAACATGCAAGGAGCATCCAAACCAGCTCCTAGGCCAACTCAAATGCCAGTTGTTGCTGCCCATGTGCAAGGAATGAATGTGCAGACTAAGGGACAGCAGAGGGATGCTTCATCCTCCATTCAACATCATTGATCAGATGAAGAAGACAAATGTAAACATATCAATGTGGGAATCACTATCCATCCCAGGCCAAAGAGATTTGCTACAAGCTGCCATGAAGGACTGGTCAACTTCTAATCAACAGGTCCAGATGCAAGAGAAGGTACTCACAAATGCTGCCCAACCTGAAGGAAATCATGGAGGACAGCAAGGTAAAATGTTGAAGCCCCCTCCATTTTATGTTTCATTGATCATAGGAGATAGGTTGGTACATAATTACATGATTGACTCTGGGGCCAGTAGTTCAGTAATGCCCAAGCAAATAGCTGATCAGCTAGGACTCCAATATGAAGTCATCTCCAAGGGTGTAGTGCAATTAGATGGGACAGCAGTGACAATGGTTGGAGTAATCAAAGGATTGAGCCTCACACTGCATGCATGTCCCAACGTAACAGTGTTACAAGATGTGTCAGTCATAGACCTACCACCACTCTTTGCATTGTGCTTGTCAAGAGACTTCACTGCTAAAATTGGAGGCTATCTTTCGGCGGATTGGTCACACATGTTGTTCAGAACAAGATATGGAACCAAAGCCACAATCAGGTCTGAACCTATTGCAAACTTTCACATTGAGCCTTACACTCCAAGCCAAATCAATACCAATTGTTCAGAATTTGATCAAGAAGATTATCCAAGCACTGATGAAGCTGACACCAAGGTTGGAAGCATCCCAGATTTGACTCTTGATGAATGGGCAAGCAAGGTGCATGCTTTTGATCCCTATCAAGAAATAGAAGAATCCGAGCTAGGAGTTTATTGTTTACATGAAGAGAATCAACCTCTTCCTAGCATCACCAAGCCAGATCATAAAGACAAGAATGAAGTATGGCAATTGTTCTTTGATGGGTCAAGGAGTAGACAAGGTGCAGGAGGAGGAGCTATGCTCATTTCACCGCAAGGTATAAGGTATTACTCAGCCTTCCGTTTCCAGTTTTCCTGTTCAAACAACACAGCTGAGTATGAAGCCTTAATTCATGGACTGCACTGGGCAAAGAAGAAATGCATCAGGAATTTACAAGTATTTGGTGATAGTGAGCTGATCGTAAACCAAGTCAAAGGAAAGAATGCTGCCAAAAATGATCTGTTGAAGAACTACAAAAATCAGGTATGGGATCTTATTGAAGATTTTGAAGCTTTTAGCATCAATTCCATCCCAAGAAAAAAGAATGAAGCCGCTGACAGGCTGGCAGCAATTGGGGCTGCGTTTGATGTTGTAGAAAGTATCAAAAGTGAGAAAGTCCTCAGCCTCATATCAAAGTGGTTGTGAGACCAGCTGTTCCAGATAACAACACAAGTTGGCAAGTCTTCGAGAATGATCAGCAGATTGTTAATTTCCTGCAAGAAGAAGCTGAGTTCTCCGCCAGGAATCAAGACAAGCTGGAGCAGCAGTATGGTGACCAAGTGGTGCAGCTGAGGACTAACAAATTGCCAAAAGGCCTCATAACCTTAGAGTCAATCTTCAACCCGAATGATCAGTTCTGGAAGGAGAAAGGCGAACATTCAAGTAAAGGGTGAAGATTCAGAACCTATCTTAGTAGATGAAGGCAAGACATTGCAAATTGGCAAAGTAAGTACTCCACAAGAGAAATCTGATTTTGTTCAGCTTTGTCAAGAGTTCCCAAATGTCTTTGCTTGGACTTACAAAGATTTAAGAGGTTTCAACCCAAAGTTGGCACAACATACTATTGAGTTGGATCCAGAATCCAAGCCTGTTAGGCAAAAGCAAAGGCCAGTGAATCCCCATATTGAACCTCTCATGAGAAAAGAGTTAGGCAAGCTCATTGAGGCCAGTATCATCTTCCCCATCAAACACTCAAGTTGGGTTGCAAACTTGGTGCCGGTAAGAAAGAGAAATGGAGAAATAAGATTGTGTGTGGACTTTCATGATCTAAATAGAGCATCACTCAAAGATCATTATCCGCTTCCATCAATGGAACAAATATTGCAGGTTGTAGCTGGTTCAGAAAGGTTTTCATTGCTAGATGGATATTCAGGCTATAATCAGATAATGGTAAAAGAAGAAGATCAATTCAAGATGGCCTTCACTACAAAATGGGGCATGTATGCTTACAAGAAGATGCCATTTGGACTGTCAAATGCCGGAGCAACATTTCAGTGAGCTATGGATATGGCATTCAAAGGCTTGATCAACAAGATAGTGCTGGTATACCTAGATGATATCACTGTCTTCTCAAAGAATGCAGCAGACCATCTCTTTCACCTCAGACAAGTGTTTCAGAGGTGTAGAAGGTTTGGAGTGTCATTGAATCCAAAGAAGTGTGTATTCTTGGCACACGAAGGCAAACTGTTGGGCCACATTGTCTCTAGGAAGGGACTAACAATTGATCCTGAAAGGGTTGAAGCCATCCGAACGCTTCCATTGCCACACCACAAGAAATCTCTCCAAAGCTTCTTAGGAAGGATAAACTTTGTCCGTAGATTTGTGCCTAATTTTGCCACTCTTGTGAAGCCTCTAACTATGATGTTGAAGAAGAGTCTTGCATTCAAATGGACAGTAGAAGGCAAAGAGAGTTTTGAAAACATCAAGCATGCAATATCACAAGCTCCAACTCTTATCAACCCAGATTTCTCAAAGGACTTCATGTTGTATGCATTTGGGGGATCAGATACAATCTTAGCTATCTTGACACATCTGAATAGAGAAGGTTCAGAACAGCCCATAGCATTCTTCAGTCAAACCTTGGAATATTACGAAATAAAGTATTCTTTCATCGAAAAGCATGTCCTTGCCGTCATCAGAAGTTTGAAGAAGTTCAGACACTTGGTCTCAAACAATAAGATTCAACTGCTGGTGTCTCATGCTGGTGTCAAGGACTTCCTCCTAAACAAAGATTTAAATGAGAAGAGAGCAGGTTGGATCACTTGAGTGATGGAATATGATATTGAAATCAAAGTGACCAAGCTAGTTCGTGGCAAAGGCTTGTGTGAGAAGCTCGCTTCCAAACAACCAGACAAGTCAAAAAGTGAAGAGGATGTTGTCTTGCTACTACAGAACGATCAAGACCAACCAGTTGATGATGCACTCATCCCATGTTGGACTCAAGACCTTGGTGCATTACCTCCAAACAGGCTTGTGCCCTCTAGAAGTGAGCAAAGCAAAGAGGAGATACTTCAGATTACAAGTCATTCCATATGTGCTTGTTGATGGAGTTTTGTTTAAAAGGGACATCACTGGAGTTCTATTGAGATGCATTAGAACAGGTCAAGTTGAGAAGATCTTACACGAGTTCCATGATGAGGAAGTAGGAGGCCACTTTGCTCCATGAGTGACAGCTCTCAAAATCATGAAAGCTGGTTACTATTGGCCTACTGTGTTCAATGATTGCTACTCATGGATCAAGAAATGCAAGAAATGTGCATTCTTCACAGGGAAAGAAAGGTTAGCAGCACTGCCCCTTCGTCCAATTTCAGTAAATCAGCCATTCATGCAATGGGGATTGGACTTCATTGGGGTTAGCAATCCCAATTCAAGTCAGGGCCACAAGTGGATACTAACAGCAACAGATTATTTCACCAAGTGGACCGAAGCAGTGGCACTCAAGGAGGAAAATGAATCTAATATCTTAGATTTCTATGAAGGGATAGTCATGAGGTTTGGTGCCCCTACCACTATCATATCTCAGACAATGCATTGGCATTCTTTGGCACAAAGATCACTAAATGGGCTGTCAAGAATTGTGTGTATCTCAGCACTTCATCAAACTATTACCCTCAAGGTAATGGCCAAGCCGAGTCTACAAACAAGAATCTACTAAGAATCATCAGAAGGACTCTTGATGAGAATCAGAGGACTTGGCACTCAAAGCTCAAATCATCCCTATGGGCCGATAGGATCACACCCAAGAGGTCTACAGGAAACTCTCCATACAAGCTTGTGTATGGGAAAGAAGCAGTTTCTACCTATATCACTCGAGTTGCCAGCATTGGAACTCATGAAATAGTTGGAACTAGCTGAGTTTGAACCTATGGAAATCAAGTATGCAGAGCTGATGGAATTAGAAGAGACAAGAGAGAACGCAATGCAGACCATAGAAAAGGATAAAGCATTGGTCAAAAAGAGTTTTGACAAGAAAGCTAAGGCTAGGATATTACAAACTGGAGATTTGGTACTGAAGTGGGATGTTGATCGTGCAAAACTAGGAAAGCACTCCAAGTTTGATGCCATCTGGAGTGGCCCGTACATGATCATTGAATGCAAAGGTAGCAATGCTTTCCAACTGGCTAAGTTGGATGGTGAAGAATTACAAATTCCGGTCAATGGGATCTATCTCAAATGTTGCTACTAGAAAGATATAGCTTTTCACCCTTGTAAATATTAACTTATAATTTCCATTCCTCTAAGTGCTTATGCACATTGTACTGTTGTTAGAGTAGTTTTTATTTCCCTAAGTGCTTGTGCACATGTCCTATTGCTTCTAGTATGTGCATGCTTGCAGTTCATCAAGCTCCTGGAAAAGAATTTGTAGGCACAGGAAAACCAGCTCAACGAATGTTTCAGATGGCTCAAGAGACACATGTTTTCAAATTTAGATCAGCTGAGAGGTTATCAAATAGACTCCATGCCCAATGGATTGCTACAAGTAGCTGGCTGTTCTCATCTGGCAGGGAGGTGACCCCGCTAAGTTGCCAAATTGTTATCCAAAATTCACCCCCAAGGTAAATTTGATAACATGCATTAAATTCTCAAGTCCCAGGAAAATAGATTGAGTCAGGCGAAAAAATTCATGTTTCTAGGGTCCCCTTAGATTTTTTTTCTAACTCCCCTGTCCAAGAAGAAGAGAGCAAGTTCTGAGGAAAGGTGAAAAAATTGCAAAAAACAGGCTCGGGCCAGAAAAAATCATGAAAAATGGCTAAGTCCTAGTCCTCGCAACAGTCGGGACATGAGGGACATCTAGGTGCGAACCGGCCGAAAGGCCGCCAGGTGGTCTGCGCAAGCATTTGGGACAAGTGGGACGTCGGGATGCGCAGGGACGCGGAAATCCGAACTGGCCGAAAAGTGGAAAAAATTGACTAACTGTTGAAACAGGCAGTCTGGGACATCTGGGCAGTTAGTACGCGGAGGACGCAAGTCAGCCGAAAAGACTTAAGGCAGCCGTAGAACAGTTGGGGCCAAAGGTACGCGAAGTACGTGAACCAGCCGGATCGGCCGAAATGAGAACTTTCGCACCGGGACAAGTTGGGACAAAAGTACGCGAACCGGCCGAACCGGGCGAATCGGGAAAATTTGTCCCAAACAGTCAGGGACAAGAGGGACAAGAGTACGCAGTGGACGCGAACCGGATGGTTCGACAAAAATAGGGGACTTTCATACTAGGACATCTAGGCCAAAGGGACGCGTGGGACGCGAAAAGCCGAAGCGGCCGAAGGAGAAGAAGAAAAGTCAACGTTTGGTCCGGAAACTTCAAACGGCCATAACTTTTGACTCCGAGCTCCGATTTTCATAAAATTGGAATTTCTTGAATGAACACGACGTCCTCTTACGACACATATTTCTTATTTTTAATGAGGGTAGGTATATTTAAATGAAAGAAATATATTCGGCCTCCAGTCAGTAAATGCTCATTCCCGTCAAATGACAGAAAAATGTCTGCCAGACCCAAAATAGCTGCCCGACAACTCAGAAGGCCATAACTTTTGCATTTCTCAACAAAATCACACAAAATTGGTACTGTTGGAATCGTGGTTCCAAGCCCAATTCACAGAAATCAATAAATTCTAGATTTGATCAGAAATTGATTGATATTTTTTAGAAAATGTGGCCGGGTTCAGAACAGTGTTTTATTTGGTAGCTGGGAGTGCAATTAAGAGGCATGGTCATCATTCTTTCTCTGCTGCAGCACATGGGACAGTATGGGGAGCCTTTTTCAAGTAATATAAAATCATTTCACTCAATTTAATGCCTCTTATAGGTGGTTGAAGGATAGATTTCGGGATTTCCATTTTCCCTTCTCTTCTCCTTCTCATTTTTTCTATAAATTGGAGTGTTGGGCTCATTGTAAAGAGGGAGAGTTTTTGGGTAGCAAAGCTCTGCCAAAATTACTTTGTGAAGCCAATGTGTTGTAGGCCCTTGTAGTGGACTCCTTGCATGGTGATCCAGGCCCTTATCTTGTAATAGACTGAACTGTGCATACCAGGAAGCAATAAAATACAAGTTTGTGGATGTATCTTCCCCTGCTGTGTTTTCTTGCATTCTTCTTGCCCCTTTAACCTTGATTTACAAGAATATTGTGTCTATTATTATGTTCTTGCAGGGATTCATTATCATTGTGTATGCTTGGAATATTGTTGTGAATGCATTTTGCTAGATTATGGAGAACTGTCATCACCTCTTCTAGTGTGCACTTTTGCCTCTGTATTTCACACATTTGGAGACTACTCTCACACCCTCCTTTTCTGGTGTATCACCGCTTTAGTGTAGGCTTTCATTTTGTGCATTCTCTCTCCCTGGTCCCTTGGAAATTTAGATTAGAACAGTTAGTTTATCCTGCATTAGAGTAAATTGTGGCAGGTAGTTTAGGAGCAAGAACCAGCTTTCTCTGGAGGTCTATCTCAAGTAGCAAGTCCCACAACTTGGAGATAGTACCCATGTTATCCAATCACACCGTGAGTTCAAGTATGATGCACATACAATGATTGTGATAACAGTCTCACAAGAGCTTCAGTAGACTGAGCTCTCGGTGCACCCAATTTGGACCCCTGATGCCCCATACGAACCATCCCCTCTTTGTATCAAATGTGAGAGGATCTGTAAGTCTCAAAAGTGGGACTTCTTATGTTAGAGGTCTAACCAGATGACTAATGAACCCTATCCACCACTGGAGCTAACCTCCAATCTGTGGAGTTATCTACCAAAATTCAGTATGAGCCTGACAAGTGTCTTTCCCTGATTCTCCTAGTGCCAATCCGGACCTTCTTCATGAGCCTCAGCTAATTTTTGGACAAATCCAACTGTACCTCCAGTGTTTAGCCTAGGCTCAAATGAACCTGTGAATCCATATCTCTCATCATGCATTAAGACATACTGTGATTTTATCCATGGAACTCTCATTCTTAGCATACTCATACAATATATTCCTAGGTCGTGAAACTCATAATCCTCTTGAGCATGAATCTCTTGACAAGTAACGGATTCCTGAACCACTCCTCAAAGAGCTCCCAGGTAACTGTCTCTAAATCAACATGGAGCTTCCACATCTTCAGTCCTCCAGGTGAAGACACCAGCTCCATCCCTCAGAAGATGGATCACAACATGAGATTTCATGTTGCTACTAACACGAGAAAATCTTGAAGCAACCACTCAAGCTCACTAGCTAGGCCTCTTCCTAGAAAATACTCACAATAAATGTCATCTCAAGAATAATGAGATGGGTCATAGCTTAAGGATCTCCCTGATATGGTCTGCAAGTAATGTATGGTGACCCCTAGGTCTCAAGTGCATGCTCATCCCTAAACCTAGGTCTTTGATACCTCATCATACTGTGTCCTAAAATGGCAGGTCTCCTTGTCCCCTCTAAAATTGCAACAATGGCTCTACTCTAGATGAACCATCCACATGGGAGTTCTCTACTCTATGAAATCCTCACTGTGTCAAGGAGATGCACGAGCTCCATACAAATGTCTCCAAATCATGGCCATAAGCATATAGCTCGATAATCCTAAAAAAAATTCAACTTGAGTAAAATGGCATTGAACCCAAATATTGAAGTTATCTATAAAATCTGAGGTAGAATGGCCGTTATAGCCTAATCTAGAGGTGGAAAGTCTAGATCTAACGTGCAAGAACCCCTCGTCTAGTCTATGCCTCTTGCACAAACCAAGATGAGAGTTAGTTCATCATTCTAGGTTTTATTCCAATTTTCTAAGTTTATTATATTATACAATTATCAGACAATGTTGTTTTCTAGGTTTTTTGAAAAAGTTTACGCTAGGTTAAATGTTCATGTCTCGAGTTCTCAAGTGTGCCCAAGGGTCCAAGATTTGAACCCACATATCTGATACCAAGTGTAACACTCTCTAAAGTTTTACTGCACAAAACCTAATAACAACCTAGGGAAAGCTATAAGAATTATGGAATAATTTTTTTTGAAAAGCATGCTCGCAAAAAGATTTTGAGTTAACAGTTGTCACATTCTTCTTTCCAAGTTAATTTAAATTAATAAAATAGTTTTCCTTTTTAATCCCTATTATGATAAAGTAATAAAACTCTCAATTCCTTTCAATAAACTTAGTTAGTCTAAGGTATGGTTTAGGTATCCGCCCTAAATGTTATTTTGATAAACATTTAAATTTTCACTATAGTCAAACTTGCACAAATTAATCCCAAGGGGTACACGAGGTCTATTTAATTTAATACTAAAGTTATATTAATCCCACTAGGTGACAAGGTTTAAAAACCAATAACAATGTCCTTAATTTAGCATAAGGGTTAGAACAATAGTACTTACCCCATACCAACAACTAAAGTGGCTCCCAAAAAAAGTCAACCCATACATTTTAAATTTTAAATTTGAATTTTATCTCATCCCACTCCCCATCTAATTATTGTAGGGATGAATATAATCCATTGGATAAATTCATTTGGGGCCACAAGATATCGAGGGATTCCACTAACCCTAAATTTGCTTATGAAAAGTTTCTTTCTCTTTGTTAGGCTTATTATCTCTTTGTTTTGTTTTTTTAGATTGGTGGAGGAGGATGAGGAAGCCATGAAAGGCTGCCTCAATATTTTGGAAGGATGCACATCCTTCACTCTATTTTATTTTTTTATTTATACCCTTTCCTAGGGTTTCAAAGCATTCATTTATTTTATTTCATCTCATTATTTTATTGATTTACCCAAATGGGTCTATGGGTTTTGCCCCATTTTAGAGAAAAATAGCCAAATTTGGTGATATGTATATTATTTAAGGTAGATAGAGTATATATATATATATATATAATATATATACAATATCATATATAATGAGGGTTCGGTCTATACTGTTTGTACTGAAACCCACGGCCATACTATATATATAAATATATTTTTCATTTACAATTTTTATTTAACTAAAAATCCCATATTGGGGTATGGAAGTTTTAAAAACTATTGGGGGTTCGCCGACCGCACCCCCCACCATTTCCTTTAACTCTTGCGCACAGGTCATGTCACCCTTTTCGTTTAAAATTTTGTGTGCAGGCCACGGCCTTAGGTTTAACACTGAAAATTTCTTTTTGGTTAAAATAAAATATTTCATTGGGGTTCATTTCATATATATATATATATATATATATATATATATATATACTATTTTGATAACATTATTAATAATATTTTAATATTAGTACCATTATCAATAAATAATAATATTTATGATGTTAATAGGATCACCTAATTTAAATCCTATTCTTAAAATTTTCTAAAATTCAGTGTTAATGTTGTTTGCGGTATAACTAATTTTACCTCCTTTATAGTTTGTTAATAATTTGATAATCACTTTATACAATCAAATGAGACTAAGGTCTAAGTTGTAAATAAGCATTTCCCCGAGTCCACTAGATTTAGGAATTAGTCTATTTTATTGACAGAGAGAATGACAATAGAAAATTAAGTACATTCCATCTCAACATATAAAATTTGAATCTCTTTCAACCAATACAAGGAAATGAACAAATACGATTTACTTCACTACTCTATATGTTTCATGTAATACTATGGAAGTAACTATCTCTTTGCTTTTACAAACTACAAATTGCAACCATTCTCACAAGCAATTATAACAAGATTTCTCATAGGTTTTAAATAAGAACTACTAATTTTCCAATAAGAAGTATACACCCATTTGAGATAACAAACCAACTAAAATGAGGACTAAGTAGTTTTCCTTTCAATCTAAATTCCATTATAAAAATCTTAACCGACTAAAATTGTTTCTCTTTCAACTTCATTTCCATTTTTTCAAATTTGTTTCACTAAAAATGCCTTTCATTTCCACATACATTCAACATTAATAACCAATAATCAATACAAATTTTCTAAGGTAGTATAATAAATCTTCCACTTGAACTAGGAATTTTATAAGAAGGTAAATACAATAGATGAATGTTTAGTCTTCTATAAGTGCTCCAAGTATCAAATCTCAAACATGGCTCCATCTTTCTTCACTTAATCACAACAACCAAAAATGGGGGAGAGGCAACACTCTCCACCCAACCAAATCTTCAATGAGAAGAAGCAACAATTCTTCTCATTGGCCCCTGAGCCCCAACCACAAGGCAATAAGGGATGGATCAAACACACGGAAACTATACAATTATTCCACACTTACTTTCAAGCAACAAACACACAAAAATATAACCACACAAAAATACTCATTTTTAAGCACAACAACTTCCCAAAACAATGGCTCTAAAATAAGCCAAGTAGAGATAGGACTATGGGGATACCTTGTGCCTCCCAAGGGTTTGGATGCCCACCTCTAAAATCCTCCAAAATGCAATCAACCCAAAAATATATTATGTTTCCCTATAACAAAAATATATATTTATTTTATGTCTCCCTCACTCTTATGCCTTCCTCTCTCTTATTGCTCCCACAATGCACAAAATAACAAAATAGAACAAGGTGGGGTATCCAAAACCCACTCCCTCCTAATACCACAAAGATGCTCTTATGCCTCCCAACATATTTCATCCCCATTTAACCATCTCAACAAAAACTAAGGTCAATTTACTACCCAAAACTTCAAACAAAAACACACATCCATACAACACATATCATATAAGAAAAGAAGAAGAAAACAAGAGTGTAAGACCCTACCTTACAATGGTAAATATCCACTTTTCAATCAAGTCCAAAAATCTTTCAAACTTGAGAAATTCCAAGCTCCCTTCTATTCCAAGAAAGAACTCCAAAACTCCAAGATTCAAAGCTAAGCAAGTAACCCCATTTACTTCACAAAATGTCCAATAAATAGAAAAAAAGGAAGAGGGAGATGGTGTGGCTCCATGTAGGATACCACATCATTTCCCCTCCATCCCACGTCATCCAAGTCAAACCCATACCCCAAGGTATAATAAATGGGTGGTTGAGAGGTATGATAAACCTCTTGCACACACCACTCCAACCCACACCCTTAAAGGACTAAAATTAAACACATGTAAGAAAGTGCAATTAAAACTCACCTTTTGCCCTCCAAAACACATAATAGGGTCTATTTTTGACCCCCAACCCATAGGTAGGGTTGGTATAAGAAATTAAGAGGTGTGGGACTAGCTTAGTTTGTCCCACAAGCCTCCAAAATTGGCCCTTAAGGCAAAATCCGAATTTCTAAGATGAGGTAGAGTGTACAACACTCAAGATCACATAAACTCAACTTAAAACACATAAACCAAAGAACCATCTAATCTAATAAATGACTTATTTTTGTATCATCCATAATTAGTTTAGTAACATGATTAATTTATTAATCTAGACACATAAATTAATTAATGATAAAAGGGAATTACATCACCATAAAATCACACACTCTAAAATTAAATAAATGAAAAGAAAAAAATAGCACACAAACCCCTTGGTCACAATTGGAGGTCATCCCTCCATGGGAACCCCCTAACAACAAATAAAACACATATAACATAACACAAGTTGCCATTGTGACCATTTTCGTATCCACCCAGTATTCCACTATGGTTGGTCTCCAATACCCCTTTGATTGTTGTAATATAATTGTCTTCAAAACACACAATACCTCCTTTGGTGTCGTGGCCACATCAAAACATCCTAGATAAAATATATTCATATAAGTCAACAATCATTCATACATAAAGTAAATCATCATCTAGGAAAATAATGTTACTATTTTAAAATTCCAACAACATCTCAATTCTATATTTCATGAATACCAATAAGATCACAAGATTAGTTCACCGCTAAATTCTACTCAATATGACGAAAATTTCAAATGTATGAAATATATAAATATTTCAACAACACACCATCATCAATATGAAATGTCTCTCTAAGAAATTCACACAAATCACACTATGAATTGAAATCCATTAATAGTAAAAGTATCTCTATCGTCTAATCATCATGCTAAGCCAAAATGATACAACCATATGCATGTATATAACCAATAGGTTATCAAAATTAAAGTATAATAAGTGTCGAAGGGAATTGGGCACCACAAACCTCAACAAATGATGGTTTTATAGGACAACCAACAATCTCAACAAGGATGGTTTTACAGGGAAACTAACAACCTCAATATCATGATGTTTTTTTTTCCTTGTGCTTTTGTCTAACTACTATGTCTTTCCTTCAAGGAATCATGTAGGTACCACTGCTTACGGAATAGAGGGAAAATTGAACATTAGTACCATGTTCCAGTTCCCCCCTCAATGTGAACATTTCACTTCTTCAAACAGGAACTCTAAAATCATACTGAATATCTGAAATAAAAGAAAAGTAACACACACATTGTCACCATAGCTTCATGCGGCCCCGTTGTTGGTGATTGACGAGAGGTTGTTGATTGAACTCCAGCCTCCATTTCCTCCATCCTCCATGAATCACACTACTTACTCAGAAAATTGGATGTTGAAGCTTAAATTTGCACCACCTTTTGTCGATGCATCTTCCCCACAAATCTTCACTTTGGTTTTTAAATTCCAAAGCGGGGGTCTAGGGGTGGCAGCGCCCATCGGGGATAAGAGGCAGTGCCCTGGGCACGCTCCTTGTTGTGGTGCAGGGCAGGGTCGAGGGGTGGAGCCCCCGAAGCCAAGCACATTTTCTTTCTTTGAAGTCATCAAAAATATCATCAGAAATACAATATTATTCACCTAATTCTCCAAAAACATTGGACGTCGGGTAACACCAAAAATGCATCTGTGAGGAATTTTTTTTTAATTTTTTACAATATTTTGAGTCTACTAATTAGACTGACAACACAATAACATTATTGAAAAGACACTATTTTTTTAACGCTTTATAATGACTATTGATGACCTTTTATAACGACACAAAAATGGACATAATAACGTATTATTCACCTAAACATACTATTTGAAACAAGACAATGGACAAAGTGATAATAACTTAAATTTGATAAGACAAGAATTGACTTTTAAGAACTCCATGAACTGATGTTTTATAATATTCATATATGGTGGAATTAACATTGACATACACATTGATGTCTTACAGGATTGACTAAAAAATTTGTCATAAAATACAAGACCTACTTGAGAATCTAATGAAATATTGAAAATAACACAAATAAAACTATTGATTTATTTGAAGACAATAAAATATTGAAAGAGTGATATAACACCCTAACTTTACAAAATATATTTGTAATATAGACTTATTACAAAACATTAAACCAAACCGATGGCCATGCAATATATAAAAACAAACCACACCTTTGTATTCAAACCCTGTGTGCCAAATCTAGTTAAGTGGATCTCAGAGTGCCAAGCAAGTGTCAACAGCTAGATGCAACTCAACACATGGAGCATGCATTAAAATTCAAACCATATCCAAAAATTTAATATTGGAGCAGACTGATGCCACAACTATCCAATATTGGTGTAGACTAAACTAGTGAATCCGAGGTGCTACGTTGTAGGATGCACATTTTTCAATTTCTCTTCAAATTTAAATGCAAATCTTCTATGTGGATGAATTAAGCCATGACCACACTTGTGCTTAGATATGTCTAGACACATAAGAACTAAGAGACAATCTTCACATGATGTAGGTGATGTAAATATTTCTTGCAAAATTGACCGATCAACGTAGCAGATAAAGGCATAGGATATTTGGAAGTGACGGGATAATAATTCCTCCTTTAATCACACTCTTATAAACTCGCCAGATGTTATATCATTACACACAAGTATCATGCAAGCCAAAAAAATGAAAATGTACAAGACTGAGTCTACAACACTCAGAAATTCTACTTTAGTATCATGTACAACTCGCAAAGTAGATCTTTTCGCATATACTGCAAGTGCCAAGGTGACCTGCATGTGAAGGGAAACTAATGCAAAGTGTGGTAGAATGGATGCAACCTTGCACAGAACTACACCACACGTTCAGGTATAAAGAAATTCCTAACATATCTAGAAATCATTGAACATCAATCTCTGAATATTATATAACAATAGCAACTACAACCAAATGAACAATTTAATCATGGATTGGGCAATCAACAATGGTGGAACTGCCCATGATCATCCATCAAGATCTCACGTTTTCCATCTCAAACTAATACCCTACTCTGATACCAAATATTATTTTGGTCTGAGCTTTACACAAAATAAACAATAAAACTAGTAAATTGTATTCAATTGGGACAATTTTATTCTTGCAAGATACTACATTATATAAGAGGATGATCTCCTTTATCTAAGGAGTCAACATCAATCACCAATCCCCTATATCTCTCAATCACTGCTAGAATCTCTCACCTATCCCACATATCTCTCTATCATCTCATATCCCTATTCTAATGGTGAGATTAACTCACGTACATTCGAATATGATATTAATATCACAGTATTAATATCTCACACTCACCTAACTATTACAACTATATTATTAATATTAGTTTTATAAACTCATTATTAATAATATTACAATTTATTAATAATGTCACAATATATTTGTAACAGAAATGACTATTGGAAGGCATTGGACAAAACTTTTACTTTGAGACCAAACTATTTGACAATTTAATCTAGGAAATGAATGTGATATCGTAAAGTTATGTGCATGAAATATCAGGTAAGTAGACTACTTTGGAATGATATGAACCTTTTTGGAGTGATTGATCAATATAATGGGGAGAGAAATTTCTACAATATGACTAAGGATAAATAATTAAGGCTTAAAATAGGTTCAATTATCATGATTTAGGTATCAATGTAATAATAACATTATTAAGTAATAAATTAGAAATTTTATGTGTATACATTTTCTTAAAGGAAAAGGATATTAGTGTGAAAAAACATTTTGGATTTTCATAATATTCATTGACAGATAAAGGTTGTGAAAGTCCCGGGTATGTATAATATTGATTCTTGGTTAGCATTGAGTGATGATTGTTATTCTAGTTCAAGACATGAGAGGACTAATAATAGAGGGATAGTAAAAGTAACTCTTAACGTTTCCAATTTGTATACTTTTTAGGCTTTAAGGCTAGATTAGGGATTAGATTAAAAGGAAAAAATCCTAGTCATTTGTAATAAAACCATAAGAAGTAGAAGAGGTTTTCAATGACCAAGACAAATGTTCATGTGTAATAAAACCATAAGAAATAAGTGAGGTTTTCATTGGCCAAGACAAATATTCATGTGTAATAAAACCATATATAAAAAAATAAGTGAGGTTTTCAATGACCAAGACATATGTTCATGTTCGCAAATAATTTTTTAGATTAGTAGAGATGGTTGTTTCCATAACCATTTTTAGTTCTTATAAAATAGTTTTATGGCCATTATAAAAATGACCAAGGTTGTTTTCTACATTATATCATCTAGCATCAATGGTTTGATTATTTTGGTTGTCTCGACATGTGTGTGCCACTTGTCACTTACAACTACCTTTAGATTTTTAAGGTAATCGAGGTACTTCAATATAAACTGGTACTAGAACTCACCCCCTTTGGTCAACCTCTCTCCCACTTCCCCTCTCTCTATATCTTATGAGATTATATGGACCACCGAGAAATCTGTAGTGGAGTTGAACCTGCTGACACTTACACGTGTCAGAGAATAGAAGGTTGTGATTGCCGCAGGGGAGATGCGTTGAAATCGGATGGGTATTAATATTAGGCTAATTTTTTAATTTCCACTTCCATTTGTTGTGCATGTTTGACAGTTGTCATTTTATGCTCTGCGTACAGATACTCCGAAACAGGTTATGGTCACTTTCACTTACAAGGAGGCACTTTACTTTTGGATTCGAGTCGTAGATGTGTTTTGCATCTGTCGCATGCAGTGCAAGCCCTAATTTATCCGCAGGTTGTGTGTTTTGGATGCACTGGAGCGCCGCAAACATGGAAATGATGGTGTTTTTCCACGTCAACGAAGACATGAAAGATATCCCTGCCTCCGTCAAGCTCATGACAAAACATGGTGAATGGTTACAGGATTTGATGCTTTAATGATGGACATAGCGTTTGTCTCTTTGATGCCCCGCAGGCATGGTCGAGGAAAGATTCAATTAGTTAGGCTTAGGCTCCTATCGACCCTACTGCAGTTAGGAACAATGGGTTTTGGAATCAACCTTGTCTCAAGCTCTGTGTAATGGGTCTTCTCTCCCCTCGAAATGAAAGAATCATGTCGTAGAATGTGCTCGATTGGGGGCGTTTAAATCCAGTTTGGGTTATTTTGCTTCCTCCGAGGCTTGTGAGTATTGTTTCCGCTTAACTCAGCCTCTCAGCATTCTCCAACTCGCCATGTCTCTTGGCTCGACAGTGTTCTTGTTTGCTTTGTGAGTTGTGGGTGTAATTTTTATAGAAGGACTGCCGATTTTTTTCTCCTTTCATATATTTTCGTTTGTGTTCTTAAATGTTTAGTAGGTTACGTGGCTGGCAACCATATATTGTTGTTTCCTTCCTCTCTGCTTTACTCACATGGGATTTAAAGCTCTTATTTGGCTGCTTTGGTCATCGTGTCTGTTTATGTGACGCGAGTTTCTCTTGTATCTCTGTTCAAGAACTGTTAATATATACACAAATATTTGGAATTTGTTTGAAGTAATTGTGTTATTCTGTACGCTGAGGACTGGTACCAATGCTCTATTACAAAAGCATTCAAACATAAAATTGTTTACCCTACGTTTGCCATTTGTTAATGCATGTTTCAAATGTCGCAGGAGTTAATTACCCATAAAAATATTGTGAACAAAATGGTAATGGAATAGAATATGTTGGTTTCTATGTAAAAAGTCTTGTTGCTGTAAATTGTGAATGCCCATCTGTTCATTTCTAAAAGTAATTCCACTTCAAAATACTAAACCTGTTTGTTCAGTGAGGCACGTGCGATTTGATGATTTATTGTAAGCTCCTTCAGGAAATGGGAAAATAGTGGTTTTGTATTCTTCTGCCCACTAGCGCCTCCATGAAGGGCATCTACCCCTATTCTGTTAGAACTCTACACAAAGTTACTGGAGAATGGAGGCTTTGAGACCATATTTGTGTCTACAGATTAAAGATGACAGATCATTTGAAGAGTATCACAAGACCATGCCATGGCTTGCCTTGTCATTCTTGTATTCAAAGGCCAGAGGGAAATTTGATCAGGTTCCTTATCCTTTTGGTTCAGGAATGAAAAACAATTAAAGATAATGGTGTCGGCGTCTTGAAGATTATGGTGCTCACTGCCGAGGAATATATCCATTTAACAAAGAGAGGCTTGGTGAGCATAAAGTTGAGGTGAAAATCATTGGATTTCATAGTCCTTGAATTCTTTTCTTGTGTATGCTGACAGAGATTTTTGTCATTGGCAAGGGAATTTCCCTTTTCATTATCTTCGTTTAGGCGTCTGTTTTTGTTATGATATTTTTATGTTAAGATTATGATATTTAGGTGGGCCTAATTTTTGTTATTATTTATGAATATTGATATGATACACATTTTTACCTGCAGAAAGTAGGAATCCAAGAATGTTATCTTATGAATGGATGCAAATTGATTAATTTAACTCGTTCTTCATGAATATAAACCCTGTGAATAGGTGCTTGTATGTGAGCTGGTGGAAAAGACATTTTGCCTCTATTTCTTAGCTCACTAGTGCCCTCCTTGTAGAAGATTCACTCCAAACCTTAAAAAATTCTACAAGGATCTGAATAATAAAGGTGAGGACTTGGAGATCATGTTTATCTCCGGTGATCAAGATGAAGAGTCCTTCTGAGAATATTTTGGAACCATAGTATGGCTTTGTCTGCCTTACAGAGATCAAGAGGCGAAGATTCTGCCAACTATACTTTAAAATTGTAGGCATGTCATTAACAAATGTTTATAGAAAAATATGTTTCCAAGCACAAGTTTACTTTGACAAAGTCAATTGATGGCCATGGCCTTTATATTTCCTAACAGGTGGTGGTATCTGTACAGATACCCCATTGATTTCTTAAAGAGTTCCTTCTTCCTTTCAATTACATACCATGCCATAGCCAGATTTTTTGAACTTCAGTCTCTAGCATGTTAATGATGACACTATTGAGATATATCATGCACTGCTATTTCACATTCCAATGGTTTACAGTTGACTTGGCTCCATGAATTATTCACCCAACTACAGCCATAAAGTCCAACAGTAGTTTGTGAATATACTGAAAAAAAAACATTACCAGTAATTAAAACTTATAGGAACATTGAAGCAAAATAAATTATTGAAAGCAAACCACTTAAAATACTAATTATACCCGGAATGGAAAATAACTAAATTCGAAGTCAACAGTGGAAATATTAGCTTCACCTCAAAATTTCAAATATAACTTTAGGCAAAAACTCTACTCCAGCAGCTCCTCAAATGGGGAACCTCCTATCCTTCATCTATTTCAACCTTAAAATACTACTAATGAGGTTATGTAGGGTGTAGACAGATTGTTCTAAGCCACTCTAATGAACATACTAACTGCACGAACAAGGTAGAAGTGTAGAGGCGTGATTCATTGGTGACTTGGCTCGTCGCGCTACTCATAACTCAGTTGTTTGTTTTATCGCTGATCATTGTGCCTTTTGTTGGGGTTTCTCTATTTTTGTGCACATCTCGGTCTCTGTGTGTGTGTGTGTGTGTTACTCTACCAGCTCACTTTATTGTTTATAATGGCTTGCCATTACATTCCTGTGGCTTGCCATGGCTGTTTGAGAGTTGTTCGAGTTTCATAGCTCTGGAGGTCAAAAGGTTGCTCGCATATGCATACCTGTAGCTCACTGCAGGGTGGCCCGAGCACAACTTTGCAATGCTCGACTCTGTTAAGTGAGCTCAACACTATTATTTTTGGTGCCTTAGTTTGGACTCATTCGTTGTAACTTCATCCCGGTGGGGCTCGATGTTAGACTCGCATCCTTAGTGTATAACTCGGCCATGCTTCCATTGTAGTTGTGCTCAACTGAAGGTAAAGTCTCTGTTTTGAGTTTATTCACTAAGATTTGCTTAGATCTGCAACTTTTACTCTTAGGCCATGAGTTTACTTGCATCAAAAGGTGTTGTGTTGTATACCTGTAGCCCAGTTTTGTGAGCATTTTGTAGCTCTGTATTGTGGAATTTTAAAATTTCTTGTGCAATTTTTTATACCAAGATCTAAAAATCCTTGTAATGATTTTCCATTTTCTAAATTTTGTCTTTATATAAAATGCACAAAAGGACCCTGCTTCTTTAAAAAAGACAAGCCCAGCTACTGAAAAGATGATGGAATAAACATTCTTGTTACAATGAGTGGTATATATGTGTGGACAATTATTTTGAGGATTTGTGGAGTGCAGTCTCTCATATTTGAGTTTGTAGTTACAATAATAGTAACACATATATATTGATTGGATTTCATTCTTGCTTATATGTTAATGCTAACCAGTACATTCTTGTTCGATTTTCAGTACTACGTTACAATAAGAAGCCCTGTGACTTGTGAAATGGAGGTTGGGGGATTGAGTCTGGTCCAATGTGTGGGACAAAATTCTTGTCATAAGACATAAATGAAGAGTATGTTTCTTTAGGTGAGCGTTGCAGACATGACAACATTGATCCATCTGCAGTCAAAGCAAGTGAAGGGAAAATGCGGGATTGAGAGGTTTTGAAGATTTTGGCAAATTGTGTTATTAGGCCTTTCTCATTGAATGGACTAGAAGAAGCATTTCATTTAATCTAGCAATATTGTCCGAAAGGATATATTTAAGAAATGTTTCTTTGTAAAATTAGGGTCCACAAAAAATATGTTCAAAGGAGACATGTTTTGTATGAAAATGTCCATTTTAGGCTTATAGATGGCTCCAGCTTTTCGTAACTGCGATGTTATCAGCCTTATCACACAATCAGTGTGATACCTAATTTTGGAGGGTCAAACCCATATGTTTTGTATGGCACCATGTCACCTAAGAGTTGGCATTCCCATCTTTTCCTTGGGCTTTTCTGTTGTATTCGTGGCATTCCCATCTTTTCCCATCTTTTCCTTGGGCTTTTTGTTTTTTCCTTATAACTTTTCCCCTCGGTCATCGAGTTTTAAGTTTTTATGGCCAGCCTTAAATTTTCTATTTTACAAAAGGATATTATGTAGAATTTAGTTCTGTTTGATCCCGAATTAAGTGGTTATTATCATTTTATGTTTTCAAACTTATTAGAATTCAGATTTATTTTTGCATCTTAAATTTTTATATTTTAATGTGACCGTCTTTTTCATATAAATTTATAAGGATATTATATTAGTATATATAAATATACTATACAAATAATTAAATAAATATAGAATATTTGATAGAAATAAAATTGTTTTGTACTTTGAAAGGTATTATTATAAAATGAGTCACTCACAAATTGTTTGACAGGTATAGGTGGCCATCAAATTTTACTATGAACAATGGTAGCGACACAAAGACAGAGAAATGGAGCACAAAATCAATCAACAATTCCTTGGAGTTGTTGATATGTTTTCCCTTCCCCTGAACTTCTCTTTCCTCCAATGCTCCCTCCATGCTTTTCTCCCTCCAATTTAAATTCAATACACATTCACTTCCATGGTTCCATCACACATTTCATGTGCATTACGTTGTAGTATTTCGACAACCATTTATCTAAGAAGAACATGACATTTTAATGGGAGATTCTTTGGGAGGCGTCATTTCTTCGTTTCTCCCAAACGAACAAGTTAATAACCATGACTACAGGACCCCTTCATATAGCTAAAGAAGACATGGTGTAATGTTATTCTTAAGCTTGATACTCTCTTTGATTAAGTTGCCTCATGTTACTCCATACTTATTTCATCATACCCGCACACCACCCACAAAATATTATTTACCTTTTTTTTCTTGCAAAAATATTGGTCGATGGTATCATGATAATCGCTTGTAAGGGCACCACTGGATTTGCAAATTCCCTCACAAATCTAAATATAAATGCATCAATTTACATTGCAAAAATCACTTTTTTAACATTGTTTTGAAGCATGTTATTGTTCCCAAGCTCATGTCAATGACACAATTTATGTACATGCTCTAGTCAAGGTTTTCATTAGGTATGTAGGAGGATTTTTTCAATAGAACATGGTTGGGGATTCTCATAATCTGGGCGTTGCCTAGGGTTTTGAAACAACAATTTCAGGAAACAATAATACCCATGCAAGGGGTATCCTCACTCCCATTGTTGGCACGAGGTTTTCTTAGTTAATTATTGACGTTAGCGTTGCTTTTCATTACACAAAATTGCATGCCATTCTTGTATGTATCTCACATGAGACACAACAAGTTCTCAGGGTAAATAAACATTTTCCAAAATTTAAGGATGTCCAACACTTCTAACATCACATGGGTGAGTGATGTGTAATACTCACCTAAATTGGCCATGCCCACAAGGACCTGCGTATATTGCACTCGCATGACCCATGGTTTTGAATGAATGTGCTCATGCGATGCGATATACTTCTTCAATGGCATTCATTTTTGCCCATGTAGGGAATCATCCCATAATCGTGAAGATGTCCTTCTAAAACATGTTTTGGTCGTAAAAAGTGATGTCAAGGAGAAACCAAGTGGTCGTAGTTACCAACAGAGGGAGACCATGGCATTTTTCAAATTGTGCTGAAAATATTGTGTTTTTGTTGCAAAAATATAAGTGTGGGGAAATACAAATGTCTTGTGGTTGTTGCAGGGTCGACTTCCACCTTGTTTCCCCATTCCATTTTCCCCACCCTCGCACTTCTCCACCCTCAAACCATTTCCTCTTCACCCCTCTTTCTCTCCCATTATTTCCCCCATTCAATTTGAATCCTTCAAAAGATTCCTTTCGATTATAATGGCTCCACTTCAGGGAGTCCATAATGGCTCCCATAAACCGAAGGGATCCGCAACATTTTCTGAAACAATTAGGTCATGATTATGGTCATCGAATGATTGTCCTGATTCTCCTGCATTACACAATCCGGTGACGAGTGAAAATAGATAAGCTTGTGTGTTGAGGAGCTATTCTTGCGTAGTAGCCAGTTGTGATCGCAGGCTTAATACTTGTTGCTGCAGTTGATGCACTATGCCTACGCAACCATACACGGGGTCATGCACTCATGCACTTGCTTCATATACCCTGCTGCTCACAGCATCTTCTCTACTCTCCACCGGAATATCCTGTGACCTCAAAAAAAATATAAAACCAAACACTTCTTTAGGGTTTCTGTTATATTTAAAAAATTATTAAAAAAATTCTTGTATATTAAGATTTTTTAAATAAATAGGTTTTTTTTATAGGATGCGAGTCTCATCTTTTTAAGATTTATATTCCTTATGTTTAGATAAGGATTTATACCATCATATGAATCATTGAACTACAGCTCACTTAATATATGTCAGATTTTTTATTATTACAATGATCTACCGGAAGGTTAATGGAATAGACCTTTTTATTATTGACTTTCCTACTCCGCTAGACCTGAGAAAAAGAAAAGTATTGAAACCAGAACAGTTAATGATAATAAAATATTGCATCTTAACTCGAAGGATTTTGAGAATATTGCTTGCTCCGAATACTCTGTGGGCTATACAGAACTTGTGAGGATCGTGCGGTGGAAAATATGGGGCAAATAAACATTTTTCGCCGCATTTTTTTCATTGCATCTTCCATGCCGCACATGGATACGCTACTCTTGTTCTGTGTTCCATCTTCAATTATAAACAAAACTATGAACAGTGAGCCAGCTGATATGATTCATACTCAAATAAACAAATAACCCACTGAAATTATTATTCGTGAAAGCTTTACCTTATGTCAGATGACGGAGAAGATGTAGAATAGATTAATGTTTATATGCCTTTCACGTTCAGCCTAATCATTATATATGTTTGCAACACTGAGTGTTCAACCAACCAATGATAAAACCATGTCAAAGAGTGGTAAAGAGCCCATTTATTAGTTGACCAATTAGTTTACACATGTCATGTGATGGATAGGCTCTTCTCATATATAATCTCTTTTACTTGAAAATTATTTATAAATAAGCGAAAGTTAAAGGATATTAGAGATGTATTGCTATCATCTAAATTGTAGGGACCTTAGTTCACTGAAAATTATCAATTTAGGTCTCCATCCATTGATTATTATCAATCAAATATTAAAATCTTTCTATACTAGAGTGAGATTTAAGATGTTTCTATTACTTGTATTCTATTCATATTTTATTGATTTCATAAATATTAGAGTTATATTATTTAATTTATGAATTTTATTAAAAAATAATTTTAGTGATAATAACTTTTAAACATATAGGATATTTTTGACAATCAAATTTTGAATATATAATTCATTTTGATGTCTGACCTTAATTATTTAATTCAAATTTTGACTACACTAATCATGTCATTTATATTTTGACATTAAAAATGATTTTCATGGTCTATAAAATTATATTTTGACCATAATTATCTAAAAGTACGAGTTCCTCCCTTGTTTTGTGTTCTTTCTCCAATCAAAATAATAACTCAACCCTCATGAGAGTATTTCAGATGACATAGAAGATGTAAAATGGATTAATGATTGTGACACATATGGATGGCGCCCATACTTATGAAGTGGAAATGGAGAAAATTAGAGAAGTAATGATGATGTAGGAAATGAAGAACATTAGATATGTAATGATATCACCAGAAATGTAGGAGTCAAAAAAACGCGTTGTTGAAAAAGTATTTAAATTATGAGGCAAAACCTTAATTATCCTCACTTATATACCATAGTTCCTTCTTGTTTGATTAATTTATAGTGAATTACAAGTATGAAACAGAGAAAATCTCATCGTAAGCACCTTGTGAGATTCCGTACACGACAACCAGCAGCATTTGAAATAAATGAATGCCGGCATTTAACTAATTATCAAATGGAAGAAAACATTTATGTAAAATATTGTCAACTATGGTATGCAGTGTTTCATTCACACATTATGTGCAATCCTTCATTTGTAAGGTCTTATAATATATATAGACACAAATAAATTTTGAGTTAAAACATTTATAATATAGGGGATTAAAAATAAATGGGTTATAATTGTAGTTAGTTTATCTAAATATCACTTATATTTTTAATTTGATAATAAAGTCAATTATTTATTTAAAAAAAAATTACAAATGTTGTTAGATTAGTTTGATTATAGGTCATGGGTTTGAATTTCACATCACGCATTATGAACATGTGTATGATGGATAGGCACATCCAACTTACTTGACTTATAATTAATTATAATATGTGTTTGATGAAAAATATGTACCTTCCTATTGTTCCTTCCCAATTAAACAAATATTTATTTATTTTTCAGCAATGTTAAATCTATGATGTAACCGAATGTGCATATGTTAAAAATAATATAAATATTATTACACGTATTTTTTTAAATTTTAATAGATCACAAAAAAACTATAACTATAAGATCTTATATAAATAAGATTATAGGTGTGTTATAGTTGTAGTTAGCTCTTACATGTATATCTAAGTATCCTGTATGTTTTCATGTTGACAATAAAGTTAACTATTTACCAAAAAAAAAAAAACTTTAAAAGTTATTGGTCAAGTCAATCATACGGCACGGGTTTAAGTTCCACATCACTCATTGTGAATGTGTGTAATGGATAGGCGCATCCAACTTACATGACTTTTAATTAATTTATATATATATATATTTGTGTGTGTGTATTTAGTGACAAATATGTACCTTTCTATTTTGTTTCACAATTCAATAAATATATATGTATTTTCTAGCAATGTTAAATCTAATATATAAATGAAACATTAAAGGAAGAAAGGACCAATGAAGAAGGGGAAAAAGAGTGGAGAAATAAATTAGTGGGGGAAATAGTAGGGGAACCATTGTGCAAACCTATTTTTTCTTACAACTAGGGACATAAGAACAACATGGCAAGAGAGTGGGCGAGGTATGCAGATCGCTAATTTTTCAATAATGTGGAAAGAAAATGAACAACATAATTACTTATTGACATTACAATTTCAATAAAGGTATCATGTAGTATTGTTTGAGGATAATTTGTGACCAGCCTATCTTTTTTGTTGTATATATAAGTGTTCATGTCTTCTTGTACAATCTGCATTTTTTGCATAGTTGTTCACAAAGGATAACTAATTTTTGACATAGGCAGAATCGTCAAATTTTTAATGGACCAGTTTTTTTTTCATCATTTGTATTTTCAAAGTTGAAAATTTGTGATATTTAGACATATTTCTTGAAGGTAAAATTAGAATTTTTTTCATATTTAAGAGAAAAGAAGGAGAGAATATTTCAAGGGAGGTGCATGGATATGGTGAAATAATTATTGAGAAACATGAGTCAACTTAGTCAAAGATAGTATTGAGCTTAATAATAAAGTTGTAGCACATTTATTTTAGCTATATGGAGGGGTCAATAATTCAGTGCCATTAACTTGTTTCTTTTTCTAAAACACCAACAATCAGGTTTTACACAATTGAAAGAAATAGGAAAAAATCAAAAGATATGGGGGAAAAAGGGATTTGTTATTTTCTTATGACATAAAGATATGTGATAAGATGACTATTAATTTGATATATAAGATGAAGACATGAATGGAAAGTTGGAAAGAAAAAGATATGAAGTACATACAAGGATGTCCCACACATGTTCCACGAATCATATTGTTTCTACCCTAATAATATTGCCTATCTATGCTCCACCTTATTATCTCAATCTTTAAAAATACCAAAATCATATCAATATTAATTTTTTTTTGAAAACATATTAAAATTTGCAACATTGAGGAAAAAATGCCTACTTTGATCAGTTAAAACTATTTGATTAAATGAAAGGATGAAAGAAAATTACCTTACGCATTTTAAATATATTCTCTAAATATGTAGTCTCTCGAGGTCCGTGAAGACCAATATGAATGAAACTAAAAATAAGTGAATAGTAATTTCCAACATGACATTTATTTAAACATAATTGTCAATTGTGTGGTACGAATTAGGATAATGAAGATTTTGTGACCAATATAAGAAATTAATGAAAATTCCCCCAAATTACCCCCACAAGAAACATATGTTGCAAATGGATGACACCATCCACATGGTAGGAAAATTGTTCCCAAATACCATAAATAACCACCATTAACACAGTTAGGAACATTTTTATATTAAAATTGGAACATAACATTTCTCGTATATTTCCAAGAAGACATAATGCCTATGGGAGAAGTTTTTTGAGACACAAAGAGTGAAACAGGGGCATCAACAAAGTTCATGCACACATTACGGGAGCCAACAATTATGACTAGGGTCTGCGAGAGAAAAAAATTTAGACACAAAGAGTGGAACATGGTAAATAAAAAATTAAGGTCTTGCATGCACTACTAGAGTCAACGAATACCAAAAGGAAAGCAAATTTTATGGGCCCTAAAATCCGTTACAATTCCTGCGCTGTGAGGTTCAAGTCCAAAAGACTTTTACACAAAAAAGAAACTAGTTATACAACATAGTAAACAACTAGTATGTCACCTATACAATAAATAGTGTAGACAATATCAACATCACATAAATAAATGACCAAGATTTAATATGACTTGCTGGGAAGATAGGGCATTGCACACATTGTTGGAGCCAATGTCTAACACCGTAATGGTGGGTGAATTCATTGTGGTGTAAAACCCGTTGTAATGAATTTTACAGTTCATTACTGACATGTCACCCAAACAAACAACAGAGTAAACAATCAATGCATCACACAAACAAACAATCAAGATTTCTTCAATCAACCACCATGCATGGATTGAACCACAATTGTCGATGATATGTACTTTATGTGTCATATTTAGGTGAGTGGATATCACATATATAATGTATTCTGAATAAATATGTGGAAATGCTTTACTTAGAACCTAGCTAGAAAATATGGGCATGATCAGAGTGGTCATTTTACTGACAACTTTCATCCCTGCTGTGGGATTGATGCTTTTTTTTGGCATCACATTGTTGTTAATGCATGCTTTTATCTTTTCTCCTACTTAAAAACTAACACTTTTTTCTAGCAAATAAAATTGTTTGACAACCCTGATGTAAGCAATATCAAATTGATCATTGAGGATAGTCATTCTTTCTCTTTTAACTTCCTTCACAAGCATTGATGTTTTTGATGAATTGGCATGGGGATAACACACCAAAAATTTTCCTTTAAATATATGTGGGTCAAGTCCTTAGCTACAATAGAAATCTTACTACAGAGGAAAATTTTCAATCCTAACTCCTTTATAAAGGGAGGATACTTTGAACGAATCATCAATCCCTAGCTTGATAAGAGACAAGAAACCTTATTTGAATCTAATAACACCAAGAGTAGTTATCTGTGTGACATGATATTCGTAATAGAATATGAAAAATATCCCTCATTACCGAAACACAAATATTTTTCAGGTCATATTATTAACAAAAAACAATATCCACATTGTAATTAATGAATCATTCCATGGTAGCAACTATATTGTTTTCATCACATCTGGCTGTCGAATAGGTCTTGTACACGAAAAATCCACTCCTATAGGCTAGGTATATGGAAATTTCCTTGCAAAACCCATTAAAACTCACACCACTTATAAAATATTTTGTAACAGTATAAAGTAGAAGGTGAGTCATTCATATCAATATCTCTTGGCGATATGGAATCCCCACTGATGTGTGTCCTTTATATCATGACCCCACAAATAAATTAAGTTGACAATAAAAAATCCTTTAGGAAGATGGTATTAAATGCCATATATACAAAGTTTCATGACCCCTTATTACAACAATGTGACATGATGGGAACATCTTGTAACCCAAACGATCAAGATTTCTTCAATCGACGATCATGCATGGATTAAACCAAAAATCTTGATGATATGTACTTTATGTGTCATATTTAGGTGAGTGGATCTCACATATATAATATATCCAGCATGAATATGTTGAAATGCTTTTGTTAGAACTTATGTAGAGAACATGGGCATGATCAAAGTGGTCATTTTATTGACCACTTTCATCCCTATGGGATTGATGCTTTCTGTTGGCATCACATTGTTGTTAATGTATTCTTTCATCTTTTCTCCATCTTAAAACTAACACTTTTCGCTAGCAAATAAAATTGTTTGATGGGACGATGTGAGCAATATCAAATTAATAATTGAGGAAAATCATTCTTGCTCCTCTGAATTCCTTCACAAGAATTGATGTTTTTAACGAATAGGCATGGGGATGACACAACACAATTTTTCCTTTAAATATATGTGGGTTAAGTCCTTGGCTACTATAAAAATCTTACTACAAAGGAAAATTTTCAATCCCAACTCCTTTATAAAGGGAAGATGCTTTAAACAAATCATTATTACCTAGCTTGATAAGAGATGAGAAGCCTTGTTTGATACTAATAATACTAAGTGTATTTATCTGTGTGAAATGTTATTTGTAATAAACGATGAAAAATGGCCATCATTACCAAAACATAAATCTTTTTCAGGTGATATTATTAACAAAGAAACAATATTTGTAGTGTCCCGTCTAAAGCAAAACCAAATTAAAAGAATAAATAAATAAAAATGAGGAAGTGTGTTTGGTGGAACGTGGGGGATAGGAGTGTAGTAAGGTCATGCACATCCTAAAATCTTGCCAGCCTATTGGTACCTTGCATAATTATTAAGAGCACTTTAATTGGGATCCTATGTGCAGACCACGTGAAACCCTGGCCAAAGTTAAAAACAAAAATTAGCAGTCTTTGGCTAGTTGCAACCAGGAAGGACAGTCGAAATATGTTCATGAATGATTATTTACCTTGGGGAGGATCCACAACTTGCAGCTAGTGTGGTTGTGCATGGAAGACATGGGTTTTCTCATAAGACAATCACATAGTCTTGCATATGCAACATATAGGCCTCCAACCTGATCAGTTCGCCCTTTACCACATGTTCCCAGCCTACGTCAAAAAGAGAAGCTCTTGAACAAGGTAAGGACATCCATCAAAGCATAATGGAAATTTGAATTTGTTTTTAGCTCCCTCCCGCTCAATGCCAAAATGGGATTTTTGCCAGATTTTGTAGTTGTAGGTGCGTTGATAGAAATGGATGAAAATGTGGGGGTTGTGTCCAATTTTCTGCACATTTTTGTATTACATGGGTGCTCTATTGGTATGTAAAAGTCATCCTCCACCATGGATTTTGGTTTGAGTTTAATTCTACTCCCTGGCTACCATTAAATATTTGTAGAAGCACGCTGAGCTCTTTTTCGTTATTGAAGTAAGCTTGTTTTCCACTCTTCCTGACATGGGAGAGGTGGATCTACACTTTCCTTGTGTTTAAAGAAGGTTTCATTGTTGCATGATGGGGCTCATTGGGTTGAAATTTGATTCGCCCAACTCTCCTTTTGCATTTGTTGAGTCATTGTACCATGGGTAAAGATCTTGGATTGGCCACCATTAACAATGGGGGTTGGTTGTTGCTTTCATTGACTTGATTCTGCTCTTATCTCAACATCGGATTTCCATGGTTGCGGGTTTGTGCGAATGGGTTTTGTCTAAAAGACACCATATGGATTAAAGTAAATATCGTTGGCAGATCTAGATGAAATTTTGAGACCTTTATGAGCACTATTTCTTACCAATGAAAATTCATAGCTTCAGAATAGGGTAAGGACTTCCCTTGAGCAACAAGGACGGTGAAAATATTTATATATTTAGAGGTGCATTTCCTAGTAGTCATATATCAAAAGCATGGGAGAATAGACAAGCATGCACACCATTTGAAAAAATGCCTGGTAGAGGGATGAAACCTTTTAGAATGTGCATGTGAAACCGTGTGGATTACCTCATACACCGCCGAGGCAAATATCTCCTAGGCATGGTTCATCTCTCCTTATCTTTCATAATTCTCGTACTTTAGTTTTTCTTTTGCAATGAAATATAATTTCAAAATCTCAGAGATTATCATACATTTAATTGTTTTATATTAACTTGTTGCAAAACAATAAAATGTCGTATCGTTACTCACACAATTAAAATAACCATTTTGTAGTAAACCATGAACTTCAACCCTCATTTTGAGGTGATTTAGAAAACTCCCTGACCAAACTAGATCACTACAATATTGTTTTATCAACAAGTTGAAGTTGACTTCCCGGTAAATATGTTGACCATCTCCTGGTTTAAATAGATAAATTGTGACTTCTGGAGACTCACAAAGTAACCTTCGTAACTCCGAGAAAGGGGATGTTAAGCTTCCTTCGTGTACCTTCTTATGTGAGGTGTCACTTCAATCTTTGAATCGACCCCGAATGAACATTTGTGATCTTTTTGATGCCCTTATAGGAGCCCTTGTTACATCTGTTTTGTAGTGTAGGAAGTTGTTAAATCTAAAAAGTTGGCTTTTGTTTTGAACCGCCATTTGAAACCTGGATAGAGAAATTACTATCCATCTTCGCAAACCTCTAGTTTTTTTACTAGAAAATTACATGGAACCTTCAGTTTGAGGGGAAAAACACTTTTCTGTGATAGTTTGGCAATGGAATTTTGTAGGCCTCTGGTCGCAGTTTGACTAGGTCAAACTAGACCAATTATGACCAGTGGCTTCTAGAAAACATGTTGCTGTTTGATAACCATTTGCTAATTCTCAGTTCCTGTTGACTCTGGTGAATTATCCATATATAAAGGAACTTGTAGGATGTTTCTCATGGTTCACGTTCATCCAGTGAATGTCAATTTTAGACGTGGTTTTTTGAGCCCTCAAGCTAACTTTTATTCATTTGCAACTAGGTCAATTACGACCGATGGCCCCAGAAAACTAGCTGCCTAATCGTAAATTGTTCACCAGTTCTAAATTCTGTCAGTTCCTATGAACTCTTGGTATATAAGTGGGCACGTAGAAATTTAACTATGGTGTGTTTTCTCATCGGAAGACAACGTTTGAAAGTGGTTTCTTAGCCTCTGAGCTGATTTGAACGTTTTTGTAGCTAGCAGGAAAATGTAAAAAAGAAATTTGTAGGACCCCTATGTCGGGTCGCCAAACCACTATGGAAACTTTTGACACATGTAAATAATTGTTTGAAAACTATATAGTGTAACTTGGTTGTGTGAAATAGAACTTTTGACAAAATGGTCTCTTCTCTCTCTCTCCTTTCTCTTTCTCTCTCTCCTTGGTTACGAAATGAAGTGAAATGAATACATGTTTCTAAACCTTTTCTTTCGAATGCAAATTATAATTATTATTATATGTAAATGGGAAACTGAAAAACGTTAATTATGTTAGATTATGGTGGATTCCATGCCAGTGATTTATCGCTGATTTCATGCTCACATGGTTTTGCAGGATGCAAGAATGATGGAAAAAAGGTGATGTGTAATTCATTATTTATTATTGTAATTTATATAGGTCATTGTAAAATGAATATATGTATAATGTAGTCTCATGTTACAGAAAAGTTATATTTGAAATTGCTAATATGTATGAGATGCTATTTTTAGGGATATCTTAGGAAATGTGCATTTAATCATAGGTTCAATTTGATTCATAGTTACGTATGGTAAAAAGGTTTGATATATATATGGTAAATGAATTTGAAGTTAATATCTTGTAGTACAATTTCAGTGTTCAATAAATGATTAATTAATTAGCGTGTTGTATTCTTACCTTGTAAATGTAATAAAGAATTTAATCAAAACACTCAACCTTAGTATAAGATTCGTGCATAACATGTCTTCATGTGTGATCC
This sequence comes from Taxus chinensis, assembly GCA_019776745.2. Classification (NCBI taxonomy): domain Eukaryota; kingdom Viridiplantae; phylum Streptophyta; class Pinopsida; order Cupressales; family Taxaceae; genus Taxus; species Taxus chinensis. Next base: position 791,254,879 of record CM034146.1, read on the forward strand.
TTCTTACCATAGAAGATATTGAAACTGTAATGAACTTAAAATTTGCACTCGATGGAACCTCCTAGTTTAGGTAAATAAAACCCCTAGTTTGAGTTTACCTGTCATAGTCGTTATGTTTAGCGACATTGTTGTGAACCCATATTTTAGGAATGACATGGTCTAACTTTATTCGGAGTATGTGGTTTCCTTCTAGGTTTGGTAACAGCGAGGAGAATGTCCTTCTCTTCAGGTCTGACACTGTGTTGAGTGGTGAAGACCACCTTGGAAGTCACCTTAAGAGTCCTTGTTCGAAGCAACGACTATGCGGTGTAACCTTACCATTTATGGAGTAAGTAGAGATATTAATCCCTTAGTATCCTAGTGGACTAATAAGTCTTACAAATTAGATCTATAAAATTTTCTTCATCAGTCGAATGATTCCCTATATGGACCCCTAGACGACATCAAATGGAGATCAGTGAAATAGTTGTTCTATGACTTAAACTCTTGTTAATGAACTCCTTAGTTCCTCTTCATCTAAATGTGTTACCTTGGTTTCTATCAACATAACACCTTGGTCTTTTCTTGAAGGTGGTTTAGCATAAATATGTCCTCTCACCTTAAACTCATATATAGTTGAGGCGTAGATCATTAGGTGCAATTGGAATTAATCTAAACCTCAGTTGATTAGGAGGTTAACTTGGGGTTCATGTGTAGTTTATAATGCTTCCAATCATATACTTCTTCAAGATGTTAGGACAAGTACTTTCGTAACTCTTTATGTTAAAAAGTGATGACCAGTAGTGAGAATAATGCAATGTAAAAGTAAATCATATAAGAGAAAAACGAGATTTGAGGTTAGGAATAAAATTGTCACTCTTGGAGTCCTTATAACTTAATTAAACATTTTCATGTGTTATAAAGAATATGAATTTGCCTTGGTGTGATCAAACTTTGAGAAAACAATATAGATATATATATATAAAATCTAAATAAATTTATGTTGTGGGAATGCTTAATTGGGAAATAACTAAAATACCATGATTGAAGAATGTTTATGGGAAAAAGGTATCTTGAATCTAAACCACCCCCCTTAAATCCTAATATTGCTTTCTGGACATCAAGTCATATTCACTTGAGTTGCAAGGGTAAAATGTAGACATTGAATAAACATTTGAGAAGCATATTCTTAACATAAGAAGAATAATTAAGTACTTTATATGTAATTTGAATTATGCCAAATAAGTATTTAAGTTATGGAAATTTCCGTAAAGGATAAAAATCCAACTTAAAATGGTTGAACATGTAAATTAAATGTGGAATGAACTTAAGAATCTGTAAGTGGAAAAAGGACAAAATTATCCTTGCACAATAATGTTCTTGGAATGTTAATCGTAATTAAGATGCAATTCAAGAAATGATGTGTTGTGGGTTTGCCAATCCTTGAGTCCTTTTCTTGTGTTTGGGTTATTGCTAGCATTCATTCATTGGGAAAAGTGTGGCATCGACATGTCATATGGTGTTGTCATGTGTCTATGTGAGTCGATGACTTATGTAAGTGTCGTATGCGTTTTGAGTTTCTTTATTTGAGACCTTGCAGTGTTGTGTAGTGAGCAATGTAAGTCAAAAAAAATTATCCTGGTATTTTTACTGTTGTTTTATGTGTGTAAAATGTGGGCGTTACATTTGGTATCAGAGTAGAGGTTCATGCTCTTGAACCTCTCGGACAGATTGGAGTTGTGATGTTGTTGCATGATGGTGGTGGATATTGGAAGAGTAATGTGATATAAGCGTGATGTGAACAATGTCGTAATTGTGACCTTATGGAAGCACATGTGGTGCATGTCACTTAGTGCGTATTTGTTATCATGTTGATGTGCTTGTGATGAGAGTATTCACTCTCTTTTTCATTGATTCAATGAGGAATTCATGTGTGATGTACCGACCTTGTTGTGTGTGAAAGGAATGTTATTGTGGATTGCAGAGTGTTGGAACATTTTGGCATTATGTGATATGAAGGTGTATTGATGTATTGCATGAAAAATTGTTGTAAAGTGAATTGGATTTTATCGTGATGTCATCACCATGTTGTGATAAATCATGTGTGTCACCATGTTGTAATTGGAATTGACTATATGTTGTAAGGTTATACATTGTGTTCCTCATACGTATAATTCATGTAAAATGTGATGGTTCATGTCGTGATTTAGGGGAATATGATGAGTGTATGATCCCTAGTGTACAGTGATTGCACTTTGGGTGCAGAATGTGGTAATGTGATGTATCGTAACCCATAAAAGTAATGATTGTGTTATACCCATATATATATATATATACCATGTGTAAGATGCTATGGTTAATGTGTGTGAATCACCATTGTGTTAGTGATGTAGTTATGTGTTATGTTGTGGACCCTACACTAACCGACCCTAAGGGAAATTGGTAAAATGTGTATGTTTGGAGTGAGGAAATGTGTACCGTTGACCAGTCACTCGAGCCAAGTACGAGATAGGAAGTGGAGCCTTACATAGGTTGAAAACCCACTTTTCTTCGTTTGGTATGTGTGGCACTTGCTCAATGGGTGTCATGCATATTGTGTTTCACGGACACCTTAGGCTCAGTAGATGATGACTTTTACTCCTTTCTCTCTCCTAATATGGTTATCATATGGATTCAACCTATGTGATTTTGACTATGTTGAGCCTTGTCAAAGTGGTGGTAGGATGATTCAGATAGAGATGATGACAGTTGTATTATTTGATATGTTATTTTATGAGTTGAGGCTCGATGTTCTGAGTGTCAGCAACTCATTGAGTACCCCTTGGTGGCCATATAAGGCCACATAGTTATTGTAATGTGTTATTCCTATACATGTATTTTATTCGTAAATTGAAAACTTTCCCTTTTCTTGCTAGAACCAACAATTTTCTTGATTGACATGTTCTTATATTTTGGGCATTTATTTGGTTGATGCACTAACATGCATATTTTTGCACTAACTATGGCTATTTGGCCATTTGTTTTGGTTAGATTTAAATTTTATTTTTAAGTTTAAAAATTTTATAGCCTAGCCCAAGGCTTTGGTATTGTTGCCACTTGGCATTTGAATGGATTGTTATGTTGGTTCTAATGTCGTAATGTGTTGGAATAGGGTCATGGGATTCACTATGGAGTGGTGGGACCTATGGACCCGCTTCATTGTATAGGGGTATGCCCCAAGGAGTTACAGATAACTAGTGGGTTGTTGAACCATGAGTTATTATGTCACTTGGGTTAGGGGTGCCTAGACCTTATGTGCCTAGAGCCATAGGGAAACCTGACCTCTTTTGTGGAGCGAAAAGGAAAATTTATTTTATTTATTACTACTTAAGAGAGGCATACGAGACTTGAGGGAGGCATAAGATATTTGTGTGAGGTGATGATTGATGCTTTGGGAAGTATATGGAGATGTTCTGTGATTCTTGGGAGGTATATAGAGTTGTTCTGTGATGCTTTGGGAGGTATATGGAGTTGTTCTATGATGCTTTGGGAAATATATTGGACTGTTTTTGTGATGTTTTGTTAGGGTTTGGAGTTGGTGTTATGAGTTATGTGTACTCTTATGAGTCTTGTTATACATTTTTATGATTGAGGCTTGACTTCCTCTTGGTTGGTATGGACTATTGGATATTGTCTTGGCACTATGTTGGTACAGTCATGGATTTTTGGGTCATGTGATACCCATTGTATATGTATCACGTGATGATTCATGTTTTTTAGCCACATTTGTGTAGTGGATCTATGTCTATGACATAAATGTTGGAAATTATTTGCTATGTGGACTACTTGTTGTCATTCCATGGAGGAATAAAGACCTTGTGATGTGATAAAGTCATGAAAGTATGTAGCAAGATGTCTCGTGGGTCATTTGTGTTGTGTTAAGTTTTGTGTGACATCTTGATGTTAATTACTGTTGGGAACCCATGAACATAAGACAATTGAAAATTCTAAACAATGAGTATTAATATTTGAGATTAAAAGTATTGTAAATGAAAATATTAACTAAGTAATAAGGTAAACTAGAACTATCAATCTTCACATAACATTAAAATTTAAGATATTGTCAAAATTAGTTTGCTTCCTTGTAGTCGTATTGCACCAACCAGATCCTTTGTTCCCTAGAGACATGTGTCCTTATTGAATTTCTTGCCTACGTACCCTTCAAGCTTCGGTGTTGTGTCGCATCGAGGACGATACTCTTATAAAGGGGAGGGAAATGTAATGCCTCCTTTAAATATTAAAAAATGGAATGAACAAATAAAAAACTGACAGGGAAGTCGTGTCAGTGCGCAACAAGTGGAGAGGCACATGTGCCACATAAAATTTTAAAACCTGGCATTTGTCCCTTTCATAAGTAATTCAAGCACCTTATTAAGGTATCCAACTATGAGTGCAAAACCAGGATTAGAGTGGAGGAGTAAGTGGGTTTGCCCATAATGTTTTAAAATAATAATAAATACAAAACAATGAAAGTTTGTTGCAATGTGTGCTAGAAGTGGGGTTAGTAGGGTGCGTGGGATTGGAGACAAGATGAAGTAAGTGACCCCTCCCCCCATGTGAAAGAAAATGGGATCACTCCCAACCCTTGACATGTCATGTTCCTTGCTCAATGATTCAAACACTTTAATTTTTGCTCTCCAGCTGTCAACCGACTTGTGCGCCAAATGAGATTCTCTCAGATGTTGTAGTTGGAAGTGCTTTGGAAAATGTGCATGCAAAATGTGAGCATACGCTTTTCATGTGAACTGCTTGAATAAATACCTGAAAGTAATGTGGCCTTTGGTCTGCAATGGCTGCGGGATATTCACAAAACGCGTTGGTAAATCAACTCGTTTGACCATATGCAAAAAATAGGTCCCCAACTTGATCTGTTCACTTTTCCAGCTTCCTATCGACTCTGCGCCAAAATGGGAGTTTTGTAGTTGTTTTATTGCAAGTTCTCTAGCAGATTGTAATACAAGCATAGAAACATGCACTTTTGGCATCGTGTTTAGCAATAGTTAAATAGTTGCAAGAAGTGTTGGTAGACATGGATGCAAATCCATGGGAGTTGTTTTCAGCTTTTCTATGCATTTTTGTGTGACATGGGTGTTCTTTTTGTATGCATCCAGTCATCCTTAAGCTATGGATTGTGGTTTGAGTTTAATTTTACTCCCCGAATGCCATTAAATATTTGTAAATGCACGATGAGCTCCATTGTATTGTTAAAGTGAGCTTGAATTCCACTCTTCCTTAGACCTGGGGAAGGTGGATCCACACTTCCCTTGCATTTAAATAAGGTTTCATTGTTGCATGATGGTGCTCATGAATGGGTTGAAACGATTGATTTGCCCAACTCTCTTTTGCATTTGTTGAGTCATTGTACTAGGGTAATTGATCTGGGTTGGCCACTATTAACATAAGGGGGTTGGTTGTTGCTTTCATTGACTTGATTCTACTCTTATCTCAACTCGGATTTCCATGGTTGTGGGATGTGCGAATGGGTTTGTCTAAAAGACACCATATGGATTAAAGTAAATATCGTTGGTAGATCTAGATCCAAATTTGAGATCCTTTGTGAGCATATTTCCTACTAATGAAAATTCATAGCTTTAGAATAGGGTAAGGACTCATCCCTTGAGCAACAAGGATATGTTAAAAAATTTTCTAGTTAGAAGGCTTTTCTGTGAATGGAATACAGGAAGATGGAATACGATGCTGTGGACCTTGTGAATAACTATTTGACAAAATGCCCAAGCTAGCATGCTTCTAAACAGTTCCCCACAGAATCACTAAACCGCAGTGGATTAGTTTAACCGACTTAATCTCATCATTTCTTCAGGCAATGGTTCATCTCTAATTATCTTACATGTAATTCTCACCCACTTCAGTTACTTTCTTTTGTAAAAAAATATAATTTTAAAATCTTAGGATATATCATACATTTAATTGTTTTGTTATAACTTTTTACAAAATAATGATATGTTGTATCGTTACTCACATGCAATAAAACAACCATTTTGTAGTACAACCTTGAACTTGTAACCCTCATTTTGAGGTGATTCAAAAAACTCCTTGACCAAACTAGTATCTACTACAATATTGTTTTATCAACAAGTTAAGGTTGACTTCCTTGGTAAGTATGTTGACCATCTCCTAGTTTAAACTTACATAAATTGTCACTTTCTAGGGACTCACAAACTAACCTTCATAACTCCAGAAAGGGGAGGCCAACCTTCCTTCATTGTACATTGTTATGTGATGTGTCATTGCAATCCTTGGATCAACCTCTAGAAAGATCTACCATATCTAGACCTTTTTGATGCCCTTATAGGATCAACTGTTACAATGTGATACAGCAGATAGGAAGCTGCTACAATACAAGACTATGATCTGGCTTTAGATCTTATAAACAAGCCATCTCACCAACATGTAGATCTACAAGAAGAAACTCTATGTGCTTTCTGCATATTGTGCAAGCCATTACTAATAATTTTACTATATATATTACAAAGAAACCTACGGTTCAGAAAAATCACATTTCAGGTTAGTTCTGGCCAAGACATTTTACAGGCCTCCAATCGAAGTTTGACGAGGTCCATCTCCTCTCCATGGACGACTTTGTCGCTTCATGAAAACATGTCGCCGTTTGAAAACTATTTTCTTAGTTCTTCAGTCTTGTTGACTCTGATGGATTCTCAATATACTAGGAGAACTTGTAGGAAGTTTGTCGTTTAATCCTTCATCCATCAAACTTATGTTTTGGAAGTGGTTTCTCTGAACCCTCGAGCTTTCATTCTCGATATAGGCGTATATGAACATAGGGCATTTATGACCATGCAATTACATCCAAGAAATATTACTCCACTAATGCATAAAGCGATAGATTGCTAATTCCTGAGATCTTAATTAAAACAGTCATCGCTTACGGGTAACCAACGCTGGTATATCAGCCTTAACCACGTAGCCAATTCCTAATCATGCTTTGTTTCTCATCGCAGGTCCACTTCTGACCGAAGCCGGTGGGTCCCCCTTAGACTGATGACAGTTGCTGTATTTTCCAACAAGCTTCCATTGCAAGCTCCAGTGAAGCTATTTAGCTCCACAACCTAGACATTTTCTAGGACCCCTAGTCGGGGATATCAAAAGCACCATGGAAATTTTTTACAAGCATGTAAAGAACTGTTTGACAAAATGCTATAGTGTAGACTTGTTGTGATGAAACCTTTTAGAACTTTTGCACGTAAAACCGCGTGGATCTCTCTCTTCCATACCCTTTCGCTCTCCTTGGTTACGAAATGAAGTGAAATCCCAATGAAATGAATTCATGTTTTCTAAACCTTATCTTTAGAATAAAAATCTCGTACGTTAGTTTTTCTTTTGTAAATGGGAAACTAAAGACATTAATTATGTTAGCTTAGGGTGGATTCCATGCCATACGATTTATCGTTTATTTTATAATAAGATTGTTTTGCAATATGAAGAATGATGGTGAAAAGTTGATGTGTAATTCATTATTTACTTATTGTAAATGAAAATAGGTCATTGTAAAGTCAATATATGTATACTGTCAACCCTCATGATTTATAAATGTGAGTCATTTGAAAACTTCCTGGCCAAACTATGATCACTGGGATGCTATTGTTTTATTGACATCTAGTTAATGTCGCATTTAATCATCGGTTGAATATGATTTACCAGTTACGTCCTAGTTTAAAGGTTAGACAAATTGTGACTTGTGGATGAACTCGCAAAGTTAGTCACTTGTAGTGCAACTCCGTGTTCAATAAGTGAGGTTAAGCTAATTAGTGTCGTTGTATTCTTACCTTGGTAAATGTGAGATAAAGAGATTTCAATCTTTGGACTCGACCCTCAGATGAAGATTCATGAATGACATGTCTTCATGTGACGATCCTTATAGGAGCCCTAGTCACACTGTTTTGCAGCGGTAGGAAGCTACTAAATCTAAAAATTTGGCACTCCATTTTGAACCACCTAGTTTAGGAAAACCTTGACCACTAGAGAAATTATTATCCGTCTTTGTCGTTACCTCTAGCGACATTTTACGTAGAACCCATCTTGTATGGAATGACATGGTCCAAGTTTATTCAAAGTATACTGGTCTCCTGTGTAGGTTTGGTAACCGCGAGCCATTTTGTAGGCCTCTTCAGGTCCGACACTGTGTTAACTAGGTCAAACTAGACCACCTTAGGACTGGTCACTTTAAGAAATCGTGTCGCCATTTGAAGCAACAATTTTATACGTTCTAACCAAACCGTTTATGGAGTATCTAGATGACTATTAATCCCCTGGTATCCTAGTGGACTAATAAGCCTTACAAAGTTAGATATAGGGATTTTCTTGTCATCGACGCGTACATTCCTTATGATACCTCTAGACGACTAAGTTGGAGAGAGTGAAATGGTTGTACTGATGACTTGAGCTATCTTATTAATGGACCCTTTAGGTCCTCTTAGGCCAATGTACAACCGATGGTTTCTATCAACAGAACAACTTAGATTTACCAATTGTAAGGTTGTTTAGCATAAATATGTCCTCTCGCCGTCAAATCCTATGATACTCTGAGGCGTATATAAGTAGGTGCATTTGTAGAAGTTCATCTAAACCTCAGTCTATTAGGAGGTAACTTTGGGTTCATCGTGAAGTTACAAGGCTTTTAATAAGTGGTACGTCTTCATTATTTTAGACAATTACTTCTGTAACATCCTATTACAAAACAATGTTAAGCATGAGACCATAATGAAATGTAAAGGCAAAGCATGTAAGAGAAAAAAAAAAAAAGATTATCGAGGTTTCCAATAATGCCACTCGTGGAGTCCTTTTGACACTAAATGCAACATTAACATGTGTTACAAACTCTATGAGTTTGTAACTTGTTGAGATGAAACTTCGAACTTTTGACAAAATGGTGTTTCTCTCTCTTCCTTTCTCTTTCTCTCTCCTTGGTTACGAAATGAAGTGAAATGAAATGAAATGAATACATGTTGTCTAAACCTGTTCTTTTAGGAAATGCAAGGATACCGTGATTATGAGTAATGTGTAAATGGGAAACTAAAGGTATCATTGAATCTATGTTAGATTATGGTGGATTCCATGTCCTTAAATCCTTATCATTGATTTCATGCTCACATGGTTTTGCAGGATGCACTTGGGTTGCAATGGCAAAATGTAGGCGATGTGTAATTCATTATTTATTATTTTAATTTATATAGGTCCATTGTAAAATGAAGGATATGTATAATGTAGTTTCATGTTACAGAAAATTTATATTTGAAATTTGCTAATATGTATGAGATGCTAGTTTTAGGGATATCTTAGGAAATGTGCATCTAATCATAGGTTCAATTTGATACATAGTTACGTATGGTAAAAAAGGTTTGATATATACATGGTAAATGAATTTGAAGTTAATATCTTGTAGTGCATCTTGAGTGTTCAATAAACGATTAATTAATTAGCGCGTTGTATTCTTTTCTTGTCAATGTAATAAATAGATTTAATCAAAAGACTTAACCCTAGTATAAGATTCATGCATAACATGTCTTCATAAGAGATCCTTCTTACCATAGAAGAGATTGAGACCATCTAATGAACTTAAAATTTGCACTCGATGGAACCTCCTAGTTTAGGTAAATAAAACCCCTAGTTTGAGTTTACCGTCATAGTCGTTATGTTTAGCGACATTGTCGTGAACCCATAAGTAGAACTATTAATCCCTTGGTATCCTAGTGGACTAATAAGCCTTACAAATTTAGATCTAGGATTTTCTTGTCATCGAATAAATTCCTTGTGAGACCCCCGGACAACTCAAATGGAGAGAGTGAAATAGTTGTTCTATGACTTAAACTCTTGTTAATGGACTTTTTAGTTCCTCTCAGCTAAATGTGTTACCTTGGTTTCTATCAACATAACACCTTGGATTTTTCTTGAAGGTGGTTTAGCATAAATATGTCCTCTCACCTTAAACTCACATATAGTTAAGGCATAGATCCTTAGGTGCATTTTAAATTAATCTAAAGCTCAGTCTATTAGGAGGTTATGTTGGGGTTTGTGTGTAGTTACAAAGATTCCAATCATATACGTCTTCAAGATGTTAGACAATTACTTCCGTAACTCCTATTACAAAATAATGTTAATAATGAGATGATAATGCGATGTAAAGGCAAAGCATATAGGAGAAAAAAAATTAGATTTGAGGTTAGGAATAACGCCACTCTTGGAGTCCTTATAACTCAATTAAACATTTTCATGTGTTATAAAGAATAAGAGTTTTCCCTTTGGTGAGATCAAACTTCGAGAAAAATAAAAGATATATATATAAAATCTAAATACAATTTCTTGTTGTGGGAATGTTGAATTGGGAAATAAGGATACTCTGATCGAAGAATTCTTATGGGAAGTTTAAAAAGGTATCTTAAATATAAACCACCCCCCTTAAATCCTAATATTGCTTTCTGGACATCAAGTCAGATCTACTTGAGTTGCAAGGGTAAAATGTAGACTTTGAATAAACATTTGAGAAGCATATTCTTAACATAAGAACAAGATAATTAAGTACTTTATATGTAATTTGAATCATGCCAAACAAGTATGTAAGTTATGGTATTTTCCGTAAAGGATAAAAAAGAAAGCCAACTTAAAACGGTTGAATTGTAAATTAAATGTGGAATGAACTTAAGAATTGATAGGTGGAAAAAGGGGAAAATTATCCTTGCATGATAATGTTCTTGGATTGTTAATCGTAACTAAGATGCACTTATAGAAATGATGTGTTGTGGGTTTGCCAATTCTTGAGTCCTTTTCTTGTGGTTGGGTTATTGCTAGCATTCATTCATTGGGAAACGTGTGGCATAGACTTGTATATGGGTTTTTCATGTGTCTATGTGAGTCAATGACTTATGTAAGTGTCATATGTGTTGTTGAGTTTCTCTACTTGGAACCTTGTGGTGTTGTGTAGTGAGCAATGTAAGTCAAAAAAAATTTATCCTGGTATTTTTACTGTTGTTTTTGTGTGTGAAAAATGTGCGCGTTATAATATCCATGTTTTCTTTGATGACTAATTCCATGGTAGCAACTATATTACTTTCATCACATCCGGTTACCCAATAGGTCTTATACACGACCAATCTACCCCTATAGGCTAGGTATATGACCATTTCGTTACGAAACCCATTAAAACTCGCGCCACTTATAAAATATTTGGTAACATTATAAAGTAAAAGGTGAGACATTCCTATCGATGTCTCTTGGCGATATCAAATCCCCACCGATACGCATCTTGTATATCTCAACCCCACAAATAAATTAAGCTAACAATAATTTTTGCTTTGGGAAAGTGGTATGAACTTCCATGTATACAAAGTGTACATGACCCCTTGTTACAACAATGTGGCATGATGGGAACTGCTTGCAACCCAAATGATCAAGATTTCTGTAATCAACGATCATGCATGGAATGGACCACAAATCTCGATGATATGTACTTTATGTGTCAGATTTGGGTGAGTGGATCTCACATATACAATGTATTCAACATAAATATGTTGAAATTATTTTCTTAGAACCTATGTAGCAAACATGGGCATGATCAAAGTGGTCATTTTACTGACCACTTTCATCCCTATGGGATTGATGCTTTCTGTTGATATCACATTGTTGTTAATGTATTCTTTCATCTTTTCTCCATCTTAAAACTAACACTTTTCGCTAGCAAATAAATTTTTTTGATGGGCTTATGTGAGCAACATCAAATTAATCGTTGAGGACAATCATTCTTGCTCCTCTTACTTTCTTCACAAGAATTGATTTTTTTTATGGATAGGCATGGGGACGACACAACACAATTTTTCCTTTAAATATATGTGAGTCAAGTCCTTGGCTACTATAAAAATATTACTACAAAGGAAAATTTTCAATCCCAACTCCTTTATAAAGGGAAGATGCTTTGAACAAATCATCATTCACTAGCTTGATAAGAGACATGAAGCCTTGTTTGATACTAATAATACCAAGAGTGTTTATCTATGTGACATGGTATTTGTAAGAGAAGATGAAAAATGGCCATAATTACCAAAACACAAATCTTTTTCAGATGAGATTATTAAAAAGAAACAATATCCATGTTGTCTTTGATGACTCATTCCATGGTAGCAACTATATTATTTTCATCACATCCGATTGTCCAATAGGTCTTCTACATGACCAATCTACCCCTATAGGCTAGGTATATGGCCATTCCCTTGTGAAACCCATTAAAACTTGCACCACTTATAAAATATTTGGTAACATTATAAAGTAGAAGGTGAGACATTCCTATTGATGTCTCTTGGCGATATGAAATCCCCACCGATATGCGTCCTGTATATCACAACCCCAAAAATAAATTAAACTGAAAACAATTTTTTGTGGTATGAACTTCCGTGTACACAAAGTGTCCATGACCCCTTGTTACGACAATGTGGCACAATGGGAACTACTTGCAACATGTATTAACAAAATTCTATAGAGTCGTGAGTTGGAGACTACCTATAATATGCATAGACACAAGTGTGTGAGCCTTGTTAGCCATAACAATGAAAAACAAACATCAAATATGTGGACGAAAGCAGACAACATAATTGTGTAAGGAACAAAATTCAGATTATTCATGGGAAATTTATGTTTGATAACACAGTGGCAAAGGTATTATCGTGATTTCACCATGTAAATGAGTTATCCACATGTTATTTCCTTTTTCAATATGTGGATGTTTATTAATAATTTAAATTGAAATATTTTCACCATCTATGGAGGATTTGCAGACTGGAGGTTGATCGGTAAGTATTTACTTGTATTTTCAATGCAAACATGCAATGGTTAGAAACTTCAAAACCTGAATTTTGATTATTATTTTTGAATTTATGAGTGCAATAGCTCAAAAGCCTTAGCAGGACACAAATTTCTACTTATTTTGTATTTATAAAAATAATTGACAAAAACATGGGTGCTTTGACAATCTGTACCATAGAAAAGGTGTGTGTTTATTAGCACAAGAGTTCAAACCCCAGCCAAAATGCAAATATCTTATAACACGTCCTATTTTTTATTCCCATCCATGAAATCTTTAGATCAGAAAAATTTATTGTAAATATTTACGGTTCAAATTTTGTTTATTTGCACAGCTATCTGAGTTCAATTTGTTTGCAGGGAAATTTAGTTTGGAAGGGTCGAGGAGTAGGTAACAAATCCACTGCACAGCCGAAATCAAAATTGAATTCCTGCAATTTCATAGCTTTTGCTCGTGCGTGCTGGAAGAGGGTTGCATAGAGAAAGAGGCGAAATTCGAAGGATTTGACATGGATCCTCGAAGTTATATCCTTTCCAACTCAGACCACCATTGAGATGTCCACTCTAGAATCGCATAAAACCTGACAACCATAGGCAAAACAAACTGATCAACCTATCCATCACACAGGTTCACATTATATCTTTTCTAACTCAAACCACTATTGAGACGTCCACTCTAGAATTGCATAAAACCTGACAGCCATAGGCAAAATAAACCGATCAGCCTATTCATCATGCAGGTTCACGTTATATTCTTTCCAACTCAAACGACCATTGAGACGTCCACTCTGGAATCACATAAAACCTGACAGCCATAGGCAAAATAAACCGATCAGCATATCCATCATGCAGGTTTGCAGTCAACATGAACCTGCGCAAAAGTTGACTGGGGCAGTCCATCCTTACGCCCAGCCGGTCTTGAACCCGCAACTCTTACAGCCTAATTCATGTGCCCCACCATCCCACTGTGCACTCACATATGAAGAATCATGGCACCGGTTTTTTTTATAAAAATACAAACAGAAATTTGACGGAATAGGTAACAACGTATTACTTTCTTACCTATTCCGTCAAAACTAACGGCCACATGACAGAAAACACTTTTTAACTTTGTGTGAACTTGCATGAGAGATAGGCCTAGCCAAAATAAACACGGTCCGTTTAATTTCAACGCACTGTATGGCTAACAATTTTAAGTGGTTGACTTCTTGCGATGTGTCATAACCGGTCGAGCCGCTTCCGAATGATAAATTCCATTCGGAATAATAAATAAATATGCACGTGTTAAAAATAATATAAATGTTGTTACATGTATTTTTTTTAATTTTAGTAGATCACAAAAAAAAATTATAACTATAAGATCTTATATAAATAACTATACACGTATTTAATCTAATATAGATAACATTACACTTTTTTTTCTAAATTTAAGCCTTACGAGTTATTTTGTAAAAATCTATCAAATCTCATATAAATGACTACACTTTTTTATTGGAATTTAAGTAGTAAAAATATTGTTTAGCTAGTTTTAGAATAAGACCTAAAATTGCCAAATTGTTACTTTTAGTCGATGAATAAATCTACTTTCTTATATCAATAAAATTTTAAATATTCCTATAGAAGAAGATCTTGTAAATATTTCTAGAGAAGAAACACACATTAAGATAAGCCCCTACATAGGTCTAAATCACTCTAATCCTAGTTCTATAGTTAAGCTTCACAAGTTATATGCTATCAAATCCAAACTAGGCACAAGATGAGAATGCCATTACAAATAATTATCAAGTGTACAGGTTATCAAATATAACTAATGTATATCACATCCTTGACCTATAGAATTATGTGTGGTTTGAGGCCTCTCTAGAGTAGTTTATGTCATATTTCATAGATTAAATAATAAATTGATTCAATTATCTATTAATGACAGGGATTATAAGTTTAAGTAATGTGTAGATATTTAATAAATTAAATGAAGTAAATGTAAAAATAAATTCAAAGTAACTTTATAAAGTACAAGTAAATAACACAACAAAGGAACACAAGATTTATAGTGGGGGAAACCCGAAGGTAAAAACCCCAATTCAAAATAAAGCACTATCTTTATTAGAATTTATCAAACATTTTTACCCAACACCTCCACTTCCTCCTTGGTCCCACACAAATCAATTGCACAACAATTACAATGTTAAAATAATAAATATTTCACACACTCTCACAATTCACTCATAATATTTCCTCAACCCCTAATTTTGTGAGGGATCACCCTATTAAATAGGGTGGGTGAATCGGTTGCACTCGAGTTTACCATTTTACTCTTTATCTAAATCACAATGATCTAATTTAAATGTGGAGACAAACATTTTTTAATCATTTTTATAAATAAACTTTTAAACACAGGGTGTGAAGTGGTGCCCACCCACTTGACATTATTACCCCAACACCCCCTCTTAATGTTAAGTGGGGAAAACCATGCAAATTTACATTTTTCTACAAAATTATTTACAATCCATAAATCAACGATGATTTAGGCTAGCATGTACACAAAGGAAATTATAAATATTTTCCATACAAAAAAAATCTAAGGACAAGTGCTTTCTATATGAAGACTTACATCAAATTATGGAGCATTTTTATAAAACAAGGAACTCCCATAACTAATGCTTCACAGGTATTTACAAGTAAAATCACTTGTTGTGATAATTTACTTAAGACTCACATGCAATGATCTTTTACAAAATGGAGGTTCAATTATAGGAAGTTTACAACAAGTCGTTAAGAGGTGGAAATAACATGCACACTCCCCCTCAATGGAAACTCTTAAAGTCCTAACAAGGCATAAAACTTGCAAAAAATTACATCACTCACTGGCTTCATGAAAATATATGTAACTTGATCTTCGTTCAAATAGAAATTGAGATCAATATCGTCATTTTAGACTTTCTCTCTAATGAAGTGCATATGAACATATATACACTTTGTTATTTGATGTTGAACTAGATTTCTTGCAAGAGGAATGCAAATCTAGTTGTCACATAGAAGAGTAGTGCTTCCTTTGACACCCATATTGAGTTCATCAAGTTCATTATTTTCAACCACATGGCTTCCTTTGTTTCTCCATAGAACTTCTATACTCTTCTTCAATAGAAGAGATAGAAATTTTCAGTTGTTTCTTGATACTCCAAGTAATAGCACTTGCACCAAACTTGAAAACATATCCAGAAGTATATTTTCTATCGATAATATCACCAGCATGGTCATAATCATGATATCCAAATAATTTTGTATCATTACAAGAAGAATATAACAAAACATAATTAATTTTTCTTTTAATGTAAATTTTAAAATTCTTTTTGACATTTTTGAAGGATCTTGCATGAATCTAAAAACAAATCCTGCTGAATATGAAATATTTGGCCTGGTAATAGTCGAATAAATTAAACTACCAACTAGTTTTCTATTCAAATTAGGATTATATTTATCACATTCAGGTTTAAGATCTACTTTAACACCAACTTCAATAGGAATGGCAACAGGTTTACGATAAATCATGTTAAATTTTTTAAGTAAATTAGTCGCATATTGAGATTGAGATGCAACAATAGATTTATGATCTTGAAATATATCCATGCCTAAAGGAAAATCTTGTTCTCGCCTTGTCAGCTTACCTATTGGTTGTTATTAATATGATTAATAATTATTATTTTTAAGGTTATAAAATAATAATATTATTATTATTTTGTTTTCAATTAACGATTATTTTATTTTGTGTCGATCTTCATGAATATTATTAATTACCTTTAAGCTATTTTTATTTCATTATTGTTCACTCTCGTGCTTGAGCCTCGATTCTTGCAAAGGAGGAGCTTGTTGTTGGTGGTGTCATTATTTAGGACGTGGTGTTCATGTTAAATGTTTAATGTTTTCTCCTTGGTCGTCTAGGCGTCCTTGCATGCTTTGTAATTATAACAATTTATTGGTGAGTTTAGTGGAGGAATGCACCCACCTTGCCACTTTGAAGACACTCCACCATTTCAATCCTCCCTGCCAGCCGTATAAACTCCTTTTCAGTTTTATTTGATCTGCTTACCATTAATGGTAATGTGATGGGCATTCTTGGAGTCTAAGAGCCTTAAAAGTTGGCTCTTGCATTAACTGTAGTTTAATTAAAGTGCCTAGTACGTGGTTGAGGAAAAGGCCTTTTAACTCCAATCTAGACGTGCTTGGCACATTTTCTTTTGGTAGTTTGAAACGCCATTTTGATACTGGCTGCGTGGTTTATTGCAGGAAAAGAACAGGGGATTGGTTGTTTCAATGTTGACAGTTATGCCTGTTATTCAGGGAGCAAGCGCTTGGCATGTAAATTGTGCACCAATACATGAAAGCAACATGGTCACATGGACTATTTAACCTCTGGTTTCTCGCTGATTGGGTTTCTGTTAAGAAAAGAGGAGTTGAAATTTAGAAGGAAATTTGTTTGGATGGTAAACAGTCTCCTGAAACTGCCTTCCCCTTACGCCGTGACTTTCAGAGGAATGTTTTATCGCTGGGCGCTTGTGTTTTATTTTTGTTTACAAGTTTCTTTAATTAAAATTTTCTTCCTGGCTATTATTGAAACCTGCTCACACAAATTTTGGCTGGATGCGTGAGAGATTTCGGTGGTTGAAAACACCTTGCCTGGCCGCATGGGTGTGGTGAAGAGATTTTAGCTTGGGGTCTGTGGAAAATGTGTTGACCTTGCAAGCAAATGATTAGTTTGGTGTAGTTTTTCCATTGCAAAGCCTTCATCCTCCCATTCCTATGTTAAAACCAGAGACTTGGAACAACCATAGGTGTCCTTCATGCTAAAACAAATAAATTTTGGCCATGTGTGGTTGTTGCAAGAGCCATGGTGGATTTTTTTTGCAAGTGCTAGAGATACACATGCATGATAATTTATTCTCATCTGTCTACTATGCTAACATTAACCATAACATGAAAGAAATTTACTTTTATTTACTAAAGTGGTTGTTGCTTGGGGTTATTTTGTGGTTTTGCTATCGATTCTCATCTTCCAAGTTATGTTTTTAGTTTCTCTCTTGTGTTAGCTGCTTCTTGGGATGATCCCTTGCTAGATTTGGTTTTGCAAATGGTCTTGGAACTTGATCTTTCACTTGCTCTTGCTGCTACCTGTATACCAATGGTTGCAGGGATACTTAACTTTCTTCTTGTTATTACGTTTTAAATCATACAGAAATATTAAGGACTAGCTTGTTGGGTTCTTTTACGTGAATCTGTGATGAATGCATTTGTTGTCCTTACTTTGAGACCGATATGTGATGCCTTAGGGGATTTTTTTTAGACTCTTCATGGGATTTATTCCTGGGGATGGATACTTTAAAATGTAGCCACATCCCTTAGATGCTCACTGTTTGATCATCATGTCTCTCTTTTGATGATGTTTTCTTATGTGAAAATACAGTTTGATAAACCTACCCTTAGTCCGGGAAGGATGATAAGAGAATATAGGCATTATCCCTTAGGAATAAACACCACTTCAATGAAGATTCGAGTCTATGAAGCTGATAAAAATAATAGAGAGTGCACTGATAAGCTTGGGTTACTGATTTACTTGAATGAGTATTTGCTATGTTGACTGTGAGTTGTTAATGGAGTTGGATACTCTAACCTAATGTTTATTTTTTATAAACATGAGAGATAATATTATCCTTTGACCATTGGCATTTTGTTTTGAATTCTACTTAGGAGGGGCCGTTAGGTTCTGTGAACCTGCGTTGGCAAGTTTTGATGGGTTTCTATGTTGTAGTCTAAATCCGGTTTTGCCTCATTTTGAGGTTGTGAATCTAAGTATATTTGACTGAGGGGTAAGTGTGTTCAAGCTCCGTGAACTTTTGTTAACTTCTAAATAAGGTTTAGTGTTGTGTACCCTCCTAAACTCTCCTCTGACTGTGTAAAGTCAGTATCATGAGGACAACAAGGTATATGGGGCTCGGGCTAAAGCTGGTGAGTAGATGCATTTGTATCTACGAGATAAAAAGGTCTAGCTAACTTGGCTGCATGAACCTTAATGAGTAGGATGCCTCTTTCTAGCCGACACCTTACCCTTTTGTGATAAAATAAGAAGAAATTTGGATAATGGTAAAGTCTTAACTATTACGAGAGGAGTTTGGTTGATTATCTTATTTTGTTTGTTATTACGGTTGGGAATCATTGTTGCCATCTTTTGATAACTTAAGGCAATCCATTACCTAGTAGGTTGGATAAGGGTGATTACCCTCCAACTGTTACAAATAGGAAGGATCATGATTTATTTGTGATGATAGAGGGAAGTATTACTTTTGACATGACTCTGGTTATTTACTAATTATAATTACTATTATTTGATGTGACTAAGGAAAGTTTCACCTGGTTTAAGACTTTGGTTATTCATATTATTCCTAATTGAGAGTTGGAGGTACTTAGGAGAAGTGAGATAAAAGAATATGCTTATGTTCAAAAGAAATAAGAGAGAGGGTTTTATTTGTTTAATATAAAGACTTGTGTTTCAGTTTTTTAAGGTATTTGACTCAAACGAGGGTGTTGGAATAAATTAAGGAAATTTAGGATTTTTTTTGGTGATCTGTTCGAGGTGATATGGCTAAGTGCAATTCGTGTAACATCGTCATATAGGTTCCTTTGGGATGGTTTGCTTAAATTTTATTGATATAGGTTCAAGGGTAATTAAATTGATTGATCTGTAATTTTAAATCTTGGTAAGATGGTGGCATTAGATTTACTTTAATTGTTTGATTTACTAAATACGGGTTATTCCTTTTATCTTACTTTGACTGTTGTACATAGCATGGTAAGATGATCTTATGTTGACTTTTTCTTTGGAAGGGGAAAATAGTGGTTAGTATGTGATGTTGAAGTTCTAACTTTAAATCTATTAGATCATTTGGCTTATTTAAGGAAATGTTGATTGATGTTTGAGTATTGGGGTTTCAATCATATATTACATATGATTACATGATTGACATCCCAATGCACTCATCACTTTTTTTCAAACTCATTGGGTCATTGACCCCTACTAGAATGATGGTTAGACTTTTGGTTGTTTTAGGAACAATGTTCATAACAACCTTTTATGGCTTCATTCTTAATGTGAAAATACTAAATCTTCTAGCATGATTAAAGAAGTTGTAGAGGTTTAGAGCTTAGCACTATTTCATTAAATAGAAGGTTCATTTCATGATATTGTTAATGGTAGCATACTATTCCTATGTGTAGTCTTTATCATGCTAGTTCTCGCGAACTGACTCAGGCTATAAATGTGCAGATGGCCTTCGTGGGTAGAAAAGGGAGAGTTCATCGGTGTTGCTTCGAAGCTCGTTTGTTCGTATGTGCTTTATTTTTGTTGAGAGCCTTTAAATTTTTTTTTGTTTGGAAAGTTTGATGGGCCCAGTTGGTACTATGGGTAATGTTGTCGCATGTGTCTGAAAATGGAACTTGTAAATAATATCACAACTTTGTTTGAGTAATTAATTGTATTATAAAAATTTGAAAGATAGCTTAGCTTGGATTTGACCAATATTGTTACCTTTTTGTTTTCAAGTCAAAGTTCATTAGAATCCTTCACCACCTTTGGGAGTATGTCATGATGGATAAAATGTGTAACCATGTATAGTTTCACAAACAGGGTAATGATAAACATATCTTTGAGTTAAAATTTTGTGTAATAGCTCCCTCTAGGTCATGGCATAAATGTAAACCTAGGCATAATAAAGTGGGTTAGTAATCCTTATAAACTTTATTCAGAAAAAAATAAGAATAATGTAGTTGTGATCTACTTGATAACAGTTGAGCCATTAAGTGTTCAAAGAAGAAACTTTCTTTTGTAAAGAAAATTTTTATACCTTACTACCCTAGCTAAATTAATGAACATTATTCTCCCTCTTGGTGAGTTCTTAAACAACTTTAAGGTGAAATCAATATTTAGTTCTTGGAAGGTAATAATGTGATAATAAGTAGGAGGAGACTGATTAAAAACCATTCAATCTAGCTCACCCTTTGTAAACGTATTTTTGTCTACCTATGTCAATCTCCTCTGAGCAGCCTAAATGAAATCTTAAATCCTTATGGTTATATTCTTAGCCATTAAAATCCAGACTAATAACTAATGAGGCCTTAAAAGATGAATCCAATTCCATCTCCTTCCTCTAGTTTCTTCCAAAGAGCTTTGTAATCTCCTCCTATTTGTTGTTTAAATCATTTGATCCTCTTTTAGAAAGCTTGGCCTTAATCTATTTAGTCAATAGTATAAAAGAAAGAACTCTCCCTTGTGAAAAAAATTGTGCGAATCATTACATGAATTTTATAAGAACGTAAGTTAAGAATTAAGAGACGTTTTAGTAAACAAGAAATCTTAACAAGACTTTCCTCGTGGGATGCCCCTAAAAGTAAGTGTGTTTTGTGTTTGGACTTGTATGTGATGTTCTATCGAAATGGGAAGTGAATAGTTTCATGTTGAGCATCGTATATTTCCTTTTACCTTGGTGGTCAATGTGGGTTTGTATTAGCGGGCATTATTTTACTCAATCAAATATGGATGCATATTTGTACTCTCTTGGAGCATTATTTTATCCACTTGACATATATTTGTACCCTCTGGGTGCATTCTTTAATCCATTGGATATAAGCGTGTACCTTCCAGATGTATTATTTTACCCTCTAGATATTTCTATTTTTAATGCGTTCTTTTATCCACTGGACGCAGATCTATAACCTCTTGGGCATTCTTTTATCCATTACATATAAGTGTGTACCTTTCGGATGCATTATTTTACCCTCTGGATATTTTTGTTTTGGTTGCAATATTTTATCCACTGGACGCAGATTTGTACCCTCTCAGTGCATTCTTTTATCCATTAGATATAAGTGTGTACCTTTTGGATGCATTCTTTTACCCTCTAGATATTTTTGTTTTGGATGCAGTATTTTATCCACTGGATGTAGATATGTACCCACTGGGTGTATTCTTGTATCCATTCGATATAGACATGTAGCCTTCAGATGCATTCTTTTACCCTCAGAATATTTCTATTTTTGGATGCATTCTTTAATCCACAGGATGTAGATTTGTACCCTCTCAGTGCATTCTTTTATCTATAGGATATAGACGTGTACCCTCCGGATGCAATGATTTACCCTCTGGACATTTAGGTTTTGGGCGTAGGATTTTATCTTTGGTCGCAAGCCTGTATCATATGGATGCACTCTTTTACCCTTTGGACATTTGGGTGTCACATGTACCTTTTAAAAAAAACATCAACATTAAAATATTATTTTAATAGAAAAACCTTCTAGAGCTCATAACTTTTGATCCGTAGCTCAAAATAAGGTGGTCGTTTGGTTTAAATTATGTATTTTTTTGAGATTTACACATTGGTGAAATTTTCACACACATATTTCAAATGATAAAGGTATTTTCACTCATTTTAATATTCACATGCACTCAATTATATGTGCCAAATTTGGGAGGGTATTGTAATCACTTGTGGATGCAATTTTGGTTGACCGTGGCATCCTAAAATTTTGGGTGTTGCATTCTTGTATCTATGGGTGTATACATTTATATCTCTCTTGTTTATTGAGATATTTTGGATTTGTATTTTCAAAAAGAAAAATTGGCATGTTGACAGTCTCTCTTATGGGGGAGCTATTCTAGTGAAGCCCGGTGTTAGTTTTTTAGTGTTCGAGTAGTTGATTTTAGTAAATCATACATATTTGTGGAGTCATTCTACCCGTTCAGAAGTATCAGAGGGTGTGGTATTGATATTGATTATTTGCGTTTCATGTCCTTGCCTTATTACCTTGGCTTTTCTTGGATCATGGCACTCCTATTTATTTAGATCTCATGTCCTTACCTTGTTGCCTTGGTATTTGTTCTTGGATTGTGACACACCTATTTATAGCAGTTGATCTTGCTTCTTTGAATTTTTTGTCCTTGCCTTGTTACCTTGGATTTTCTTGGATCGTGGAACTCCTATTTATTTTTTTATCTCGTGCCTTGCCTTATTGCCTTGGTTTTTCTTGGATCGTGGCACACCTATTTGTAATAGTTGATCAAATTATGTTTGGTTTTTTTTTTGCATTTTCGACATCACTCCATTGATAGTCTCCCTGCATGGAGCTATTCTGGTGAAGCCCTAATGTCAGTTGTTTTTTAGTTCTATGATCGAGCAGTGAATTCAAACCACAGTGCACACAAAAATTCTTCACCATTATATGATTTTTTGGATCCGAGCTTCTTAGGATATCTTACAGCGGTACTTTTCTCTCTATACTTTGTTATTACTGGTTTTGGGCACCTTTTGGTGTCCAATTTTCCTAGTTATTGTATGTGGGTGCCTCGTCAGGAGCTTTTTTTGGGACCCTCCTTCTTTTTCACCCACCTAAGTTATGCTTACAGGAGGGTGTTAGTGTAGGTTATTATTTATCCTTTTATTTATTTATCAGGATAATTCTTCCACTTATGTTATCCCTACACTCGTTGGGTTAGCTTGTTTAGGTGTATTAGTTATGTGGAGTCAGATTACTAGTTGTGTTGAGTTAGCTTCTTAGTTATGTGGAGGTAGCTTACTAGTCTTATGGAGTTAACTTAACTACCACTATCAATTAGTGGAATTTCTTCACCACTGATTTAGGTAGTAATTGCAATTCCCTTCTCCTATATGTACATCTTTCTTATTGAGTAATTCAAGTCATTGTATAGTAATGTATTGAGCATTATGGATTATGATGGATTTCCATATATGGTATTTCAGCTCTTCTGTTTTGAAAATCTAATATGGTGTGTTATTATCATCTGAGATCGCAGCTTGGAACAATCTTATTATCATTCCTTTCAAGAAAATGAGGAGGGTTCATCGGAAGTTTCACATAGTGTTTTCTCTAAGACATGAACATTCTTATTTTGTACTATATCATGTTTGAAAGGGTCATAGAATCTTAATGATTTCGTGTGATAACCATAACTAACAAAGATACAAGATTATGAGGTCAGAACTTGTTTCTTTTGTTTAACTCTCAGAATAAAGAGAGAAGTAGGAATACTAAATATTCTTAAGTGTGAGATATCTAGTTTTTGTATTTTTCCATACTGCATGAGGTGTAGTTTGATGTTAATATCTAGTAGGAAATATATTTAGGACTCTGGACTGCAGTATTCATCACTTCTTGACCATATAAACTTAGGAACATTTGATGTGTGAATCATAGTCCCTATCCATCTCTAATATGGTCATATTTTTCCTTTCTGTAACGATGTCATTTTACTGTGGGGAATAGGGAATATTTCAAATCACGTTGAATTCCAACATGACACATACGAAACTCATCAACACTTATTACTAACATACTCACCTCCAATATCATTTCTAATTATTTTGATTTATAAATTAGAAGCATTTTCAACTAAGACTTTAAACTCTATTGAAATTTGGGACAAGACATCATGACATGTTTCTTAATGAAGTATGACCAGGTCATCCTAGATAAATCATCAATAAAACATAAAACATATCAAGGCTCCACTAAGAGATGGAACTTCAAGTGGACCTCTCACATCACTGTGAATCAAACTCAAACAAGATGAGATGAATTCATATCATTATGTTTGTAAAATGGTCTCGTCGTGTTGTTTACCACACAAGTACATTTTCACATATTTCATGAGTAAAATTTCATCTTAAGGATACCTATTACAAGGTTTAAGCAAGACATTTCATACATACTACTAAAATTCATATGTCCTACTCTCTCATGCCAAAGTTGAAGTTTTTTTCTAGAAGAAGAAGAAAAGTATGATTCTGAAACAAATCCATCAAAAATATATAAACCATTTTTCTGTATACCAGATGCAATAACATTACTGAGTTCTATGTTTCACATAGCATTTATTTTGCAATAGTAACATAACTTCATAATTTTCTTTTGTTAATTGTGAGCTAAGATAAAAGATTTTTTTTCAATTGAGGTATTATATAGTACATTCTTAATTGTTCCATTTTTCAATTTAACATTACCACAAATTTCACATCGAATGATAGAATTGTCTCCCTAGATATATATTTTCCTCACATTATACAAAATTGAGTAAGGATATTATTAGATGTAGGTCATGCGCCTAGAGGAACCACTATCTAGGATCCATTCATTGTCATTTGAAGCTGAGATTGGAGTATACAAGAGAAATAGATTGCTCAACATTATTTACATGGTTTTGATTTTGGTTTTGGTTATGATCCTTCTTATGATTGTTAAATTTCTTATTTTTTAGTATTTTTAACAAACTTCATTAGTTTTCACTCGACAATTAGACTCTTTATAACCAAATTTTCCACATTTGTTACACGTTCCATTTAATTTCACAAGGAATTTTTTAGTGTTCCTAACATAGTTAGAGGTACCGATAAAATTTAAATTTTTATTCTGAGGTTTGCTTTCTGATTAGGATTTTTATTATTCCATATTTTTATAGGATTTTGCGATTCTGGGAGAACAATGCATGAGAGGAATTCTCTTTTGAATCAAAATTTTCCATAATACGCTCTTCCTAAATTAGGAGAGAAGAAAGAGTTGTCTTGGTCAGGTAAATCATTTTCATTTTGGTATTTAGAGTTCCAGATGGAGATATAGTTTCATAATTTTTCACGGATGTTTATTTGAATGATAAAATAAAATAGTTTATCTTGAAACAATTCACAATTACATCCATCTAACTATGCTTTAATATTTTCTATTTTCATTTTTCTAGAAAATTAAATATTTTTTCATCCCCCTTTATGAGTAGTCATAAATAGTTCCATTATGAGTTTAACTATCTTCGAGAGGTGAGTTCCCTGGTGCATGGTTTCTAGTTGTTTCCAAACATTAGTAGGATAGTCCATGTGTCATGTATGTTAATAAAATCTCATCTTTTATACTTTGCAATAGAATTGATAGGGATTCCTAGGATCTTTGAGGAGAAGGAGCTTAGGTGTTTTAGGGTTCACTTGTCTTCTGGTGGGTCGTTTCTCCGCACCAGTGACCATATCCCATAATTTTTTAGACATAAAACAGGCTATTAACCTAACTTCACCGTATATTATAGTTTGTCTCATTTAAGAATTATGATTTATCCATTGAAAAACTGGTAGTTCTGGCCATTTTTTAATTATAAACGTAGACAAACACAAGTTTTTTTAAGAAAAAATTAACAAACCAAATTTTTCCACTAAACAACTAAATTTAGTAAAATTTTCAAAATAAAAAAGTTAACTATTTTAAATATAAAATAAACTATTAAATTTTGAAAATACACCTAGATAAATAGGTAATATAAATGTAACTTATTTCCATTTTTCAAAGGACTTTTAAAAAATTCAAAAAATTAAATAATTTAGCACTGAAATTTTAGCTGAAATTTTAATAAAAAAAGAAAAAATCAACTAAATCACTTGTTATAATAAAAAAACATGGTAAGGTAGTTCGAACTTCAACACCTTCTAATAACTTATAAGGACTTTACTAAGCCCTTCGCATAGCCACAAGAGCTACGTAGCTGCTTATGATACTAGTTATCTAAAAAATAAATTTCAATGACTCTAGTTTATAGTTAATTAATGATAAAAACTTATACTTTTTTTTACCCGTTTAAGAAATTTTTATTTTTTTACATTGTATGAATTTTCCTAAAATATATAGACAATATTTTTTTAGAATTAAATTCCCAATATGATTTTATGGTTTACAAGAGTTCTTTATTTTAACTTTTAACTATTGATTTGTTTTCACTTGTCTGTAGGAAGGGGGCGCCAATAGAGGAGAAAACCATAGATGTTACATAAATCAGACCTAATGTTGGCCATCCAACCTCTACAGGGAAAACTTCTTAACTTTGATGTTGATTTTCCTTAATACTAGGGCGTTTCTATTTAAATACACCATTTTTTTTTAATTGAAGCCATTTTTTCGTAAATACCATGACTATGGTTTATTTTAAGGTAAAAAAGTGATATATGGGGAATATTTGAATAAACAACTACTTGTTAATTATTTTTCACTTATATTTGTATATTTTTTATACAAAAATGGAGGCACCCGTGGTATTATATCAGAGTTATGAAATAATTCACCTGAAATGTAGGGTTACTTTAATTAAAATTAGCAATTTTTTCTATTTTTCCCAGGCTCTTAGGGTTTGAATATGTTGATTTTGATTTTTCAGATTTTTTATATTTATATGGTTAAAAATAGGGGCACCTAGGGTTACATCTAATAAAAAAAATGTTACAGACTCTAGATTTAATTATTTGGTTTTTTATGATTTTATAAATCTTTGAAAAATAATTGTGTATTTAATGAATAAATTACAGTAAATTTTAGGAATAATGCAAATTGTTTATATAAAAAAATCAATTGAAATTTTTTTTTATCAATGCACTTAATACGTTTGATTATTGTACTTCTTTTTAAATTTTAAACAATTTCCTCCAACCTGTAAATTTTTAAACAATCATGCACACACAGAAATAATCAACATGCTTTGATACCATGTCAGACTTCACTGGTTAAATAATAATTTGATTCAATTATCCATTAATGCCAAGGATTATAGATTTAAGTAATGTGTAGATATTTAATAAATTAAATAAAGTAAATTCATAAATAAATTCAAAGTAATTTTATAGAGTAAAACACAACAGTAAAAGTAAATAACGCAACACAGGAACACGATATTTATAGCGGGGAAACCCCGAAGGTAAAAACCCTACTTCAAAATAAAGCACTACCTTTATTATAATTCACCAAACACTTTTTCCTAATGCCTCCACTTCTTGCTCGGTCCCACACAAATCAATTGCACAACAATTACAAATTTTAAATAATAAATGTTTTGCACACTCTCAAAATTTCACAATTCACTCATAACATTTCTCATATCCCTACTTTCGTGAGGGATCGCCCTATTAAATAGGGTGGATGAATCAGTTGCACTTTGGTGCACCATTTCACTCTTTAATTAAATCACAATGATTTAATTTAAATGTGGACACTGAAATTTTTTAATAAAGTTTATAAATAAACTTTTAAACATTGGGTGTGAATTGTTGGCCCACCGAAAAGGTGTCCCCACTTTACATTATTACCCCAACAATTTCAATATAAGCGTATACATATTTCACTTCACCCTTAATAATATTTTTTAGGGTTTTCACCTATAGTTTGGGTTTGAGGTCATTTTGATTTATTAAAATATTCTTAAAACAAGGGGGTTTTTACTGCGACATGAGATGCTTTTTCTCACACCAAACATTGTTTTGTTCCCTTATTCCTTATTTACACCCTTTTATTTTTGTTCACGTGTTATTCATCTACTTCTGGCTAAGACTTCTTGTGCCTCCACTCGTTTTTTTATTCTTCACCTACTACAAGGTGAGTGGTCAACTATCTTACGTCGCATGTGCACACCCTATTGTAATCAACGCACTACTTATAAAATGTTGCAAACATGGGGGGTTATCATTTTTCTTGGGTGTTATATTACATGTAGACACATTCTCAGTTGATTCTGATGTCTTAAAAACCTTTTGTGTATTATTGCACCCTTATTTTCTTGCATTCCGGATGCATTATCAATTGAATTTGATGTCCATTTGAGTGTGTGTTTTTTTACTCTTCTGCACTTATTATTATTATTGTGTTTACACCATGCAGATTACTTTTCCCAAAACCTACGCTTCATAAAACCGTTTCTGCATTACAGCCTCCACCTATTCTTCTTGGTAGGTCTAACTATGCACTGTGGCAGTCAAGCATGGAATTTTTGCTTATTCATGATGACCTATTCATGATGACATTTATCTCTACTTGTATGGATGAGTACCTGCCCCCAGTGATCCTGATAAGCTTGAAGACTGGCTTGACACTTATAAGCATGGTCATTTCTTATTTATTGATGTAAATTTCCATGCCTATCTACCATCATGTGGCACACATGGAGTGTCCTCATAGTGTTTGGAGCATTCTTTAGTCCTTATTTGGAGACCCTTTTAGAGGACTTTCATTACTTCTGCTACTGATGTAATTGTCTTCTCTCCTTTCTGATGTAATGATAGTTCTGCTGACACGGACTTGTTTGTTCCTATCTTTGATGATGAGGATCATTATTCTAGTTCTAATGATGAGAGTACAAATGAGGACTTCTCTCCTTCTTTCGGCCACCTTTCAAAGAATTTTGACACTCCTCCCTTCCCATTAGACATTAAGAAGTCTTTTTCCCAGCCTTATATAGTCATTACTTCTTCCTCCTTTCCACTTCCTGTGTGTGAGGTCCCTTTCACTCTTTCTCCTTCATGCATTAATGACTCATACATGTTAAACATTACTCTTTTTTTTGTCAAGCCACTATCTTGGGATAAGTATCTACCAAACCTTAGTCATCTCTTCACAGTGCCTACTTGTGATATAGGACAGGGAGTTTCTCATCCTTCTACAGGTGTTTCAAAGGATTCCTAGACCATTTTCACATTCTAGTGGGTCATATTCAAATTTCTTTGTACTTCCACCTTTGGTTTCCTTCGTGGAGTGAGTGGAATTCTAATATTCCATTTCTATCCTTCCTAAGGGCAGGAGCAATTTTTGATGTGGATGGACCTTCTTTAGTAGAGATGCGGAAGACCACATCATTGACACTCTTCTTGGATACTTCAGAGATTTGAAGACTTTGATCTGTTGTAGGCTTCTTCACTGGACCCTTTACTGAGGCAAAGTATCCTTGCTTGTTCTCTTGTATTGGGTGAAGTCCACTGTAGCTTCTCATCTTCTCTTGTTTCTCTTATCTCCTTCCTATCTTATCTTCTCCTTCTTCCAAAGAGATTAAAGTTTTTACATGGGTACCTTATTAAGCCTTTAGTAATCATGACTCAATTGATGAATATTTCTTAGGTTGTTTAGGAGAGCCTTTTATCTCTTGTACGTGGATGTTTTTCCCTTAGGTTTTCCTCCATTACTTGAGATACTTATTTTCCATAGGTACTGAGCATCAAGAAAAGATTTTGGGAGCCATTATCCTTCTCCTCTTCTTCCTTTCAAGAAAGATTGTTTTTTGTACATGGGTACCTTATCATATTTTAGTGTTCAGGCCCCAGTAACACATCTTTCTTAGTTGTCTATGGGATTTCTCTTTATGGTCAGAATTTGCATGACCTTTACTTTAACTTCGATGAGGGGGATGTTGGTGTATATGAATTTTTTCGTCATCATTTGACATCTTGTCCACCATATATGGCTAGTCATATCACTTAGTGAGGTCATAGGTCATTAGGGTTGGTTAGGGTTATTCCCACATGTGATGCACAAGAGTTACACAACACTCCCATATGTACCTCTTATTGTTTATCTATGAGAATTTTAAACCATGTTTCTTTCATACTTGATTATCATTCTACGATTCGATCTCTTGCTTACTACATGGAGAGTTCACAACACCATTGGAAGTGTAACCTTTTCAATGTGCACCGGGTTCTGTATTGATCCTTGAAGAGCAATCTAATAGTGCTAAATCTAACACTGCAAAGAAACATCAGGTATAGTTCAAGAAATTTAAAATCATCGATCATACTTCTGAGAATTGGCTTAAGGCTTTAAGCTTTGTGCACATACCTCAAGCAGAGAAAGTAACACCTGCAATAGCTTCTTTCACCAAATATTTCAAAGGGATATATATTTCTCTAGGATTACTCTCCCAAGGTCCTTCAACAAGTGGATCTTCATTAGAAAATGTAGCATCTTCTTTGGCATAGCTATCTTCCTTATTCTTTCTTTCCCTCCCTCTTTCTTCTCTCCTCTCATGTTATAATTCTTCATTAAGGGGGTTTAATTTTCACCATTTTTTCTTGCTTAATTAAATTTGACCTATGGTAAGACATTGTAATGAGTTTCCTTTAATTAATAAAAAGGGACTCACTTTATTTCCTAGGAATATGAATGGTCACACGTTGTAAGGGTAAGTGAAAATTCATGTGAGAAGTAGGTGAAGAGTTTTTCTTAATATATATATATATATATATATATATATATATATATATATATATATATATATTGTATGATTCCCTCATTCCAAAGGGTTGTCAATTGTGAGTCTCTAAGTAAATAGCTATTGCACTAATAAGAAGCAAGAAAAAGATAGCATTATAACATTTCTTTTCTCTATGTTTCCTCCATTTATATACTTTTAAAGATTTGTGCACATGACAATCTTGTACAACCAAGAAAGGTGTTAGAGCCTTTGATGAATGGATTAATGAAATTTCGTGTTCATGATTTATTGTGTTTTTTCATTGTTATAAAAAAATATTCTAAATGTGTGTGAATTAATTTTGGTTAAAGATTGTAAAAATATACTAGTACCTATTTACAATATTAACTTCTCTCTCACAAAGTTCTTACTCCCTTTACCTCAACTCTCAAGAAAATTATTCTCTTGCACTAGGTGCAAGCAATTTTCCACAGGTCTAGTGGAGTAGTCATGTGTGATCCCCATATTTGCATTCACATATGACATTTTTTTATCCTCATTCAATAAATGGAAGCCTCTCCATCACAAAGAGGAGGGAAATAGTCCCAGAGAATTGGTGAAAATAAATTAATTCCGTCCTTGTGACAAATATTTATCCAACATTTTTTGGCACCCCACCTTGGGGCATATTTTTTCTATCCCTGCACCACCTAATAAACCAAATAATCCATAAAAATAAAATATCTAAAAAAAATAGAGATTGAAAATTAGAAGAGTCATGATGTCTACTCAATGCTTTTCCCTCCATGATTATTCCTGTAAATTCTCTTGTTTTGCAGCCTAATCTTATTTTCTTTCAGGACACTAAAGATATCTCAGTGCTAATTTGAGGAAATTCATCTAAAATAACAAATAAATCTTCAACAATTATCATGCATCCTCAAGAATTTTATATCTTGAAGAATAATGTGTTAAAGCCCTATGGCGTGTAAGATAAGTTCCCAACAAGTAAAGTAGAGCTTAGATGAAATATGTTTTGATTGGTGCATCAATCTAACAAGCTGGAAGAAATAAGATATATGAGAGATTCCCAAGCTAGTGACATAACCAACCCAGCATTTAAAGAGAAATTGCAAGCTGATTTTAGACTTCATATCACTCAACTAACAAGAAGAACTGGTCAAGAGTATTTTCCTGATTTTGATCCCAAATTCCCTCTTGAAGAAATAGAAACTTAACCATTGAATCTCATTCCTATGAAATAAGAAGAAGAAGAAGAATAAGAACTCGAGATGGTAGCACAACCACCAATACCTGCTTTAAATCCCCCATTACATGACTTGCTCAAGGGATCTATAAATAAGTTTCCTAAGTTCAGAGGAGATGGGAAACAACACCCTCGCGATCATATTACAACATTTATAACATCTTATGGGGTGTTAAGCATGGAATATGAATATGTTTCAATCCATTTGTTCATGGAATCCTTAAAATATGTCGCTATGGACTAGTTTTATCATTTTCCTAGAAGATCCATTGCCAATTGGGATGATATGAAATATAAATTTCATTCTAGATCTAAACCAGTTGAAGATGCTCATTCTCTTCTTTCCCAATGGTCTCAATTGAAAAAAAAAAGCTCTATGATCCCATAAGGGAATTCTGTAGCTAAATTAAATAAAATGTTCTACAAGATACCAGAAGTTTTTTGTCCCACAAAGGATAATAAATTAAGTTTCTTCACTAATGTGCATCTTCCTGAAGTCAATTTCATGTTGAAAAAAACTCAACCAGCTACTTTGGAACTAGCTCTGGATATTGCAATTGATATAGAGGATGACTTTATAATGTCTAGAAATATCAAGAAGGGGTCCAAGCAAGGAGAATGCTTAGAGATCAAGTTCTGGAGCCACAGACTCATTAGTATAAAAATTGGCTAATGATGCTCTTTCTCTCAAGAAGCAATTAGCACAAGCTTCCATGTATAAGGATGTCCCTTGGAATAATATTTCAAATAAGTATAGGATTTATCATCCACCTCATAGGCTTTCTCTTAAATCCCCTCCAATGAACGCAGCATGTAGGACTAAATTGGATGAAGAATGCAAAGAAGAAGAAGCTTCAGAAAGTGAATAAGAGGAAGGTGAATTGATGATTGAGGAAATTGGATCAGTGGAAGTAGGTTTCTTTAAATATGCCTCCTCATCAAAGGATGAATATGAAGACTCTTTAGCAGACATGAACATCCATTATTGTGTGTTGTTTTTACCCCAGTCAAAGGCTCTTGAAAAGGATATGTCTTCCAAACACAAAGAAAAGGAGAAATAAGATCCTCAACTAGTTACCCTACTCCCTAAAAAATTAATAATAAAGAGAGGGTCTCCTCTTCCTTCATCCTTGGATTATAACAAGAAAAATCCTGAAGTTGTGCCTCCCTAAAAGACTTCTTCTAAACAAGGTAAGTCCAACTCTTCCATAAATGATGTTCCTACTTCTAAAAAACATAGGAACAATTATAAAACAACTATAAATTCATACATTTCAAACCAAGCCAATGTTTCAAGTACCTCTGAGATTCCCTCTCTTCCAACTTTGATATCATTGATCGTGTCAAAAAGGCTAAATTCCAAATTTCAGAATCTGAGTACCTGCAAACGCATCCTGATAAATTTGAAAAGTTAGTTATTTTTATTAAAAGTAGTGGTTCTAAGTCCAAAGTGTCATCTCCCTCCAAAGTTCCATCCACTATAAAATCCCAACTTCCTACCCCTGAGCCTAACCCAAGTCATAATCTCATGGCCTCCACTCCCACCTCCATCAGTTAAAATTAAAACTTTTTATGTCTCTTTACTAATAAATGGGTACCGGTTGAACAATTCTATCATTGATTTGGGTGCCTCAAACAATGTCATGCCTACCAAAGTTGTGCAAGCCCTCATTTTGATTCTCTCATGAGAATTTGGCCATTGTTATTCCATGGAAACTAAGGAGGTTCCACTGGTTGGGAGAATCAAATATGTAGTAATTTCCCTTGTGGCTTATCCATAAAAATAGGTGAAAGAAACCATCCTTGTAGCTTACATGTCAGTTATATCTGGAATGTTACTTAGTAAAATATTCTTTCGGGAGATGGGAGGAGAAATTAAGATGAATTCATCTTCGGCTTTGAAACTAAAGGGAGAGATAAATAAAACTTTTTCTAGGACTGAAGATGAAATCCACCATGCAAAATTCATATGATCCTAGAATCAACATCCTCTTTCAGAGCAGGGAGCTTGGGAAAGCTTCATTTGAAGAATTGGGAAAAATCCCATATGAAGAAAGAAGGAATGGAAATTATTTCATGATTTTGGAAATAAGTGAGGAGCTACACATCCTAGAAAAAACACCAACCAATATTTTTGAAGAATTTTGGCAAATGGAGTTTGATGGTAGTTGTTCTACAACTAGTTCTTGAGCAAGCATTGTCTTATCTCCTCCATAAAGAGATTTGTTTTCATTTTCCTACAAGTTAGAGTTCTCAAACACTAACAACACGACTGAATATGAAGCTTTGTTGTTAGGTTTAAATGATCTTGAAGGGATGGGAATAAAGAAGCTTGTTGTATAGGGTGATGTCGAGATAATTGTAAAGCGGATGAGAGACACTTTTCAAGTAAAACATTATTGCCTTCGTCATCAAAGGAATATGCCATGGGATTGCATTACATCTTTTGATGCATTTGACATAAAATTCATACCTAGAGATGAAAATGCTAGATCCAACTTATTGGCCATGTCCACATCATTGATGATTCCACACCCTGATTTCAAAGGGGAAAAATTTTCAGTGGAAATCATCTTCTGGCTAAGTGTGCCAGACAACTCACAAAGTTGGCAAGTTTTTGAAGATGATAACCATATTCTATCCTTCCTTAAACATACATGGGACTTTATGTCTGTGTATTTCAAAGTAAGTGACTCACTCCCACGGGATTTTTGTAATAAAAACATTTCTAATAACCCAAGTGATGAAGTGAATGGGATTTTTCTAATAAAAACATTTCTAATAACCCAAGTGATGAAGTGGATGAAGATGGGGTGATTCAGCTAAAAGGAAATAGTATTCTGAAAGGGATGGTGTCTCTGGAAGATCTGTTTGATAAACATGACCAATTCATCCAAGGAAAATCAAAGAACCAACTAATATCTTCTTCGAAGTATAAAAAAGTCAACATTCGAACCGGTGAGCAACCAGGGATGGTGAACATTGGAAAATTTTGTTCACCTAAGGAACAAAGGAAATTTTTAGCATTATTAAAGATATGCTCTAATTTTGATTTGAAATCATTTCAGCCACAATTAATACACAATTCTATTCCCTTGAAGCCCAATGTGAAGGCCTTCTGGAAAAATCAAAGGCAGTAAAATCCAACGATTTTTAGAACCATCAAAGCGAAGGTTGAAAAACTACTCAATTCTTGCATCGTCTTCCCCATTCACCACTCAACATGGATTGTTAATATTGTACCAGTGATAAATAAGAGTGGTCATATTCACATCTATGTGGAAATTTGAAATCTAAACTAGGCCTCCCCAAAAGACAATTACTTGTTTCCTATTATGGATCATATCTTGTAAGTGGTAATTGGTAAATGATTCATAAATGATGTCTATACTTCATGGTACCACCAAATTAAAGTTGTTAAGGAAGATCAATTCAAGACTACCTTCACTACCCCATGGAGAACCTTCACTTATCATTGCATGCATTTTGGTTTGATCAATGCAGGTGCAGTATTTCATTAGGCTATGGACTTAGCAATCAAATACTTGAAGGGAAAGTGCATTGTAGTGTATCTTAATGATATAATTGTGTACTCCAAGAAAAGAGGTGAACATCTATATCAACTTGAACAAGTATTGATTCATTGTAGAAGGCATCATATATCCTTGAACCCAAAGAAGTCAATATTTGGGGTTACAAAAGGAAAACTCCTTGGTCACACTATGAGTAAGGAGGGAACCAAAATTGATCTAGAAAGGGTTGAAGCCATCTAAATACTATCCTTTCCTAGTAGCAATCCAAGGGTACATTCCTTCTTCGATAACGTCAACTTCCTAGGGATATTTGTACCATATTTTGCAGAGCTAATGAAGGATATCATCAATATGATGAAACCAAAAGAATCCTTCAAATGGATAAAGCAATGAAAAGAATCTTTTGAGTCCATCAAAGCTATAATTCTCAAAGCACCCACTTTGGTATGTCCTGACTTCAGTAAGGAGTTCATATTTTACTGTTATGCCTCTAAACATACTATTTTTTCCATTCTAGTATAATAAACTGAAGATAAGGTACAGTCATCAATAGCATTCATGAGTTCCCCCTAAAGGAAACTGAACTGAACTGCTCTCAACATAAGAAGCATGCCTATACAATAGTAAGAGAGCTAAAAAAATCATATTCTACCTTCTGAATTCTCATGTTGTGGTCATGGTTGTCAGGACTAGGGATGAAAAGGTGCATTAACCAGATTAATGAATTATTATAAAGTTAAACATTATAAAATGAATAAATTAAATAAAGTACAATAAACACATAAGACATCATGTAATGTGGAAAACCCCTAAATGGGTAAAAACCACGGAATAAATCCACTATAGAGAAAATTTTATGTTTACCAGTCTAGTAACTCCCTCCTCACTTCTATTCCTTGTATTTTTATCAGGATCAACCTTCATATTCCCTAGGAATATTATTTTATCAATATTCAATATATAATTGATATGATTTGATATCTTGAATATATGACCTAAGGTCATATTGAAATAACCCAAAGGGTTATGACCTTCTTAAGTGATGGGGCACACCTCCCCAATGTAATTAGTTGATTAATTAAATTAACCAACCCCTAATATAAATTTTATATTTAAATAATACAAATATAGTTTATTCTTTATTATTTAAATATAAACTATATATTATGATGCACTTAATATTATATTTCTAACACTACCCCTTAATATTAAGTGGGGATTCATATGCCAACATTACCTATTTGTACAACAGGATTTACAAATCTATAAACCCTAAAGGTTTAGGCTAGCACATGTATTTGTGAGACTAAATATCATTGTTTTTCGTGGAAATATTCTTATACCACATCTCTAGGAGAATTTTTTAACACAAGGACCTCCTTTACAAATAGATGCAAACTGGACTATATTTTTTCCATAAAATTTACCAGTTCACATGTAAACTCTCTCAGTTTATTTTTAGATCATACAAGATATTTTTATAATGATATTAAACCATAATAGAATTATAGAGGAGAAGGATTCAATAAACCGATCAGCCATTAGGAGGTGGAATTTCCATGCACACTCCCCCTCAATGACAACTCTGAAAGACCAAGCATTGCATGGAACTTTCAAAAATTAGCAGCATGTAATGGCTTCGTAAAAAAAATTGTAAGTTGATTCTTCAGTCCAGCAATACTAGAGATCTGTATCACTGTTGAGAACCTTCTCACGAATAAAGTGCATATTTATCTCGATATGCTTCATTCTTTGATGTTGAACTAGATTCTTAGGGAGAGAAATATAACTTTTTCTATCACACAGAAGAGGATTACTTCCTTTAACTTCAATGTGCATCTCTTCCAACAGCCTCTTCAACCACATGGCTTCTTTTTTTGCTTTCATTATGCTTCTATATTTAGCCTCAGTAGAAGAAATAGAAATTTTCATCTGATTTTTACTTCTCCAAGTAATGACACCTGCACCAAACTTGAATATATATCCAGTTGTATATTTACAATATATCACATCACCAGCACAGTCAGAATCACAATATCCATATAAATATACATTGTTAGATGAAATATAATGTAAACCATAATTAATTGTGTCATTTATATAACACAAAATTATTTTTGCTAATTTACAGTTATCCTGATAAAGTTCCTGCATAAACCTTGAAGCAATCCCTACTACATAAGAAATGCCAGGTCTAGTAATAGTTAGACAAATCAAAATACCTACAAGTTATCTGTACAAAGTAGGATTAGATTTTTCACATGTAGGTTTAGGATCAAGTTTACATCCTACTTATATAGTAATAGCAATTGGTTTACAATCAAGCATATTAAATATTTTAATCAAATTAGTTTCATATTGTGATTGAGATACTACAATAGAATTTTTATCCTAAAACATAGCCATGCCTAAAAATGATACAATAATCTTAAATTTTTCATCTTAAAATATTGCATTAACTTTCCTTTAATTTTTATAATTAAAGTTTTAGAATTACTAGTGATAAGTAAATCATCAACATACAATACAATGAGAATAATAACATTTTCTTCAATTTTAACAAATGAATCATTGTCAGATGCATAGTTAGAAAAACCAACTTCATAGAAAAATTGTTAATTTTAGAATACTAAGCTCTAGGAACTTGTTTCAAACCATAAAATGATTTTTTCAGTTTACAAACATACAATTATTTTCATGGTTCTTCAAATCCTTTAGGTTGATTCATATAAATTTCTTCTTGTGAATCACCATTCACAAATGCACCTTTTACATCCATTTGATGGATTTCCCAACCATACTGAGCAACTAAGGCAATCAAATCCTTACTGTGCTCATTTTTTCAATTGGTGCAAATGTTTCTACATAGTCTATATTGGTTTTTTGAGTAAACCCTTGAGCTACAAGTTTGGCTTTGAATTTATCTATATTGTCATATGCTTTATATTTAATCTTGTATAACCTTCTAGATCTGACTATACTTTATTTTTCAGGAGGAGGGACTAATGCCCATGTTTTATTTTTAATCAAAGCAGTATATTCAAATTTCATAGCATCTAACCATCTTTTTTCAGAAGAATCTTCTTCGACAATATTGAGGTTTAGGTTCATACAAATTCATCAAAACATGATATGTATAATGACTCCTTGGTCATTTTCTGAATGTTTCCTTGGATTAAAGTCTTGACATAATAGACTCAACCCATCTAGTTATTTTAGTTACAGAGGAACTAGGAACAATCTCATTTTAAACTGTAGGTTCAACACTGGTTTCTTCATCACATACATTATTTTCACAATTTTCAAATTCATTTTCATTTTCATTTTTATTAGAAACATCATAAATAACAGAAGATGAATGAAAAGAGGAACAAAATGATTTTTCTAAGATTTTAACATTCCTATTTTATATAACTTCTCGTTTTGACGAATTAAAGATCCTAAGATCTTTATTTTTTATACTATATCCTACAAAGATATAAGGAAAGGAGGTTTGATCAAGCTTCTTACTGTTTTGATTTTGAGAATGTACGATGAGAAGTCTGGGATACCAAAGGTTCTCAAATGAGATACACTAGGTTTTTGGTTTGACCACTTTTCCAAAAGAGTTGAATTTACTAGGGATTTAGTGGGAACTTTATTCAAGATATGAAAAATCAGTGTTTATAGCTTCTATCCAAAGGAACTTAGGAACTTGAGCAGAATGCATCATGGTCCTAGCCATTTCCATAATAGTGCGGTTTTTCCTTTCCGCAATCCCATTCTGCTAAGGGGAATAGGGAGTAGTTAATTCCCTTTTAATTCCACATTCAACACAAAATGAGTCAAAATGTTTGACTCGCCATATTCTCCCCCATTGTCAGTGCTAAGCCTCTTAATTTTATATTTATAAGAGTTTTCAACTAAAGCTTTAAATTCTTTAAATTTTGACAAGACATCAAATTTATTTTTAAATGAAATATGACCAAATGATTCGAGTGAAATCATCAATGAAAATGAAAGCATATAGAGAACCATTAAGAGAAGGAAGTTCTAGGGATCCTCTAACATCACTATGGACAATATATAAAGGTTTAGAAGAGTTATCATCATGATGACTGTGAAAAGTATTAGCATATTGCTTACCACGTAAGCATCCTTCACAAGTTCCATGATTTTGAGAAATAGGTGGTAGACCAAGTTACTAGGTTTAGTCAGAGACATGTCATAAATGCTCCTGAAGTTGACATGACCTAGCCTCTCATGCCACAATTGTATGTCATTTCTTTGAGTTTTCAAACAAGAAGTAGAAGGAAAACCAGAAAACCACATACAAACCATCTCTTTGAATGCCTTCTACTATAGAAACATTATGTTCATTTTTAATAAACCATTTATCCTTTAACAAATGTTACACTAGCAGTTATTTTTAGTCAACTAAGAACAAGAAATAAAATTCATTTTAAATTTAGGTACTAACAACACATTGTTAATAAAATTATTTGTTACTTTTTACTTTTCCTTGACCCTGAACATTGAGAATGGAATGATCACCCAAGTATATATTGATCATTACATTCACTGAGTCTCAGATAAGATATCAAATATAAAATTCATGTGCCTAGAGGCACCACTATCTAATATCCATTCATTTTATTTTACATGTGAAAAAAGTGGCATACAAATACAATTACATTTGATTTTTGGTTATTTTTCTAATTCTTGTTTTGATTTTGATTTTGGTCTTGAACAGGTTTGTCACCCTTTTGAAATTTAGGATTTGTTTTTTTATTTTTAAATTCGTAATCATATTTCTTGTGTCCAAATTTACCACAATAATGGTATTTTCCATCAAATATAACTCTTATATTTCTAGGTTTCTTATCCTTACTAGGAGGTTTAAAAGTTTGTCTTTGGGATTTTGTTGAATCTAGCAGGTTTTACCTTTCAATTTTTGAGTGAGAAGTGCATGTGTGGCATTCTTCTTAGAATAAAAATTTGACATTACTTTTTCTTCATGTATAAGAAGAGAACTAAGGGTTTGTAAATCTAGAATGTCTTGTTTTGTTTGATATTTAGAGTTCAAAATTGAAATGAAAATTCTAACATTTTTCATGAATAATCAATTGAATAATAAAATAAAGAATTTTATCTTGAATCAAATTACTTCCACATCCATCTAATTGTGACTTAATATTTTTTATTTTAATGCTAAATAATTAATCATTTTTTCATCTCCCTTCGTGGGAGTTGTCATAAGCTCTAAAATCAATTTAATAATTATTTTATAAATATGTACTTTCATGCATTGACTCCAATTGATCCCAAGCCTCACTAGGATTCTCTTGATTTTTGATATGAAGAAAAAAATCATCTTGTACACTTTGGAAGATAATGGACATCACCTCTTTTACTTTTTGTTAATATGTAATGACATTATCAACAGTTGCATGTCTTTTGGTAGGAGCTCTTTTAGTCTCATTCACAACTGCCCAAAATTTGTGAGCCATAAATTTTTCTTTCAATTAAATCTTCCAAATGTTGTAGTTTTTTCCATTCAACATCTGAGATGTATCAATTGAAAATTGATTAGACCCCATTTTTACGTAAAATAAAAATAAAAATGATTAAGAAACAAGGATTAAAATTAGAGTTTTATAGATATTCCCCCTGTCATATTTTAATCCTCATAATCGATCACGGTCAATTTACGTCAAAAAGGAGGTCTTGTTAATTAAATATTCTATACATGAATACATTAGAATGATATCAAAAAATTAAATTGAAATGTAAGTGAATTTGTTTTTAGTTTTGTAACAAAACGATTACAACGAAAATAGAAGTCTTCATATAGGAATATATCATTTTTAAATAAAAATGATAATTTTACTACTTTTACAAAAAAATGATTTATAATTTTTCATATTTTTTTGAAACAAATAAAAAATAAATTATTTAAATACAATTTCTTAAGATAATAATTTATATATGTAAAAATTTTCAGAGCTAATTACTCCTTTAAGTGAGATTTCTCTGACAACTCGGCGAGCCATATTATATCAACTCAGTGAGCCATTATATCGTGAATGTTAATGCAAACCATATAACCCTATCAAACCAAATGCTAATCTTTATTATTAATGCAAACATCATATTATGAATGTCAAACCATATATATTATACCGAAACCACATTGCAATGTAAGTCAAGCTGTGTAAGAAACCCACTGGTTGAGTCGCACTTGTCTAAATAGTTGAGCCAATCACCATGCCTACGTGAGGGATATCAATCAAAAGGGGTGGTGTGACCTACATTCACACCACTATATTACCACATGTGGAAGGATTGTAAACCCTTCCTCATACTTCTGCATCCTCCCCATGTGGGACTAAAGCCACAGTGAAAAAAGGAGAGGAGGGCTCGTTGGGACGTGTGGTGTGTGCAGGTGAGAGCATCCTGTGAAGGGACACATGTTCATGGTTGGTAAGGGCTCGCAAATGCAAGTGGTCGGTGCCACATGGAACTAAACAGAGGTGGGGCGGTATGGAGGGGGCCGCCCCAATATTAGTTTATATAAAATTTTTAATATATGGTTTTTGTTTATAATATAGTGCTCAGTTTGAATAGGTATTAGGTTTAGGTTTCTAGGTTTATATAATTTATATAAACCATATAATGTGTGTGTGTGTGTGTTTATATATATATATATATATGTATGTATGTATGTATGTATGTATGTATGTATGTATGTATGTATAGATATATATTTTTGTATAGATTTATGTGTGTATGTGCATGCGCATATGCATTTAAATTGTATTTTTATAGAATAACAAAGAAATTATAAAAAAACACGCAACTATTATAGTTTGTAATTAAACTATAGGAGAAAAAATTTCAGGGGCCCTATTTAGGACATGAATAAGGATTTCTAAAAAATCATAATAAACAATGTAGAAAATATATGATATTACCAGGGGACGAGGAATTTTCTTGACCAATGAAAAAATAGAAAAACCTATTTTCTCGAGTGTTATCTCCCCCTGTAAACTCAAATTTTAGTCTGTATTTTTACTTCCCCTTTTTGAATTTGTCTCAAATCCCTGTAAACTATATAAAACTATACGAAATATTTCAAAAAATTTGCAACCCTTACCTTAGTTTCCAGGGCCTGGTAATTCTTGAAGTAGAATTCTTTTCACACAATTGAAAAATCAACAATGCCTTTTCACCTGTGCAATATTCATCCAATCAACCAACTATGTGGAATGGGAAGGGGGGGGTTAAATAATATTTCAAATAGTTTAAATACCTTCCCAACCATTACAACCTTAGGTTACATTAGGATTAAATTTAATTTATTAATCCCGCTCTAGTACCATGTCAGGATCGAGGGATGAAAAGGTGTAATAACCAACTAAATTTATTAATTAACTATTATAAAGTAAAACATTATAACATACACATCATAAATAAATTAAATTAAAAAAATTGAACACAACATAACATGTAACATGGAAAATGCCTAAATGGTTAAAAACCACAAAATAAATCCACTATCAGAGAAACTCTTACAATTACCAGTCTAGTAACTCCTTCCTCACTTCTATTCTCCATGTTTTTACCAGGATTAACCTTCATATTCCACATAGTAGAATATTATTTTATCATATTTATCTAAATTTGATTCAATATATCCTGAATATATGAGCTAAGGTCATATTTAAATAACCTAAAGGGTTATATAACCTTATTAAGTGATGGGGCACACCTCCCCAATTTAATTAGTTGATTAATTAAAGTAACCAACCCCTAATATAAAATTTATATTTAAATAATATGAATATAGTTTATTCTATATTGTTTAAATATAAACTAGATATCACAATTCACTTAATATTATAGTTCTAAAAATGGTCCCAAGTCCATCGGTTAAGTTTATCTTGATGTAGTAAGACCCTGGGGTACAAAGAGGAAATTTAGTTTCAAAGGTGCAGGAGTATGATTTAGAGATCAAACCCTCCAAGTTGGTGTGAGGGAACGGATTTTATAAGCTTCTTAGACGAGAAGAGTGGGAAGATTTCTCAAATTGTTACAACTTCTTGATCAAGGATCTCCCTTTTGTGCTTTTTTTAGTAAAACTAATCCATGGTATGTTGATATAGCTTACTTTTTAACCTACGGATATTTCCCTCCTAGCCTCGATCAAAATCAAATGATAACATTATGCCTTAGAGCAGTAAAATATGTCATCTAGGGGAATGTTTTATATAAGAAAGAAATAGATGGCACATTCTTGAGGTGCATAAAGGAAGAGAAAAGAAAAGTATCTTCAAGGCATATCAAAATCAAGCATAGAAAGGCCACTTCTCCGCAACAGGCACAATAAAAAAGATCTTGAGAGATGGTTACTACCAGCCTACTCTTCTCCATAATGCATACAAATGGGTTGGGAAGTATGACCCATGTCAAAAAAAATTAGGAAGACCCAAGCTCACTATGCTACCACTCTGGCATGTGATCTTTAAAAATACTTTTCAACAATGGGGTCTTGATTTCATTTGTGTGTTAAATCCTCACTCTAGTGTGGGCCACATGTATGTACTTACTACCATAGACTACTTCATGAAGTGGGTAGAATTAATTCTGACGAAGCATGCAAATTTTGAAAATGTGTGCAAATTTTTGAAAGAAAATATCATTGTTAGGTT
Organism: Taxus chinensis; assembly: GCA_019776745.2. Taxonomy (NCBI): domain Eukaryota; kingdom Viridiplantae; phylum Streptophyta; class Pinopsida; order Cupressales; family Taxaceae; genus Taxus; species Taxus chinensis. The sequence continues at coordinate 791,299,249 of CM034146.1, forward strand.
TGGAGTTCCTAACAAGATTGTAGTAGATAATGCCACCTAATTCTCCTCAGGTGAACTAATGGATTTCTACTACAACCATGGAATTTCTTTTTCTCACTCTATATATTACTACCCACAGGGAAATGAGCAAGTGAAGTCTAGTAATAATAATATTGTCACAATTGTTCGCAAACTAGTGGATGTTAATCAAAGGGATTGGCATAAGAATTTATATGATGCCCTATGGGGTGACCAAATCACACCTAAAAATATATTGATACTTTTCCTTTCTAGTTGTTGTACGAGATTGAATCCCATATTCCTCTTACTCAAGACTTTCTTGCTTTGAAACTTGTGAATGCAATTTAAGATGGAGAATATTCAGATGCTTTTGATAAGTGGATATGCAACTTGAAAAATCTCAATAAAGATAGGTCGGTAACAGTGGAAACATTGAAGAAACATCAATCCAAAGTGAAAATAATCTTTGATCATAAGACAAGATAGAATATTTCAAATCAGATACCTTTTCCTTCTTTGGGATAAAATAAGATAACCCAAAGGAAGTCATGGGAATTTTGACTCTCTTTCACTTTGACCATTCAAAATGAAACACTTCTATGGAGATAATACCTACTACCTATCATACCTGGAAAAAACCACATTAGAGTTTCCTCGTAGCGGGAAACACCTCAAACTCTATAAATGGTAAGTTTGGTCAACCTATCTTTGTACCATAGTTTCCATTTCTGTTGTGTGTGTCTTTTTCTGTCCATTTCGTTGTATTTCCTTTCCATCATGTATATATGTGTTGGTCCATTCATATTTGTTGCTTGTAATAAAGAATTTATTTCCTAATGGATAAGGCACTGGTCTACTCACCCAAGAGAAATTTGAGGTTCTTTTTTTCCCGTTGTGGTTTAATTTTATCGAGTAAGATCTATCTATTGTCATGCATTTTTTTAAGCCAAAAGATTCAAAACTTGAGCCATGATAACCAAGCCAACTGTGAAAACATGCTCTAAATCCTCCTAAACCCCTCTCCTGGTCATTTTTTCTTGTGTCATGATCATCCCAACCTTTCAATTCCTCCCAATAGAATGAATAATCATGTGTAAATTTTTTAAATGATGTGACAAGTTCATTTATTTCATCTGGAAATGTACATCAAAAGACTAGTTCTCCAACAAGCTTAGAAAGGCCAATTTTGGACATTTCAAGGCAGGTGTGCACATTCTAGGAAGGTTCTAAAATCTTATAATCATATTGAGGTGGTATTGGATATCCTTTAAGGTTTTGAAATCATTTTATAAATATTGAGGAAAGGTTTGGTGGTTTAGGGACAGACTACGCAAAAGTGGGATTTTCAGGTGTAAGGAATGAGCAGTCAATCCGAACTTGTCCAAATGATTCCGAGAGATCTGTAAGGAGTAAGGGAAGAAAAAATATGAAATTGAAATCTTGTATAATCCTATTCATGGTGGAAGAATCATATTTCACACAAGACCTAAGGCTTTCTCAAGGCAACTCAACGTTTGTAGGTGCACCTCATTGTCTTGATCAAAATAGGACCATTTTTTGGGTTTTCAGGAATAATAAAGATCAAAAAAAAATTCTTGTTTTCTCATAATGTCTCTTGGATTCATATTAATATAAAATTTTACCTCCAAATCCCTTTCCAAGCTCCAGGAGTGAAGTTTTCAAGTTCTCACTGATGTAGAGTTGTTTATCCCAAACTTGGCTAATGTTTTGACTGCCACACGTCATGATTTCACTCATGTCACCCTTTTATTCCCCTATTTTCACTTTCCCAAGAGAATAGAGGGGAAAAAATTATCACCCCCTTGCAAGCCCCCTATGTGGTTCTTCATGTGATCATCTTTCCAGCTCCCAACTGCTTAACTGGCTAAACTAATCATCTACGCACTACACCAAATCTCACCATCTTGATCAAATCACCATTTTTGTCCCTATTTTCCATTTCCCAATCAGATGGATGAAATAAAAATTATTTTCCCCATGCAATCCCCCTTTTTAGTTTTCCATATGACTCTTTTTCAGCCCCCAGGAGCTTGTCTAGCTTTTTCACCCTCATGTGCACTTGACCATATTTCAACATTTGGCATGATATTTCTCAAAGTGACCTTTTGTGTCCCTATTTTACCTTTCCAAGGAGACATGGGAGACAAAAAAAATTCTCCCATTATAAATCCCCTCATCTAGTCCCTGTTATCACTGAATCACAGCACCCCTGGATGTTGATCAGATTTCTAGTTTGATCACTCTAAGCATCCAGTGTGATTGGATAACATGGGTACTATCTCCAAGTTGTGGGACTTGCTACTTGAGATAGACCTCCAGAGAAAGATGGTTCTTGCTCCTAAACTACCTGCCACAATCTACTCTAATGCGGGAGAAACTAGCTATTCTAACCTAAAATTCCAAGGGACCAGAGAGAGAGAATGCATAAAATGAAAGCCTACACTAAAGCGGTGATACACCAGTAAAAGAGGGTGTGAGAGTAATCTCCAAATGTGTGAAATACAGAGGCAAAGTGCACACTAGAAGAGGTGATGACAGTTCACCATAATCCAGCAAAATGCATTCACAGCAATATTCCAAGCACACACAATGATAATGAATTCCTGCAAGAACATAATAAATAGACACAATATACTTGTAGAAAGATTAAAGGGGCAAGAAGAAGCAAGGAAACATAGCAGGGGAAGATATATCCACAAACTGATATTTTATTGCTTCATGATATGCACAGTTCAATCTACTACAAGATAAGGGCCTGGATCACCATGCAAGGAGTCCACTACAAGGGCCGGTTCGGGTATTTTTGTTCCACACGGTTTGGGACATCCGGGACAAAAATACGCGAAGGGCGCAAAAGAGCCGGCAGACCCGTCAACCAATCAAATCATGACACGTGTCACAGGAAGAAAAGTCAACGTTTGGTCCGGAAACTTCAAACGGCCATAACTTTTGACTCCGAGCTCCGATTTTCATAAAATTGGACTTTCTGGAACGAGCACGACGTCCTCTACGCCACAAAAACTGTATTTATTATTTTTAATGAGGGTAGGTATATTTAAATGAAAGAAATATATTCGGCTCCAGTCAGTTAATGCTCATTCCCGTCAAATGACAGAAAACGCCTGCCAGGCCCAAAACAGCTGCCCGCACTCAGAAGGCCATAACTTTTGCATTTCTCAACGAAATCACACAAAATTGGTACCGTTGGAATCGTGGTTCCGAGCCCAACGCACAGAAATCAAGAAATTGCAGATTTGATTATAAATTGATTGAGATTTTTAAGAAAACGTGGCCGGGTTCAGAACAGTGTTTTATTTGGTAGCTCGGAGTGCAATTAAGAGGCATGGTCATCATTCATTCTCTGCTGCAGCACATGGGACAGTATGGGGAGCCTTTTCCAAGTAATGTATACCCATTCCACTCAATTTAATGCCTCTTACAGGTGGTTGAAGGACAGATTTCGGGATTTCCATTTTCCCTTCTCTTTTCCTTCTCATTTTTCTATAAAATGAAGTGTTGGGCTCATTGTAAAAGGGGGGGAGTTTTTGGGTAACAAAGCTCTGTCAAAATTGCTTTGTGAAGCCAGTGTGTTGCAGGCCCTTGTAGTGGACTCCTTGCATGGTGATCCAGGCCCTTATCTTGTAGTAGATTGAACTGTGCATATCATGAAGCAATAAAATATCAGTTTGTGGATATATCTTCCCCTGCTGTGTTTCCTTGCATTCTTCTTGCCCCTTTAATCTTTCTACAAGTATATTGTGTCTATTTATTATGTTCTTGCAGGAATTCATTATCATTGTGTGTGCTTGGAATATTGCTGTGAATGCATTTTGCTGGATTATGGTGAACTGTCATCACCTCTTCTAGTGTGCACTTTGCCTCTGTATTTCACACATTTGGAGATTACTCTCACACCCCTCTTTTACTGGTGTATCACCGCTTTAGTGTAGGATTTCATTTTATTCATTCTCTCTCTCTGGTCCCTTGGAATTTTTAGGTTAGAATAGCTAGTTTCTCCTGCATTAGAGTAGATTGTGGTAGGTAGTTTAGGAGCAAGAACCAGCTTTCTCTGGAGGTCTATCTCAAGTAGCAAGTCCCACAACTTGGAGATAGTACCCATGTTATCCAATCACACTATATGCTTAGAGTGATCAAACTAGAAATCTGATCAACATCCAGGGGGTGGTGTGATTCGGTGATAACAGTCCCCCATGTGACTTCTCTCATGCTCTACAAGTGCTCAAACAAATTTTTCATCTCCCTCACATTGCACCGCATGACGACCCTTGTCATGATCCTGCTCAAATCACCATTTTGTATCCCTCTTTTCCCTTTAAAAATGGTAATATAGGGGATAAAAATTATTTCCCAAGAGAAACTCATTTAACCCTAGTTTTTAACCACACTCAGCTTTCATTCAACCAAGGTTAAACTGCAGCTACCATGGAGACTTAAAACAAAAGTTAACTTGTTTTAAGTTGTTTTCTTCACACAGTTCTACCCCTACTGCATTTATGATTCTTTAATACCTATATAAACATAAAAAAAAATACACCATACATTCTGTAAAAATCATTCCATAATAGTCATAACCTTAGAAACATAGATTTCTTCAAAACTCTTCAACCTGAAATCAGATTCAACTGAAATTTTCACAAAAAACTCTCCTCCCAGGCACCTTTTTAATCATGGTTGTTGCATATCAAATGATGTCCTACCTTTTAAAAACTGAAAATCTAAACCATCCTCCCAAAATTTTCTTTTTCAATTTACAAGAGTTCCAATAGAAAGACCACTGTGAAAATTGGAGCATGGGATCTCGGTGCAGAGACAAATCTGATGAGAGTGTTTTCGTTATAAACAGACACTAGTAAGTGCACCTAATAAAAATAGAAATTTTTTAGTACATCCCCATTCTAAAAATTGTAATCCTCCTAAAACAGAAATCTCTCATCACTCAAAATATCCAGAAATAGTGGAAAATAGTAAACGAAGCAAAACAAGCAATTCTCCCAAAATAGCAGTTTCTTAAAAAAGCAACTTACCAAAAATAGAAACTTTCTAAAAATAGTAAATCATCATAAATGGAGGTATTATAAATGTGTTATGATATTTAGAAGATAAAAATTGAACAAAATGGAAAATTTTACCAAAACGGCAGCTCCTAACCCTACATGCTAAAAATAGAAACTTTTAGATTCTATTTTAGAAAGTTAATATTGATTTCATTTTCACTCATCTTGCTGATTTTTGGAATCATAAAGTTAAAATTATCTAGTTCAGAACCCATTTCAACCTTGGTCATAGAATATTCAGTGTGAGTGACAGTGATGTCACTCACATGGACCTAGAGGACTTGAAGATTTGAATGCTCGAAGGCCCAAGAGAACTAGTTGAAGAGATTATTTTCACAAGTTATTGTATGCTACAAGAGGCCATCCTTTTTTAGTTTATATTACATAATTGGTGCTAGGATGTACTCGGCACTATGATCTAGAATCAAGGATTGTAAGGGAGGATGATAATTCCATACTTGGAGTGCTCACCCCGAAGGGCATCTCACAATGTATGGAGATTCCAACTAGAAACAAAATTGTCATGAAGGATTTTACAAATATTAATTGGTCAAATAATGAATCCTATCTTTAGGGCCTCACACTTGGATCATCATTGAGGCATGGAAGGAAACCCTCTCGTATGCCAAAAACCTTGTTGAGGAGTGAGTTTCATGAGGGTTGCACGGATGCAATCATCTTGCTGAGCAATGTAATGGGAGAAAAAATTACAAAGGAAATCCAAGATTATATAGCACAATTCATCCTCATTATCACTAAGGGAAATTAGATGGTTTATTGGGGAAAAATCATAAGTGATATCATTCACCATCAATTTCTCTAATTGAATGTCACAAATAAGTTCACAATGGCATAATATTTGGTGTATGCTTTTGCGAGTACAATATTATTCAAAGGCTTAACTCTTTCTCAGAATGTTTTACAGAAGGAACTGGCTTATGAAAGGTACCCTCAACTCACTCTCAAACAAATAAACCATCACTTTTCCAGGGTGAATGATGCATTCACCAAGTTTTCCATCTGGTTTCTTGAAGGAAACCCAGAGTTGAGATTTTCTTCCCAAGATGTAGCATTGATTGAAAATTGTGTGTCCTACTTCACTCAATTCTCCACCTTATCCTATATCAAAGTTTTGGGATTTTACCTCACTCCTCGCAAGCTTATGAGATATCTCAGTGATAAGATAGTGATGCTTAAACTATGCAGGTAGCTTGGTCATATCAATATCAAACTCATGAACCATAGGAATAAAGGTGTGTAGTTTCCCATTTCTCTTGGTATTTACTCTTGTAAAAAAAATTACATGCCTCAAACCTTGAAGCTTCATTTTCCTCCTTGAGCCTCTCTTCTTACACACCCAGGGCATATTTTTACATCTGAAGTAGACCTGAAACCTTCAATCTCCCTTAGTCATCCCATGTTCCTCATATCAAAGTTTATTAGGCAAATGGCTTAGATGATTTTGAGATAAGAAAGTGATATCACGTGAGGATGCATGTTGGCCAAATTATGATATTCATATTTAATATATTCATGGAAGGTGTGGAAGATGATGGAATTGAGTTGTATAATCATGAATACTAAGCAGCGAAGGTTTCACCTTTCCCACGAGTCTTGTGGAGTGTTCGTGAGTTAGGGGATATCAATGAAATAACTGCAGTAGTGATCCAAATGTCTAAAGATTCGTTCATGAAAATGAGGGTTGCATTCATTAAATCATGTGGTCTGGAGACTCTAACTAGGTAAACATCTCTAAAGTCACTTGAGAAGACTGTGAGCTTTACTCACTCAAGAGAGGCCATGAAAATAAAAACAATGGATACCGAGGTCCCTCACTACAGGATTTCACATAAGAAAGAAAAATTCACCCAGGACCTTGCATAAGGGATGGAGCAAGGAGACATGGATCCTTCTCAACCTCCAATTCTACATCAATATTTAAACATCTCTTCTTTTATAGCGAAGTCAACTCCCCAAATACAGGACGTACCCTCTCACACTAGGCATGATAGTGCAATCATGCCTAGTGTTAAACCTGTAACAATGGAGGTCTTCCCATGGATACAATATCTAATCAGAGGTGAGACTCATACATTATAACAAGCAATAATGTCAAAATTCTAATCTATTTTGAATATTGTGAAAGTAATACAAGGTGAGAAGGCCCAGACAACTTCTTGTGTCTTCAGTGGTGCCTCAAGAAACCAATATGTAGAGGTTTATCAACCAAAGGTAGTAAATCCCATTAGGGAGATGACCCCATTAGAATATCAAATGACTAAAAATTCCTTGGGACCAGAAACACATGAAGGGGGTGCTCATTTATTCCAAGAATTTTTTGTATTCCTTTTTGTGAGAAACGAAGAATACAAAGGGAAGATTAAACAATTGGAGGAACATGTGAGAACTCTCACTTTGTATGTTCAATAATTCATGGATCCTAATTTTATCCCATATCTCTCTACCAAATATTTCACTCCAATCAATAGCTTTGAAACATATTTAATCAAGAAGGTCCAGGGTTACACAATGCAAGGGAGAGATAATGACAAGTAGGTGGACAATATCCTTGAGGAAGTTAAAACCTTGTTTCCAAATATTTTTTCATTGTTTGAATTCATGTTTTCCATTTATGTAAAATTTAATATGACCAAGGATGAGATTAAGAAGGAAAAATAGAATTAATATTAGGTGTTTCCGTTGGTGATGGAAATGGGCAACCTCAATTTTTTTTTATTGGTAGGAAAAATTGTGTTTAACTCTATATCTGCGAACATGTTTCCAATTTGGTCTCCAACATTAGTTATTTGATATGAGATGTTAAATCATGCTCTTGATGAGTTAGAATGTAGTGATGACCTCACTTCACAGATGTAGAAAAACACAAGCAAGGAATTACAGAAGTTTGGATCACCTTCGGTGAATGACAATACCTCAGTGAATGATATTCTGAAGCCATTTGAGGAACTGGTTAGAGAAGAGGTAGGGGACACCTTCTCCTTTAATGAGGACACCTTGGAATCCCTTTCAGAGATCAGATGTGCTATTTCCAACAATACAAAGGAATATCACATTTTCTTCAAGAAATTTAAAAGCATCAACAGTACTTCCAAGAATTGGCTTAAGGATTTAAAAAATTTCCACATGCCTTAAGTAGAGAAAGTAACACCTGCAACGGCTCATTCAAGAAAATATTTCAAAGGGATAGATAATTCTCCAAGATTACTCTCCAAAATTCCTTCAGCAAGTGGATCTTTATTGGAAAATGCAGCATCTTCTTCAACATAGCTATCTTCCTTCTTTATTCCTCTCCCTCTTTCTTCTCTCCTCTCATGTTCTAATTATTCATTAAGGGGGTTTACTTTTCACTATTTTGTATTATTCATTTAAATGTGACCTATGATAAGATATTTTAATGAGTTTCCTTTAATTAATAAAATGGGACTCACTTTCTTTCCTAGGAATACGAAGGGTCACAAGTTGTAAGGGTAAGTGAAAATTCATGTGGGGGTAGGTGAAGAGTCTTTTTGAAAATCTATATATTGTATGACTCTCTCATTCCAAAGGGATGTAAATTGTGAATCTCTAAGTAGATAGTTATTTCACTACTAAGAAGAAAGAAAAATATATCATTATTCCATTGTGTTTCTCTATGTTTCCTCCATTTCTTTACTTTCCATCTTTGTGGACATGACAATATTGTACAACCAAGAAAGGTGTTAGAGCCTTTGCTAAATTGATTAATGATATTTTGTATTCATTATTTATTAAGTCTTGTCATTGCTAGAAAATTTTCTTTCTTCTCATTGTGTGTGTATTTAATTTGGTTAAAGCTTGTAAAAATCCTCTAGTTCCTTTTTACAAGATTAACCACTCTCTCTCAAAGTTCTTTCTCCCTTTACCTCATCTCTCAAGAAAATTATTCCCTTGCACTAGTTGCAAGCAATTTTCCACAGGTCTATTGGATTATTCATGTGTGATCCCTAGATTTATGGCCACCTACAACAATTGTTTTATCCACATTCAATAACCGGGAGCCTCACCATCATAAAGAGGAGGAACATACTCCCAAAGATTTGGTGAAAATCAACCAATTTATCTTTGTGAAAAATTATTTCACCAACAAGACATATAGGTTTCTATTTATTTTGGGCTTGCAAGGTGTTCTACATATAAGCATTCAAAATCACATAACCACCTTGCACACAAGAAAATAAAAATTTATTTAATGTGATAACTTCAAACCCTTACTCTTATTTTTCTTGATTTTATACAAGTATGCAAGGAGGAGAATAAAGTTGGAAGATAAAGGATAAAGGTGTATCTATATTTCTATGTCTTACTCTCTTGTATTGTTTTCTTTATTGATAAATTTGGTTCATTGTAATTACCACTTTGAAATATGGGATATTCTCAAATTACCTTGTGTATCTCTCCTTTTTTTTAAAAGGGTTGTATTTTAGGGTTTTAAACCCTATATTTATATACAACTTTCATGACTAAAAATACACCCTTTCCTTGTTTTTATCTTAAAAATATCTTACTTGAATATTGTCCTCAAATGGCTTGACAGGGCCATGTTGTCAGCTCAAAAAAAATTTGAGTTTGACATCATTTATTCCATGCCAGTGGAGGTTATGCTTGACTTTGTGCTTTCGAACCACTCCCCTATACGATTTCGTATCTTTTGGCATGATGCGTGCCCATTTTTTCATAAAGGAAATATTCTTTCTTAATACTTCCTTGATGTAACATGGCCCCACCGTCAATCATATAAACGGATTTGGAATTTAATTCCATGACCCAGTCATTGTCAACTATTTCATCCACCTATGCAGGCCAGCTAGCTACTTTGGTGGGAAGATGCGCTAACGCAAACTACCATATTTCTTAGAATTTACGGCCATCAACTGGCCAAAATTCGGCATCACTCATACACCGTTAACACCTCAACTCTCCTCCAAGTGACGGTGGCACTTTAAGGAGATCCCTTCTCTGATGTTTTGTAACTGCAAGTTGTAACTCTCCAACATCAAATCCAAATTGTATACAATTATAATGTCAAAGGGTCTTAGATCTGGGCTCAAATGCACTGGCCCAAAGTTGGAGATTGGGTCTTGAAATAATTTTTTCTCTCTCTTCGAGCCAGAAAACCTTCTCAACATATCCAAGCTATCATTGATGATGGAGCTCGAATCACTAACCTAGCGCTTATGTTGCAAGCATTTGTGTAGCATTGCAATCTCATTTTCCAAGCTCATCTACCCTATGATGTTTGTCAGGCCACTCTTGAACAATGTTTGGGGGTTTTTCCTCGCAAGATTTTAGAGGCTCAGAAGGTGATCTATGAAAGAATGCTCACTATTAAATACCTCCATGAATCCACTATGCAAATGGTTAATGATAAAGCACTTGGTTGCGATGGATTCCCCTGTGAATTCTATAAAAATCTCTAGGATTTCATTGGGTAAGACCTTTTACAGGTCTATCTTGAAGGGTTTCACAACCAATCCCTAGGGCCTAGAATTAATAAGGGAAACATCAAATTCATTCCTAAGTAATGATATCCCGAGAAAAACACTTTTTGGTAGCCGATCACTCTGTTGAACATCTCCTGCAAAATCATTTCCAAAGTGTTAGCTCTGTGATTATGCAATTTGATGCCTATTATTATTCATCCAAAGCCAACAGGCTTGATATAGGGATGCTTCATCTTGGATAATATCATCACAGTTTGAGAAGGAATGGAATGGGCCCAAAAATCTCACCAAGTTGTTATGTTTATCAAGATTGACTTTGAGAAAGCCTATGATCATATTGAATGGCCTTTCATCCTTGCCATGCTTCAGGCCCTTGGCTTTGGCCCCATCTTTATTCAATCTGTCAATATGCTTTTTACATATGCCTATGCTCAAATATCTATCAATGGCCTTATCTTGAAGCCCTTTGGGCTATTCTGGTCTATCAAATAGGGTTTTCCTCTATCCCTTGCACTTTATGTGTTGGTAGCTGAAGGCTTTGGTTATCTTTTAGCCCGTGCCAAATGTCAAGGTCTTGTTTATGGAATTTTGTTTCCTATTGAGCCCACCTCCCAACTCCTCAATGGGCATTTTTCGAATGATTCATTCCTTACACTTATCGAGGATGAAAGTAACATTCAAAATGTCATGCAATGCTTTGATACTTTCTACCTAGATTATGGTTCCTCCATTTAATGGCGAAAAACTCAATGCTACATGCAATCCTTCCTTCCTGTGTCAGATTGGCTTGCCACATATGATTGGAAAATTCTTCAACATGACAAGATCTTCAAATTCCTTGGTATCCCTTTTACTTTTCAAGCCTCCCTAGATGATCTATGGTATTATGTCATTCAACGGGTGGTGAAAAAACTAGAATATTGGCTCACTAGACCCTTGTCTTTGGCTAGAAAATTTCAAATTTGTTCCAAAGTCTTGGCACCCACTCATGTTTACTATTTGTCTTGTTGGATGCCTTCCAAAGCATCCATCCAAAAGATGGAAAATCTTCTCAAAGATTTCTTATGGGCTAATGTTTATACTGGAAAAGGTTTTCATCGTGTCACTTGGGATATATGTTTCTTACCTCACAATTCTAGAGGCCTTGAGCTTCTCCACATCCAGCGCCAAGGGAAAGCTCTCTGTGCCAATTGGATTATCTGTAGCATCATTGGCCAAGAAGCTTGGAAAGTTCTCATATGACATGGCATCTCATAAGGCTCTCATTATGGCCACCCTGCATGGAAAGGTTTAGGGTTTTTTAATCTACTCATCACTCTAGTGCCTGTCAAAGTTGTGGGAACCTTCATTCTTAAAAGTATCTGGAAAGCCTGGGAATGTGTCAAACCCTGGATTTTATGGAAAGGGGATGGATTTTTAATGGGCTATCTCTCAACTAGCAATCTCTTTGGTGGTCTTCAATTTTTCAATCCCAAGATCAATGCCTTGCAAAGGTCCCGGGAAACTCCATGCTCAAATTCTTCGAACATGGAATTCATACTATCAAGGATTTTTTCTGCCAAAAAAAGCAATCCTGGTTTTTTTAAACAGAGTTTAAAACTCTATTTCGGCTCTCCAACCAGGATCAGGATACTTTTAATACTGTGATCAATTATGTTCCTGATCACATGCTTCATAATATTTTTGTGCACTCTTCTCACCTTTTGTGGACAAACTGGAAGTGGTTTTTTGATACTCCTTTCTATAACTATAAAGCCAACAAAGGCTATCAATGGCTTTCACCCCATTTTCCCATGGTGAACAAACTCAACACTCGCTGGGGAATTAACAACACCCCTTCTGGCTGGGGCTAATGGTTTTTGACTGTTTGGATTATATGTTTTGAGCCCAAAATTACTCATTTTCTGTGGTGTATTCTTCACCAAGGCCTTCCTATTAGGGCCTATCTTGTTCAAATTGGGATTCCAACTCCCAAATTCCCCTTCTGTGGGCATCTAGAAACAATTATGCATGCTTTTTGGTTCTGTCCCAAAGCTTAAACTACCTAGAATTGGATCCATACTTTTTTCTTTCCTTCTCGGCCCCACTGTTTCACTTGGCAACATATCCTCTTAGGAGACAATCCCATACTTCTGCCTATGTTCACCCATTTTTGGCATGTTTTCAGAGGGGAGATCTTATTTTGGATATGGAAAGAAAGGAATGCTTTTTTCTTTGCTAATTCTACAGTTGATCAGTCCTTCTTGATTTATAATAAATCTATGGTGATCTCCAATGTGCTTCTATAAATCCAAGTTCAAGTGAATAAGGTGGTGTTGGAGGTGGACCACCTCTAGAATCTATTACGACACTAGGGGGAAGCCCCATGCAATGTTTCCCAGGTGCATCCCTCTCCCACTAGGTGTTCCTCATCCTCCACTCGTGGTGGCCGACGCAGTAAATCCCAGCGTCAAGCATTCAATCGCTCCCTCCATTCTCCTAGGTCGAACCATCGACAAAGCCACTCACCTGGGCACCACCGCGGTCAAGGCTAACCACCGTATTCCTTGGATCACCATCAATGTTGGGGCTCACCGCCTCAGCAATTTGGTTGGAATTCTCCACCTCAATCGTCAAATCACTAGAAGGGTTGGGGTTCTCCCTCTGCCATTTCTCAACAAGTCGCGTAGCATCCGCCGCCACACCTGCCTACTGCTGGAAAATTCCCCCGGCTCAACTTAGACATTCCTACACGTGGGGAATTAGATCCTAAAGAAGAGCATGTTGATGGCTGGGAGATTCCCAATACTGACAAGGATCTACCTAGTTTGGGGTGGCCAGATGATTAGGATCTGCCGCCTTGGGCATGTTTGTTGTTGCTGCCTAATTTTGTCTTTATTTTTTGCCAAGATCAGTTTTTTGTTGTCTCTCCCTAGGCTCAGGATAGAACTTTTGAATTTTGGTTTCCTAGGCTCGGCCTATTTTTTTGTGGTTTTGGGGCATGCTCTCATACCACACGTTTTTTGTTGAAAGTTATCTTGTATCTTATTGCATTAATATAATATAAGATCTTTTTCATCAAAAAAAAATATTTAAATAGTAACATAAATAGAAAGTAACTCACACAACTTAAGAATGCCCAATAATATTATCAATTAGGAACAGTAAAGAATATAACCCATATTTAACAAGAACGTAGATCTGGAAAATAAAATCAGAGACCCCTCTTTTCAAATTTCAAGGACATAGTTCCCTTCCTTTCTTGTAAAAAATGTGATTCAGTCACATACATTTCCATGAAACATAATTTATTATAAAATTCCCTCATTTCAATTTGGTCCTAAATATTATTTAAAATAAATAATGGTGTGCATGTCAATGTCATTACAAATTGTAACTAAGCGCAAACACTTTATTTCACAAGATCAAGGTCATTACAATTCCAAATGACAGTACATATTTACTTACAATTTATACCCATGTTTCTAAATCTTGACTCTACAATTTTGGGTATGCTTCAAATCTCTTAAATAGGATATTGAAAGAGGAATAAATCACCTCCTAACCAGACTTGGCTAGTGATATCTACAAGCTCACCCTTGAGCAAAGGGTTTTCCCAAAGACAGCATGATTTACAAGGGGGTTACACATTTTTGAAACATCAAAAGTTTGAACACATCACATATAAGATTCATTTAAATCATTAAAACATATCTTGTTTGGGGCTTAATAACTTAAAGGGGATAGTGGAAGGAGTGGACAAGTGCAGGGTTCCCATCTGCACTTAGACCATAAAACTAGAGGGCGTCATCAATCAATTGCATAATGAATAATGCAGGGATTTTTCATTTATGTATATGGTTTATAGGATTACTTAGCTTCAAATAGTAAATCCTTATTAAATAAACCTCGAGGGAGCTAACTAACAACCATCGAGCCATAGTTCAACTTCTACAACATATAAAAATAAGAGGTTAGTGGGTCTTCTTAGAAGGTCTCATTCATTTTGCATACTTTAAGGTACCTTAGTTTTAGCCAATTAAAATTCATATTTTCAACATTTAATCTCCTTTAAAATGGCTAATTTCCCAATTTCGTGTTCCAATATTGTTAGAATGGGGTCGCATGTATAAGGGTTCATTTAAAACAGAAAGTGTGGGATTTAGTGAAAAAGTGGGAATGTTTTCTCAAGGTAACATATTCTCAAGGTATATATAGTTTTAGAACACATTTTAAACATAACTCGCATAGTCTAGGAATCCATAAATTGGGTATATAGAATGAGGTAATGGCATGCTCAAGAGATTCATATGCTCGCTAGGATAAGTTGTCAATGGGCCTAATTAAGCCCCATTTTTCTCCTTTCAATATCCTTTCACATGTCACGTCTAGACTCATTGTGTACATTAGAAATTTCATACAGTTTTAATTGCATAAAATACAATATAAAATAACTCATCTCTATATAGAAATCATATATCCTTATAGGACTATTTTGGCTTACAAATCCATATAAAGTCTTGATTATGCTCATATACATACATTCTCTAATTTTTGGTGTAGTAGTCCAATTCATGCTCTCTATCATAGCATATCATATATAAGTAAATAGTCAAAGTATCCATCACTTTGCGATCTCTATCATGATGAAGATAGTAGATGTAGTTTTCCCTTCAGGGTCTCTATCATAATGTAGAATTTAGTCGATATGATTTTTCCTTCATGATATTTATCGTGATGAAGAATACAGTTGATGTAATTGACATCTTTTGATCTTTAGCATGATAAATAATATAGTTGTTGCACTCTTATCATAATTGACACTAATAGACCATAAAATGGATATACCCCCTCTAGATTTCACATAAGATATCACTAGAAATGAGTTTAGGAAAATGCATACATCTAACATCATAATGCAAGTAAAAATCAATTCACCATATAAATATCAATGTGAATATTAATCCAGTTAGAATTATTTTTTTCAATAAGACACATACTAATATAATTTAAATCAATCACTATTATAGCAGTACTCATCCTGAGTCTATACAAACATCATAATCATGACTTTGTTACATTAATGTTCACAAGATAGATACATTGATGACAAGAAATGTGTAAGAGAAATATCATTAAATTTTGTTAGGAATACTCCTTGGATTAGTGCTCACATTATTGTTTGAAATAGTTAAATGTAATATTCATATATTACATTAATAAGTTAGTGTGTTAGTAAGATATTAATATTGTTATATTAATATCATATTTGTGTGAGAAAAATAAAAGATTGTAATATTATTAATATGAATCATAAAACAACTCATTATTAATAATATAGGATATTGTATTATTTGTGATTTTTTGAATAAAGAACTCACTTAGATTATTGTGTGTGGAGATATTGGTGGGATATATGAGAGAATAGTGGTGAGTGATCATAGGAGAGATTAGTGGGATGATATTGGTAAGCCTCATATCCTTGTTTATAGGAAATGGAAAGGATGTATATTGTAAACTCTCTCACCGTGTAATTAGCTCCAAAATTATTCAATCAATAATATAGTGTGTTTATTATATTTTTGCTATTATTTTGTGTTTATGTTATTATCTTCATTCTGCAACATTGTCTCTTATTGATTTGTACAATTATATAATGTAATTGTTGCTTATTTATATTAGATAAGCTATCAATTTCACATCAAATGTATATCCAAAATGTCCCTGTCTAGTCATAATACTATGAGAGAACATATCTAGAAGTATCTACAAATATCACTACTAGATTGATCATACATCATATGTAATAAAAAAAATGGATTGAAACCTAGCCACCAAGCATAAAAGTAAACTAGCACATAGAAGGACCAAAAAAACAGCATCACAAGATCATTCTAGGTTCTACACACAAGCCAATATTATAACGATGTATTTTATGAGTCATGAAACTAGAATATGATAATACACACTCTATCAAAGGTGTACAGTTCCAAATCTTAAGTCTAGGATAGGTGGTGCTATTGAACAAACAAGGTGGAGCCTAAGAATTTTCTAATATGAAAAATAAAATATTACAATCAAAGGAGAGATTTACAAATTTTATAGGATTTGAACATCTTCTATCCATTCCATGGAAAGTGGATCAAATCACCTAAAATTATTAAAAAAATGTAAAAATAACATATTGCCCCTAACTGCACTTGTTGGAATACATCCAAGAACAAGTAAGATAGTAAATCCCCCATTAATCTTAGACAATTAACTCTAAGATAACCAAGAGTTTTAGAAAAAGTAATAAAATATATTAATTTTTACATTATTCATAATATCCTAATGGAGAATCAAGCTAATTTTTTATTCCTAACATTCCCGGCCTTGATTTGGCATGTTTTTCAGTGAATAGGAGAGAAAAAATTTGAATGCCTCAAATTTGTGATGTGTAAGAGATCTTGTGAAGATATCTCCATGTTGATGTTCTTTCAGGCAATATTAAAGCTACATGTTGTTGTTTTGAACATGTTTTTGAATTAAATATACTTGCACCTCAATGTATTTGGTGTGCTCATGAAAAAATAGATTCCGAACAATTTTTATTACTCCTTCATTATCAACAAGTAGGATATTTGGATGTTTATGTGGTATTCCCAATCCTTCAAGTATACATCAGAGCTATATCGTTTCAAAGAAAAATCCACCTTTTGCAAGATATCTTGAATCTGTGTAGGACCTTTAAACACAATTCTTCTTCTTACTCCCCCATGATATCAGTCCAAATCCAAAAAAATAATAAAAACCTTAAAGTGGATTTCATGTCATTTATGTTCCCTACATGATCTGAATTTGAATACCCTATCAAGAATAATCTATCATTCTTCTTGTATTTTACACCATAATCCATAGTTCCTTTGATGTACCTTAGTATCCACTTTGTTTCTTTCCAGTGATAAACCCTGAGTCCTTACATGAGCTGAGAAATATAGTTGATAGCATAGTTGATAGTTGGACTAGTATAGGTAAAGTAGATGAGACTCCCAATCAACTTATGATAGAGAGTTACATTTATTTGAGGTGATGTATTTGTTTGATACAAATAAATTCTTTTCTCTACAGGTGTGGAAATTGGTTTACGATCCATCATACGAAACTTCTCAAGCATCGTCTTGGTGTATTTATACTATTTTATAAATATATGGTTTCTCTTTTCAAAACTTCAATCCCAAGACAATTATGCATGAGCCCAAGATTAGTCATGTCAAATTATTGGGTTATATCATTCTTTGTTGACTCAATAATCCTCACTAAACCTCCATTGATGACTACATGATAATCATATACTACAATGATCACAATCTCTCCCCTTGCTTTTTGATATGGAGATTACAATTATATGGACTCTTGTTGAATCCATGATCTATGAAATGCTCATCAATTTTTATGTATCATGCCCTGGGATCTTTTTTGAGAATGTAAAATTATTGCATTATTTTACATACCTTTTCCTCTTTACCAGGTATGAAAAAACCTTCTTGTTGAGTCATGTAAGATTCTTCCTACAAGTCCCCATTAAGAAAGGTAATTTTCACACCCATTTGGTAAATTTTCCAACCAAATTGTGTAGCTAGAGTAAAAATTAACCTATCTTTGATGTGGGAGAAAAATTATCCTTATAGTCAATTCCTTCTTTCTAAGCATATCCCTTAATTACCAGCCTAGGTTTGTGTTTATCAATTTTTTCATATATTGTGTACTTCTTTTTTAAGATCTATCCAATTGTCTTGTTCCCTGGTGGAAGATTTATAAGTTTCCATGTGTTATCCTTCATAAGTGACTTATATTTTGCATCCATAGCATCTTTCCAAGTTTTAAAGTGTAGGATTTTTTAACATTAAGGTAAAACTTACCTCATTTCAAGGCATATTGTGAGTTCTCATTCCAATGGTAGATGTGTTGGGAACACCATCTAATTTTGCATCTCATATCATACTTGTGTACCACTTAGGAATATGTTGAGTGGTTCTTGTGGGTGGTGGATCTTAGCCATCTTCTATCATCAGTGTCCTCTTCAGATTGATTACCATCTTCTATTTTCACAATAGGTCATATTTGTTCATTATGTGAGTCTATGGAAAGAGCATATTCTTATTTCTTCTCAAAGAACTCAACATCCCTGCTAGTTTATACCCTTTTGGTTTTTGGAACCATTAGTTTGTAACCAAGTGCCTCACCACTATATCCTAAGAAGATATGTTTTTTTGTATTTCATATCAAGTTTAGTACTTTGTTTCTTAGGAGTGTTCATACTAGCTTTGTATCCAAAAAATATAAGGTGTTTAATTGATTGTTTTCACCCTGACCATTCTTCCTATAGTGTTACTCCATTAAGAGCTAAAGTGGGAACTTTGTTTAGTGGATAAGTTGTTGTTTTAGTTGTTTCTACCCAATATGTTTTATTTAAGCTCATATCATCAAGCATACATCACACGATATCCATGATAGTATGATTTCACTTTTCAAAAACACCATTGTATTGTGGTGTATGAGGAGGTGCCATTTGACAATGAATACTATGTTTTTATAAAAAAACATTGAACTCATTATTGTGTACTCTCCTCCTTAATTTGAGTAAAGTGTTTTTTTATATTTTGACCAGACTCAATTTCAAAAAGGGCTTTGAACTTTTTGAAAGCTTCAAAATTTTGGTATTTAGTGCGAAGATAGTATATCCACATTTTTCTTGAAGCATTAAAACACATAATGGATAGGTCTCATTATTCCATAAAAATCAGTGTGAACCAGATCAAGTTTTCCTCAAGCCCGAAATGTACTATATTTAAAGGTTTTCAACATTGTTTGTCTACCAAACAATGTTGACACTTATTTTTACCCTTTTTTAGAGGTGACGGCCCCCTTACCATGTCGTATCGACGTAGTGTGTCAGGATATCCAAAACTAGCATGTCCAAGTCTTATGTGCCATAGTTTTTTTGATGTTGTGTCCTTGTCCACAAGGGTTTTATTATCTTGTTAAACAAAATCCAATTGAAACATTCTATCCACATTATAATCTTTTGCAATAATTTTGGGTCTTCATGACTTATCTCTTATCGGGCACATCTTTTTACAGCCTCTACAATCAGAGTCAATTTAAATATTTTGATCTAATAATTGACTTACAAATAATATTTTTTTATTAAACCATGGTCATATAAAACATGTGTAATTTTACAAGTGTACTTTCCTAGTGGTAGCTAAATTTAACCAATCCCCTTATATACACTCATTTTGGTAATTCATGTCTTGCAATAACATAAATTATACAACACCTTTTCACTAGTCCCCACTTATTCAACTTGGTCGGTAAATCTATCCTTAGTTATATCTCATTCATTCTTTCTTACACACGCAACTCATTTATTCACATAATGGTCATATTAATATTTAGAATTAGGATAAACCCTCGCACATTACAATATCAGTTTTCAAATAATTTTCACATGCATCTTGAACCAAAGTGCCCAGAAAGGTCCATAGCATATGTATGTTATGGCCCTTACCATCTACTTTGGTCCCTTTCTGAGTTCCCTCCAATGGCACATTTCTTAATTTAAATTCCTTTGGGATAATTCTAGTCGATCTTATTTCATTTTCATTAGAGCTTCAACATACAAAACACATTAAGATCCATATATACTTCATTTAGAATCTCATTCAGGGTGGGATCCTTGCTTTGGAGTGTGTGCCTACATAAGAGAGAGTTATTGACATTATCAATAAGCCTTTGACATTACTCATTATCTCCATATATTATTAATGATTAAAGTGAAGGACTTTGTCCTTAGGGTTATTCATCTTGAGTCCTTCATTCATAGTTCATATTGTACATGGGTACTTGATGTGTCCTAATTTTTAGGACCCTTTTTTTTAGGATTATGAGTCTCTTTTGTTTTTTATTGATTTCCATATGTTGCATTTAAAGGGATGTGTTGGTGCAACATACTATGTGCCTAGTTATTAAATTTTGTAATGTAGCTTGTATAGCTAATATATTATATATAGGCTTAAAATAGTTGTGACCATTCAATGCCACCAATAATAAATTACACCTCTAAGTGGGCCTCTCAATGTTAGACTCTAATATAGAAAATAAGAAAAATGGAGATAACTCTTGTAAAAGCTATATACACTTCTTTCTTCTATTTAAATTGTAATCTAATTTTGCAATTCCATTTGAAGCAATATATAATCTCTTGTTTATTTACATAGTGTTTCATTTCTTAGAGTGAGTTTTATACTATGGAGAACTCTTTCTTGGGAATTTACCATTCCTGCACTTAACATGCAATGTTGCTGGCCTTTATTTGGTTTTCTATGTTTTCCAAATTTTCCACCTTATTTTTCAAGAGTCTCACCTTATCCTCAAATGACATCATGAGGATTGGATTAGGGATAGATCATTTTTCCATTCCCTATTTTCTCTTGCAACTATGAGAAATATTTCAATTCCAATAATATATCATTTTCATTGAGGAAGATCCTCCCCGTGCCTATTAGGTTGTGGTCTTATGGAGATCTGTCCCATGAACAATACAACTACATGAATAAAATAAATATTCCCTTTTAAAATAGGAGCCCTGAACTTTCAGGTGGTAATTTTTTTTAGTAATTGTGAAAGACAGGTTGAAGATTTCCCCAACTAACTTACGGACTTATTATCTATGTGGAATCATGAATAATATTTGTTTTAAGATTTTAAAATTTAATAATAAAAAATTTAGACCACTTTTTACATATAATTCCTAAAATTTATCACCTTAAATCTCTATGCACAACAAAATTAAGAAAGAACTACTAAACTGAAAAAAATAACTTATATTTTATTAACACCATCTATTGAGAAAATATAGGAATCCCCCCATGAAACCAAATCCTTAAAAAAATTCAAAATGGTCTCTACTTTTACTTATCATTTATATAATCTTTTCTTTCCCGGACCAACCCTATAATGCATTACCAAATATTCAAGTGAAAACTTATGCAGCATCATCTTAAGCAAGACTCCAATGTAAGTTGTGCTTCCTTCTGCTGAAATAGTTTCTTTCTCTTTACATTACTAGGTGCTTACTTCAGCTATTATTCTCTTTAATGACTAATACACCTTTTTTATTACATTGATCTATTTTTTGTTTCTCATAGCATATGAACCTTGCACTTCCTTACCATAGATTAATTTAGGATATGATCCCTATCAACTAGCTTAAACATGTCGTGCAAGGGAGAGATGTGCAAGAATCTTGTTCTTTATCAAGATATGGTCAAGATCTTCCCCTTATGGAAGGCCCATAGTCCTCACGCTAAATAAATATGGCACATGGCAATTGTGCATAAAATATGGCATATGTTCAACAAGATAATTGTAAATAATAGATATCCTTCTCATATATTGATGACCTTCTATACCAAGTCCAATACAATACTTCTCTAAGATCGACCGAAATTCAAGCTACCATTAGATATCGGAATCCATCCTAACGATGTCTGGAAGTCAACATTCAAGACTAATGAATGATTGTATAAATGGTTGGTTATGCCCTTCGGCCTAACCAATGGTCTAAAAAAATTCATGCACCAAATGAATGACGTACATCATCCCTTCACAAAATCTTCTATCATTATCTACGTACATAATATCCTTATCTATAGTAAGACTTGAGAGGAGCACGTGGATCATGTCTCGTGTGTTATAAACACATTGCAAGCCAACTTAGCCAATTTTCTATTTAGTTTTGTGTATATTTAGTTTCTAGGAAATGTCATAGATTTATTTTTTGGGAAACATCATAAATCATGCAATCATCCATGTAGATAAATTTAAGATCAAAGTAATCCAAGACTATCCAACCTCGCACAATCTCACTAAGTTGAGGATTTTTCTAAAACTCACAAACTTCTATTGCAGGTTTACGTGTGGTTTTTTACACATGTCATGGCCCCTTAACTAGATCATACACGCCAAACCAACATTCCACTACACATATGGGTAACAACATGCCTTCAAGAATTGCAAGAAGTTCCTATATGCAACATATTTATTTAAAATGTTTGACATTAGTCAACTCATTAACATTTAGACAATTGTATATGACTATATTTTCAGTGCAGTACTCATACAACATGGACATAAGGTTTCCTATTGATTTAATTTAATTTGAATTAAATCTAATTACAGAGTAACTTATTGAAAATGATGTACAAATGATATGGTATAATAATGACACAAGAAAACTAAGATGTAAAGTATAAAACCCTAAGAAAGGAAGAGAGATAGAGGACTTAGTTGATTTCTGAATGGACGGAAAGTGATCTAGGCAAGTGTGACTAATGAACATAATGCAAACAGAGTCATCACTAGTCACTAGAAAATATGGAACTTGAGACTAATGTCAAATAGGGGTTCCCAGTGCTAGACAAAGGCACTTGGGTGCTGGTGACTACTCTTGGGTGCTAGTAACTGCACAGAGGCTAGGAATATTCTTTTTATTTTACTTTTAGGGTTTTGCAATTACTCTATGTTGATCACTTGATGTTTGCACTATGATCCCTGATGATACATGTAACCTAAAAAATATGAATTCACCTGCACAAGCCCATAAACCATATCAAACCTAAAAAGTAAAATGCATAATGGGGAGTCAGACTAACCCCAGTGGTCACCCCGAGAGTGAACTTATGACCAAGTGGTGCACTACATCTCAAACTCCATGTAGTTATTGTGTGTGTGTGTGTGTGTAGAAATGATGCCCTATGATGCCCTTGTGCAAGTTGCACTTGATAGTGGGTTGTAGCTAAAATGTAGAAATGTAGTAGAATATGTGGATGGAATAGAATGGACTTCCCCTTCCTATGCAATGTATGCAGAGTTGATGTAGCCCTTTTTCCCTTGAATGGATGTTAGATGGATGTTTTTTAAGTACTTTAGTACCTTTATAAGGCAAGCTTAGGTGATGATAAAAATGCTTAATGTTTTGTCCTTTATTTTGAAAACATGTCTATGTATTTATATAATTCCCTTGTTTGAATTTTGTAATTGACAAATGGAAGGTTGACCCATAAGTGAAAAAGATGCTCAGAAAGATACGAAGAGACCTAAAAAGAGTGACTAAGGTAGAAAAATGATCAAGGACGTGGCTAGATGGGATAGGAGCACCTTATGTGTTGTTGTCATGGTTGGGTAGTGGTCTCTTGAAGCCATAAAAGATTAAATCAGTTAAATTTCGTACTGGGATATAGGTTATGGAATACCATAATAGAAATACAGAAATACAAAAAAAAAGAGGCCAAATATAGTTGTTGATTATTAGTTTTATTGTTTAGTAATCATGTAAATGCTAGTATGCTTTTAGGACCTATAAATATACCCAAGTACATGATTTTAGTGTCTTCATTTTCCCCTAATTTATGTTCGTTTAGTGAATACTTGATAACATAAAGTAGATAAGAGATGTGTATCTTATGTTCCTAAAGAGCGTGTAGAAAAATACATGTACCGAGTGGAGAAAAGTGAAGTGTGAAATGATACAGAAAGTGAAGCATGGAGACTAGAAAAGGAAAGTGACCCTAGGGGTGAAGCATATTCATTGTCATTGTACATGTTGTTATGCATTTACCTTGTTGTTGTAGGTTTCTTATTGTTGCTGTATTAAGGGATGGACTTGCAAAAGAAGAACGAAAGAGTATTCAAAGTTTTGCATATGATAATATTTGAGCAAAGTATGCAAAAATGTGTATAACGTATGTGAAAAGTAATAGTAAAGGAAAGTGTGCACCTGATGTAAGAGAGTGTAAAGGATAGGATATTGTGTCCATGGAATGTCTATGAAGAGTAATTTTTTCTAGCGAAATCTCACGCCAATAGTGAGTTTTTTGTGTGATCTTACAGCCAAGTGTGAGTTTTTTGGGCTATCTCAAGCCAAGAACGATTTTTTTGGATGATCTCACGCCGAGAATGAGTTTTTTGGGCGATCTCATGCCAAGAGTGAGTTTTTTGGGTGATCTCACACCAAGTGTGAGTTCTATGGGTTATCTCACTCCAAAGATAAAGTGTTGGGGAGAGAGGTCTAGTTTTACTCTCCTTCCATGACTCTACCTAATAAGCACCACTACACATGGTGCGTCCAAATTTTTTCATGTTGTCCTGATTGTTCTGAGTTAGTTCCAAATTGTACTGATTAAAGGAGATAGAATGCATTCTGTAACTAAAGGACTATGCCCGTAACTATAGAATTTCTTTGAAGGCTTCTGTGAACTGTGCTGATTTTGAGAAGATGACTATATATTCCCCCAAGATATTAGCACCCAGGGGAGGATCACAGGTTCTTAGGTGCTAGTTTCTATGATTGCTAGGTGCACTGGTGTCTATGTACTGTGATGAGTACCCAAGTCAGATTCTGGGTCCCCATGTGACTGTGTTAAAGTGGAGGGACCAGTAGTGTGCATACCTAGAACTATCAGCTCTAAGCTCATATAAGGGTGATTATTACAAACCAATGTATACAAAGGCTCATTATATAGTGCATACAATGAAGATAGGAGAATGCAACCCAAAGGAGTCCTATAAAATAGTATAATTGTTCATAAAAACAAAGTAATAATACTCATTGTATTTGATCAACCATTGCATTTGGCTATTGTATAGCCATTACACTCTAAACTAGCTTCCTAATATATAGGTTGAAACAATAACAATTAACTCATTAATAGATCTACGGGTATAACCAAACTCAATAAGTAATTTACGTGGATTGTTATTACTAACAACCATCCACACATAATATTATCAACCCACATAATGTTAGCACTAAAAAAATTATTAGTAGTCCTAACATTCCCCCCCCTTAGTGAGAACATGGGAGACAAAACAATCGCACTTCTTTCGCAACTTGTCTCTCTGTGCAATGCTCATGATCTTAGCTCTCTGATGATTTTGAATAGGACTAACCAACAACCTTGGTATGAACAAGGACTGGTCTTACTATGGACCCATGCTCACTGTACAAACTCTTGTTCATTGTAAGGACCCCTCTTCGACAAAAACCAACAACCTGTCAACCAAGGATGGAACCCATGTACCAAGTATGAGCAACTGCAACATCCTCTTCAAGATATCATGATGCTACTTTTTCCTTATGCTTTCGTCTATCCAGCTATGTTTTTCACTTCTGGGAATTATGTAGGAAATAATGTCTCACTTGAATACAAATATGAAACAAGAGGTGGAAATAAAATGGAACAGTGAGACCATGGTACACTGCACCTTAATGTGATCATTTCACTTATTCAACACAAAATGCAAGAACCTCATGAAATTCATACTACACAACGTCACTTGCAATTCTGAAATAGGAAGTAAACTCACACACACTGGCACCATAGCTTCATGTGGCCTCTATTGTTGGTAACTGACAATGAGGTCACTGATTGGCCTTCATCCTCCTATGCTCATGTTGTCCTCTAGTGAATGATTCTCCTAACTCATCCTGATTTGGATATTAAGTTTAGCATGTATAGTATCCCTCCCTCAATGTGAAATTTGAACTTGAATGTTGAATTCCAGACGATAGTGTAACACCAGTGAAAATGTGTCCGTGAGACATTGTTTTTTTACTTTTTTAGACTTTTGAATTGACTTAACAATAATTACTCTATTACTATGACAACTGAAGACAAGATATTTAATAGACATGAAAGGGTAGTCACATTAACTATGTGAAAAGGACTTTTATGACACATACACTCTACTCAAGAATCAATGAAATTGATAACAATGATGATTGACTGACATTTGAAAATAGCTACTAATGACACCTAATACAAATAACGTAAAAGTAACAATTGAATTTTTTTTACATGGACTTCATATAAAAACTATGGACACAACATTACATGTAATGACTTTATTGAAAACATTAACTATAAACTCATTCTGATTTTTTAAGTTTCAGGAACTAAACACAAGTACCCGCCCATAATCACCTTCATACTTGGTAAAACTCCTCAGACATAGAGTAATCTAAACCACTATTGAAAAAAATATACATGCGTGGTAATCCAAACTTAGGAATGAACATACACATGGACTTGGACACATTTGGAATGGGACTCTAAACTATCAAAATTGTGAATGCATCGGGACTCTATGAATATAGACTCTTGATAACAATATCACAACTTGATTTATATCATATATTTTGATATCAAAATCCACCAGAATCGAATACATGTAGATTGACAATATGAGAGAAATTTCTTGCATAGTTTGGTCAGATCATGCATGAATATAGTAAAACCCAAGTGACATTTGGAAGAGAAGGATCATGTTCAGCCATGTTGATATTTTTTATTATAATGTCCCTGGTGAGGAAACTCTTTGGTATTGATGGTGGTCAAGGAGATATACAGTTTAGAACTCATTCAAGGATAGTACAAAATGGCCCAAGCGGATTTGCAGAGATCTACAAGTCGCCAAGTTGACACTAAAGATCAGAACAATGTCAATGGGTATTTTGGAATGCCTTATGTGCTCAAATCCACTTGAGAGGAATCGCATGTCAGAAAACATGTGAAGATAACATGTTCGCTGATTTGAGGACCAATCATATCACAAATTGAGGTAGCGTGGTCTATCATTATATATCCACCCTGAATGGACTACATGTTTTTCTTTGGGAATCCTACCAAACCGTTGAATCCAAGTTCGATAGCTAGCGTATATGAGGTGGGAAGAGTCCTTAATAGTTGCAAATGCAAGTCTGAATGGAAGGACAAGTATCTAAATAGATTATTGTGAATATGTAGACATAGATTGAATCAGATATAAATAAATCCTTTAAGCAGATTTTTACATTTTGAACAACCCAATGCCAATAATGCACAAGAGAAAATATTTTTTAAATGTCTCTCGGAATATCACGTTGGATATTTGAATCTGTAAATGTCCCCTCTTCAATGAGTTCTTCTGGTAATTAGCTATGAACTTCTATAAAAAAACTCATAACAAATAATCAAAAATACGTGACTCAGAAACTGCCAAGTGCGCATATTAGGGTCTCATCGAATTGGGGGCAGTAATGAAATCAGGTGTTGCCCCTATTTCTCTCTAAGTCTCTCACTTCAGAGGTATGATGTTGAGGTCGACTCTGATACCAAATGAAAATTGGAAAGGACAAGATTCAATTCATCCATGATAGAATCACCTGGGATGCTAATATTATTACACACCATAATACAAAGAAGCTATGTATACAAGCCACAGAAGTAGCTAGAACAAACATGGCCTATAAAATAAGATGTATTATCCCACACGTAAACTCACATTAATAACATTATGGGTGTAACCACACTCTACTGGAGATAATATGATTTTTAAATCAATATAGAAATAATATTTTCCAGCACATTATATTCTTACCACTAAGTAACATAGTCAGGAATGGATCCCAAATTTAAATAGATCACTAAATATTAGTTTCCTAGACATTTTTGTGATTGTGTTCCTGTGTTGTTCATGTACTAAGCAAAATCTGTAATGTATCTCTAAGATGTTGTAGGGGTGATTTGATTCACCCAATGCATATGCCCCGCTCATTATGGGATAGCCATGTGACATCTATAGGAGAATAGCTGTCCCATTAAATATAGAACCTGATGTTGTGTTATATTGTATCCTGTACAAGGGGTAGGGGATGTGCATGATAGAAACCAAGACACATGCAACAAACAATGTGGTTATGTAACATGTGTTCAGTAGAAAAATTAACAAGCCATCCAAAAATAGAAGAATAATGTAACAAGAAAGTTTGTAAATAAATTAGGACTATAGAACAACTAGGTTTCTTAAGCATGGAGAGGATCACTCACAATGTCGCTGATGACAATCAGGGCCTAAAACGGCCAAAAGCATATACATGAGAAAACCAAGAAAAATGGCATAGCCCACAAAGTGGTTAGCATACAATATAAGACAATGGAAATAAAGTAGTGACATATAGCCATGGTTATAAATAGTCAATGTAACAAGGTAAAGTGCTACACATGAAGCACATTTTAACATGTTAGAAAGATAAAAAGTATGTCATAGGAATGTGTTGTACATCAATGGCAAGTAATGTGCTAGTAAGAATAGGAAATAGTATCTGATGAAATAAATAAGCACTTGTAATGTGTGAGCAGTAGAAGAGGTAGGGCATAGCCCCCAAGAGCCTCAGTGGGAATGGAAAAGGATAAAATGTCAAGAATCATTGCAACATGTAAAAATCTGTAAGAGATCTAAATTCACTCCAAAAGACCAAGTGAACACGCATGTCCTGTAAATAGAAATATAATGACATACTGAGTATCTGACTAGCATAGTAATCACAGTGCATCTTGTAAGTAGTATAAGAAAGAAATATTAAGTGCAATACAAGTATATAAAAATGTGAAATGTATGAGTGTGATAGGAATGTTTTGCAATGTGTGAATGTGACAGGAGCAGTAATAGCCCCTCGACAAATGTGTGATGAGTATGAAAGGTTCATTTATGGGAACCCTCAATAGCCTCAAGAATGGAACCATAGAACAAGAGTGTGTCATCAGGTAATGGTTTGAAAATGAGTGCTAGAAATATATACCATGAAACATAGAGTGTGAAAAGTGAATGCGGTGAGGTTCATTTCAGATTTTAAGACCCTCATCAGTCGAGTATGAGAACCATGGAGCTAGAGTGCATCGATAAGGAAATGGTATGATATTTTTTGAGTAGAAAGATATATCATAAGCATAGAGCAGTTGAAATACACATAGAGGAGACATTGTCATTATTTTTTTGTAAGCAATGGAGGTTATATGATGCATATAAAGGTCAATTATTTTTTTTCTTATTCAAATGTGGTTTTTGCAAGCCTGTGTTTTATTTTTGATGTAAATTTATTCATCAAGTAATGGTTTGAGAAATGTGTCCCCCAGAAAGATAGTGAATATTGAAATGCGAGCGAAATTCACTTATCAGATTTATACCACTCATCAGTCGAGTAATGAATCGTGGAACAAGAGTGTGTCATAAGAAAAATGGTCTGAAGAATGTGCGCTAGAAAGATAGATCATTGAAGCATAGAAGCGTGCAAAGTGAATGCAATGAGGTTCATTTCATATTTAGACCCGTCTACTAATCGAGTATGAACCGTGGAACTAGAGTGTACATGATAGGGGTAATGACGATACATTGTACTCGTATCAAATGGTTTGATAATGTGTTTATAAAGATAAGGCATGATGCACGGATCATAGAGTGTAGTAATATGTAGTAGAAAATAAGTGATGGATATTGGAAGGGAGGAAGAAAGTCATGATTCCCCTCGAGTGTATGATGTAGAGAAAGATCAAGTAAACTCATCTAGGATATCATCATGTCAAGGCCATAGCTGATAGGATCTGGATTAGAGACTTGGTAGGCAATAGTGTGTGGTTGATCATATAAATAGCCTATGCGGCATAAACTGTACATGCCCATAGCATATTATTCATTAGTAAAAGGAGGTTGCGGAAAATCGTGCACATACCAATGAGTTAGATTTTGAGTATACCCCACGAATGAGTCATTGCAAATAGACATGCAACCAAAAGGCATGGGAAATGTGATATCATGATGATTGGGATCTAGTGTACCACCAATGTAATCAAGCAAGGACTATCCAAGTGTGAGTGGAGAGGAACGAGGAGTACATGCAAGGAAGACTGATAAGTACAAGACATGGAGGCCATAAGTAGCCATACTAAATATACATCCATGATATAGGTGAGAAGAGTGAGACAAGGGGAGGAGATCGGAAAGTGTGAATCCTAGACATGTTAATCCATCATGCGTGCAAAAAGTCTTAGAGAAAGTAGGGTCGAATGGAATATAGGGCCAATAAGAGTTACGAATGAAGAAAGTGCATGTGAAGGGATCATGGTGCAGCACTAAATGATTTTGGTTAGATGCAGTAGATGGTGAGATGTCTAATGTATGTACGGTCTCCTGGAAAGGTATCATGGCATCAGTGGAAGGAGGTGACTTTTTTAATTGGTATTCACTAGGGCCAATAACAACAAAAGTATCCTAAAAATAGGATTCATTCATTTCTATCAGAGTAAAGTTAAGATTGTGCAATGTGTCATTGTTAAGCTATACAACATCGACCCCATCATTAGAATCATCAGTGTTAGCAATACCTTGTTAGATGGCATGATCAAGGATATTGGTAGGGGTGGGGCCAAATGTAGCATTGAGAGGATCCATGACAGGTGGAGAAGTAGTAGCCATAGATGTAATGCCTTGATTTTTGTAAGTTATCATGGTGATTACTTTTCATAATGTTGTAACTGCAGAAATGAAGATAAACATGTTAAGATATATCTTTGATCTTAAAGGAATGTGTTGTTAATCTGGACCCTTGTTTGCTGTAATTTGTTACTTGGGATAGAAGTTATTATTGCTTGTATGATTGCTGATGTGACAACAGATTTTTCGTATGCTTGATGAACTCTATTCGCTGATTGACAGCACACCTTGAATCAATTCCATTGATCCAAGGTATGTTGTGACCTTCTTGTGATCGCTTTGTCGATTTACTTTTAAACCAGACTGAAGGTTTATATAAATTTTGTAGCACCTGATTTCAGGTATAAATATCTGGTACGTAAATGCCAATGAAAAAGGTTCGATTCTCGAACTGCACACCATTGTAACGCTAGACCACGTAAGGTGATAAAGGCCTGGATGTGGGTGGCTCAGGTATGTGGAACATGGGACGAAACGTCCTGCATAGTGTTGAATATGAATGTCAATCGAAAGGACTTGATTGGAAACTAATTAATTAAATAATAGGGGATTAAACCCTAACCTACCCCTAAGTTTTATCTAATATCCTAACTACTATCCTATATGGATTTTAGATTTTATAAGGGTGAAAATAGATGTAAATCCTACTAACCTATGAACTAGGCGAATGACCTAGATATAGACTATTAAAATCCTAAACTAATCCTAACCTAAGGAAGGGGACGCATAGACCCATGTGGATGGAAAGGATAAGGAGGGAAGGTTGGAAATTAATTAGGACAATGAATGGCGTCCTTACTGGTTGTAGCGCCAAGTTTGGTGGGAACATAGGGAAATTTGGAGGCATCCAGCTAGTTGTGAAACTAAACTGTGATTGCATGCAAAAATTTGAAATTAGTAACTCGCCAACTTGAGTCGGTGGTTGCGTGAGGAAAAAGGAAAAAAGGAATGCATTCAATGCATTAATTGTCTTGGTCTTAGCGACCAGCTCGCCTTGGAAAGAGGATTGTGAGGGAAGTTTGTTTGTTGATGTGTGCATTTAGAATTTTAGTTGCTCTGCATTTTGTTCCTCCATGGTTCTGTCGAACCTGCTGTAATTTTTGGTTATTGATTCTATCTTGGGAGAAGCCGAGGGCTATTTTTAAGCCTGTGGAAGTAGGTGACTGTTTGGAAAGCTTTACTACTATCACCGTGGAGAAGAATAGCTCTTGTGGGCGCAGTTTTCTTCGAGCTTCAAGAAAAATTACAAGCATGTTAAGCCCTTCTCCTTAAACCGTTTGCTTTTGCTTAATCGTCTCATTAAAACAACCCTGCTCTTATGAAGGGGGGGGTTTTGGTTATTCGATTTTGCTGTTATGTTGAAGTGATTTTGGGTTGAGTCGTTTTATTTGCTGTATGTGACTTGTATATTTCTTTGCAAAATGGGTAAATGAAATGAATCTGTTCTTGTTGTATGAGTCTGCATTGATAGTATTGTGTAATCGTTTCTATTACCCATTATGGATTCGAGTTGGTGAATGTACCAACGATGTGAGTATTGTTTTCTGAGTTCTGTGCATTCTTGTAAAAATGGAAGGATAAAAGGATTCGATATGACCTCTGGTTTGAGCTGTCATTCTAAAATGAACACGACTTGGGTATCCTTGTTACATTTTGAAGAAAATGAGTGTTTCTTTACTGAAATTGTTAAGGAAACAAATTTTCCCTTTCTGTTGTTTTAAATTCTGAAAGTAATGGTAATTGGTTTTCATTGTGCATTATGGGTTCGGTTTGATGGAAGTGATAATGATATGTAGATTGTTTTCTGAGTTCTGTGCATGAATGGTTTTTAAAAAAAATGTGAGAATGCTTGATGGAACTGTGCGTGAGTTATTTTCTCTGGTTGTATTACAGCGCATAGAATACAAATTCTTTGGGACAGTGGGCTTGTTTCATCATTTTACTCTTACGCAATTTAAAATGATTAAATGCCTCCGTATTTGGTTTGAAATCAGTGAAAGAATTTGTTTTAGGAACTATTTACCTAATTCTAGAACTAAGTATCTGGGTATCTGCCGGATGGAATAGAGTTTACTATTTCAGTCTCCTTTAGACTCGATGATGAAATTATATGTGTATATATTCAAACTGCATTCTAAACTTCTTTGTTGTTTCATTAAAACTGAACTGAAGTTGAATTCTTACTTTAATGTTTGAAAAATGATTATTTTTATTATTATGCTAAGAATCATGATTTTGTAACTAGCTGTACATTCTTGCTTGTTCAGGACCTAGCTGGAAATGTTCATTTGGGTAAATAACTATTGGAAAGGATTTTAATTGGAAGATTCTATTGTTATATATATATATATATTGTGGAATCAGATGCCAATGAGCTCTGATATGCTTCCTTGAATGGTGATTAGTAAGTTCTAACTACTGAAATATAATGTTAAAAGAAGTTATCCTATGGGTGCAGATCAGCCCTAATTAGTTGATAATCAGCTAAGCAATGAGAAGGGATGATATGAAACTTCTTCTTTTCATTCGATTATGGGTTTAAATTTTCTTTCTTTTGACTGTTTTCACTTCTTGTATAAGTTATTTGTTTACAGTTATGATGAAAAGAAAGAGAATATTGGATGGATAATTTGAAGTAATGATTATTTCTTCTCTTATATGGTTGAGATTCTATATTTGATATTGAAGGAATTTCTTACTGCCTTAGGCGTGAGCATCAGCAATTAATTGTTGTTTTCCTTCTTTCCTAAATTAAAAGAAGTATTATGCTGTTGATGAATTTGAGAAAGGACATCAGTATTTTCATGGTGAATGACTACTTTTCTCTTCTGCATTTGATTGTTTGAAATTGGATGAGTAGTATGAAAGGAAGGTAGTTCTGTTGGAATTCTTATTTGAAATATATCTCTTGAAATTTCAACTGTTAAAAAAAAGGGAATAGAACTAACAGCAAATACATTAGAAACAACATTATATACATATGTGTATTAGTTCATACAGATGTTTTAATCTGGAACTACTTAGAGGAAATTAATTCTGTAGTAATTATTTGGGAGAAAGTTAGTAATCTTTTTGTTTGATTGGGATGGTAATTAGATGATTGAGTTGTTATGCCAGTCATCCTTTTTGATACTTAATTCTTGAATGATGTTCATATTAACGTTTCATAAAAGCAGGGTTCTTTTATTGAGACAGTTAATTAAAAGCACTTCATTTTAATGACAAGTGCTTAATATGCTCAGTTCAATGAACTGACCCGTGTAAGTAATTTTGCAGATGGAACTTGAGTATAAATGAAGACATGGTTGTTTTCTGATACTTCTTTTGATTGACTGAAGATGGATTGTAATTGATAACTATTACTCCTCCACGAGGAAATGAAAAGGAAGAAGTTACATTCTTCTATCTTTATGAGTTGTAATGTTGTTTAATATAAACAAAGTCCAGTCATTTGGACTGGAAAATGTATAGATTGTAAATCCGATGGATGAATACAAGTACGAGTGTGATATTTTTAATGACTGTATCAATTTGATATTGTTGAATAAGTTTGAGAATATAACATTATTCCTTGATTTGGAATTATTCAAATGTTAATGGATGGATTTAAAAGGGAATAACATCTATTCTTTACCTAAATGCAACTTTTACGTTGAAATGTGCAATTAGTTCATACTTGGGTTAAGATGAATTTTAAACTGACATCAAAAAGGATTTAGGTAAACATGATCTCTTAATTGAAAGGTATTTGGGATTAGCTTGAAAGCTAAGGAATATCAAATAACTTAGGAGCAGCCGAACCTTATATTCAGACTCCGTTAATAGCCTCGAATGTTTAAAATTCAGAAAATAAGGATATGGGAAAACATATCTATTGTTAACAGACCTTAACTATGTAAGGTTAAGGAGGATAAATGAATAAATTCATTTAAATTAGACCTCATTTAAATGACGTCTAATAAGATGGAATTCTGAATTTGTTTACAGTTGTGGAAAACTTGGTTAAGTTTAATAGGTTAAACTTATTAAATTTATCGATAATGGGCTGATTAGTCCAAAGATTAAGAAAGGAACCAAGTAGAGAAAATGCTACCCTTCGGTATGAAGGAGGAGATGCTTCCTAACCTATAAGACGGATTAAGTCTCTCTTAGCTACATACAACTGTAACAAGAACGAGGATAAAGGATCAGCATGGCTGCTGAAAGTTGATCTTAAATATTAAGATCATAACCAAATCACACTTGAGCTGGATGTGTACTCTCGATGGGAGGATTCCATAGGACATTGACATACGCCAGCTACAATATGGTGTCTTCATGAAGGCGGGGCCTTCATGACGACACAATGTTACAGCTGACATATTACAATGCCCTCACCGAATTAAATCATCGAGTTTATATAAGCTGGGTACTAAGTTCTTAGATGGGGATAGGAATGTGATCACGTATACGGAGCAACTCCAGAGGACTAAAGGTAACTAGACACACGGAATCATCTAGGGGATGACACCGTATGTCTACGTATCTTTAGTTACCATGAGTAACTTCCTATACTCACTCATATTGCTAGTTGGGGTTAGAGCTTGACCTTAAATGGAAGGACTGGTAGAGGCCAGGAAAGACCATTCTAGATAACAGATGAAGTGAGGTGAAGGACGTATTCCATTGGTGTGTACTACATCCAGAAATATGATCATGCAAAGCATGTGAAAATCTTTGGCCAAAGTATCGCAAGTGCTGGTTGCGTTGTCCTAATCACCTAGTTTAAGATGCAGGATGTTAGATGAATATCAGTAACAGATATTCAGATAGGCTTCTTAAATGGATCACTTCGATAACTAGAAATGGTAAGGGAACCTTGTGTATTCATTATACTATGCATTGAATTAACATGAAGGATCTGTAAGTCGCCGAGTCATGAAATGAGAGATCACTGAAACTCCGAGCCATAAAATGGGAGATCGGTAGTTCTTCGAGTCATTTACAATAGCATATGGAATCTGTTATATGATTGAATGGCACTGAATGTGTGTTCCATATTACAAATATGTGAACAGAGAACATTAGTTTTAAAAGGAAATTGTGTGATCCAAACTACATTATTTGGACAGAGAACAATTATTAAAACTTGAACGTGTGTTTGAATTATATAATTCATAACAGGGAACGTTGTATAAAAAAAAATTTCCCTTGTTCTAGTATCTTAAAGTGGGGATGTTACAATAGAGGTAGACATGGTGGGTGATAGGATATCAATAGTATGAGTAGAAATGGTTAGAATTCATGTAGAGGTAGCAGAGGAAGTAGGAGTGCTAGATTGACCAACATCGTATGTATTAATATTGGGATATGGAATAGGTTGTGATGGAGGAATGGGCATGGTGGTGACAGGGTCTATACGGAAAAACTTGAAGGGTTTAGGGTTAGCAGAAATGGTATGTTCATAATCATCATGTAGGAATTCAAAATACCAATTAATGGTGGAGGGAACAACATGCATGGTATGAATCCATGGTCTACCAAGTAAGCAATTGAACTGGAATGAGGCATTGATAACGAAGGATAGTGTAGGAATAATTTTAGGCCCAACCTGTAGAGGTAAGGTGATAGTGCCCATGCATGTGCGAGTAGTGTAATCATAGCCGTAAATAATTTGAGAGGATTTAGTAATTAAGTCATCAAAAATTCTGATTTTCCGAAGGAGGGATTAAGCACATAAATTTATAGCAGATCCATTATCAATGAGTACATGTTTGATGCCAATGGAGCCAATAGTAGTAGTGATAAGAAAAGGTGCAAAGGGATTTTCAGTAGCAGAGGGAGGGATATCCTCATCACTAAAAGATATAGCATATGGTAGATTTTTTAGGGATTGAATGAGGTGAGTAAAGGAAAAAGGTGAATTAATTATTTCAATCTAGATGGAATGAAGGGCAGCCTTTAATGTATAAAGATAATCAGGTGTACTACCCAAGAGATCATAAAGAGAGATTTTAGCTGGTGTATTCTTAAGTTGCTTAATGATTTCATAACCCTAAGAGGTGGTGGTGGGAATTATAGAAGTAATAGGTAGTGGAATAGAGACAGGTGGAGCCGGAGGAGGACGAGTGTGGCAGGTGGTGACTACATTGATGGTTGGATCAGGAATTGGAGTGATGAAATGAGGAGGATGTTGAGTACAAACTTGCATAAAATTAGTATCAGTGGTAGCCATGCCGGAAACCTTGGTTGGAGTAAAAGAAGGATATGAAGATTGATCCATGAATTCAGAAGAAGAAGATAGATAGTGATGCATTCTCAGAAGGTGGGATTAAAAGGAATGATAACCAGATCATATCAAGCCAATAACATAGATGCTAATCAAACACCATGATCAATAAGATGAAAGTAATTCACCAGAATAACTTTACATAAACCTTTGCAAACAAATGAGTAGTAATATCATATATTATTATGGAACTCAATGAAATATAATGAGAATGGGCCTTGCTTATATAGGAAAGGAATAACAATCTAAGAACCAATCAAGGTCGTAGATCAAGCCCTAAATCATGTAAATAACTAGTCATCAAAGAACTAGTTAAGTCCATAGATTTATGAGAGAAGTAGACAAGTCAATACCATAGATCTTGGAATGAACTAGTCAATACCATAGATCAAGGAAAGAACTATACCTAACAACTAGATAATATCTTCATAATATCTAAATAAATAAAAAGAAATATCCACACACATAAGTGGGTGAGGATAAATAAAATAAAGCTATATAATTTACCTAGGTGAACATGAGACTAAGGTAAATACCCATATTGTAACACCCCCTCCTCAAGTGAAGCTAGGGGCCAAAATAGAAGTTGGCATGTCAACAGTATGAGTCTTGAGTAACTATGCATGATGAGGTACTCGTGTACAATATATCCATGAAGAAATCGTCGAACCAAAAGAAGGAGAGAATCCTACTAGAAGGAAAGAGAAAGAAGAAGAAGAAGGAAGATGTTCTCACGAACACCCCCCAAGAACAACTTCCGAAACCCCAAGAATTCCACGTAACTCAAGGTAGTGAGGTGATGTAAAAGGCTTTGTAAAGATGTCTGCAACCTGCTGCTGAGTCAGAATGTACTCCAAGAAAAGAACTCCATCCTAAATGTGCTGACAAATGAAATAGATGTGCATCTCAATATGCATAGTCTGCTGGTGCTCAACTAAGTTGTGAGAAATGTGAATTGCACTTTGGTTGTCACACCAAAGTACAATCGGTGAATCTTATGGAAATCCAAATTCTGTCAATAACTGTTGAAAAGCCAAAGAATCTGCTGACTTGCATTATAACTACTACCCTATACTCTGCCTCTAAAGATGAAAGTGCAATAGCCTGTTACTTTTTACACACCCAAGCAACTGGAGAAGAACTGAGATAGAAAAGATAGCCAGAAGTGGAATGTCCTGTCATCAATAGAACCTTCCCAATCTAAATCTGTATACCCAACCAACTGAGTAGAGCCCCTAGTGTAGTGTAGGCCAAAGTGGGAAGTGCCATGCAAATAGCACAAAATCCTGTTTAGCAGCCTGTCAGTGGCTACTATGAGGAGAATGTGCAAACCAAGATAAAATACCTACTGCAAATGAAATATCAGGGCGAGTATGGGTCAAGTACATGAGACTCCCAACCAACTACCTATACAATATAGGATCACAAAGTGGTGTGGTACATGTGGATGTAAGAGTAACTCCAGACTGAAAAGGAGATGGACTTGGCTTGCAATCAACCATATCAAAGCACCTAAGAAGATCATGGGTGTACTTTTGCTGACTCAAATGAATCCTTGAATCTATTTGAGAAATCTATCAAACTAAGGAAATAATGAAATAGCCCAAGATCTGTCATGTCAAACTATGTAGAAAAAGCCCTCTGAATACTCTGAATGTGGGAAGAAGAGCTGCCAGTAAGTAACAGATCATCAACATATAAGACAAGTATCATAATATCCTCACCAACATGTGATAGACATACATTGTATGATCAAAGTGGCAATGCGAAATCAGAAAACTCAGTAGATAGAAGAAAAGAATCCATCCTTCTCATACCAATGTCGAGGGGCTTACTTTGAGACCAGTAGAGAGACCTTCCAAGCCTGACAAACAAAAGAAGAATCCTAAAATAAATCCAGCTCAACTACTCCATGTATATTTCCTCTTGTAGATATCCATGTAAGAAGGCACTCTTCACATCCATCTCATATATGAGCCACCCATATGATGAATGCAATAGCAAGTACAAGACATATATAATCCATCTTTGCAATGGGTGTAAAAGTATCAGAGTAATGGAAATACCTTCAGAGGCTTGTGAAAAACCCTTTGCAACAAGACATGCCTTATACTTGTCAATTGATACCCATCAACTACGTATTTGCTTCAAGAGGTATAGTTGCACTTACACCTAACCATGTAGGTTTCTTCCTTTAGGACAGAGATATCAAATCCCAAGTATGATTAGTTCATCAAAGAAGAATACTCAGCTGCCATCGAAATCATCCCACTCCTGTATCCCATGAGCATTTGAAAGGGAAGATTGTGGATCCTAGAAACTGCCTGACACAAAATCTCTAGAACCTGTAGAATGTGTGTGATGATGCCTAGTAGGTGGAAGATCCTTTATGAAAGGTGTTTCTTCATTTTTGAAAACTAAATAGTACTCAGCCCACTTAGGCATAATAACAACATCGTAGTTGGAATAGGATCCTCAACGGCATCTATAAGCTACATCATCAATCTCCTCAAACGAAAGGACCCTGAGATGAGATGAAGAAGAAGAAGGCTATGGAAGAAGTTTGAATAATCATGAGGAGTGAAACGCTCATCAAACTGAACATGTGTTCGAAAAATAGTGTCATGTGTATCATGGATCTAAAAGATGATAAGCTCTCATGTCCTCACAATACCCTACAAAGATCAAGGGTTTAATCTTCTTATCCAAAGCTTTCCTTTTCTTCTTTGCGCACAAAGGCCCAAGCATGGCTCCCAAAGACTCGATTGAGACTTCTGCCTATGTGCCTGGAAAGCTGCCCATGGCGTCAAATAGGTCAAGTGCTTTGTGTGGTGTCATTCTAAATGTAGTTAGCACAATTAACTTCTTCCAACCTAGTACATAGGAGGTAGATCTCTAGAATACATCCATATAGTTAGACATCTTCTGCTATACAAATTCTAACCTCTCCAGCTGCTACGTCATTCTGTCCATGGAGACATGAGGAGTGATGACTGCGTGAATCCAACCTTGTGTTGCCAAGAAGAGTCACCCGCAATGAACTATTGTGTACTCCTGCCCATTATGAATACAGAATATTTTTGATGCTTCTAGAAGATTGTTTTCGACCATATCCTTGAAGGAATTTGAAGTGTAACATCTTTTTTTTTACTTTAGAAAGAAAACCCAAGTATGGTTAAGAAGATATATCACGAAAGTAAGTGACATAGTTAGCTATTGCAGAGTTGAGTGGTAGGATAAACCGATCAAGTCACTATGCACAATCATGTGGTCATGAAGCTATTGTTAGTCCAAGATATCCACACCTC
The DNA here is from genome assembly GCA_019776745.2 of Taxus chinensis. Lineage (NCBI taxonomy): Eukaryota > Viridiplantae > Streptophyta > Pinopsida > Cupressales > Taxaceae > Taxus > Taxus chinensis. The sequence continues at coordinate 791,339,732 of CM034146.1, forward strand.
GCAGGTAAATGATGGTAACTTAAGCAATTGTCAAGGGAAGAAAAATCCTCCAGTAATAGAAAAGAAAAGAATGCAACTAAATTCTGGCATGTGCTAGTGTAATGAAGGTCTAAATTGATTTGTGGATTCCAGGATGCACAGAGACCTTCAGGAAATTTGGGCACTCCAATAAACAAAGAGATCGATCGTAGGTAGTCCTCAAATAAAATCCTATAGATGGATTTGGTCCATGCGGTACGGGACATTGGGACATGTAGACTCCATGAGCCGAAAAGGCCACTCTTCACATCCATCTAGTGTAGATACTCATCCCTGTGATGAAGTGGCTCAACAAGTAGCACAAGTGATGTACAGATAGTCTATGGGCAACTGAAGTGAAGGTATGAGTCTCAGAGTGCAAGGTGGGCCTCAATAACTTCAACTTTTGAAGAACTCGGTGCAACGGCCCTGACGGCTAGTCAATGGACGGACATGAGTTCACTGAGGATGAGATTTGGTTCGATTTATACCATAGACATTAGACTGTAAGGGTGCAGTAGAGGTTTCTTCCTTCTAGGACAGAAGGACACAAAATCCTCTGTAATATGATCTCTACATCAGTAACTGGGAAAAGAATACTCAGTCATCAGACCATTGAACTTCAAACGGCCATAACTTCTGTGTCCCATGAGCTCCGATTTTCACACGAAAATATGTGGACTTTCTCAGAATCAAGCTACGATGTCCTCACAACAGTCCAAAATGCTGTAGTATGTGTGAATGAGGGTAGATGCCATAGTGTGAATGGAAGTAAACATCCTCTAGACATCCAGTGAAGTGGATGCTATTCAATTCCATTACTATGATTAGCACCAGCTTAGGCATAACAACATAGCTGCCCAGTGGGAATAGGCCATCATCATGGCACAACGAAAACCTCCACATCAGTCGTCCTCAAATTTTGTTTCCGAGGACAATCCTCAAGATGATGATGAATCTTTAAGGTGAAGGAACTTGGGCTAAGTAAGAAAACGTTCCTAAAAACAATGATTTTATTTGCGAAGTTGGGATGCTCATTCAAATGAAGCATGCCAGGCTGAATAAATCACTACTCAAGTCATGTGCGAAGTATGGTGGATACCTTTGTAAGAAATAGAATATCATTTCACTTCATTTATGACATCTTGCAAGTCCTGAAAGACAAATCTACAAAGATCAAGGGTTTACTCTTCTTATCCAAAGCTTTCCTTTTCTTCTTTGGCACAAAGGCCCAAGCATGGCTCCAAAAGACTCAAAAAAATGAGACATATAGCTTAGTGTTAGACCAAGCTTCCTCTGGAGTCAAATGCTCAAGTGCTCTGTGTGGTGTGTGATTTTGAATGTAGTTAGCACAATTAACTACTTTTGCCTAATAGATAGGAGGTATATCTCTAGAATGCATCATACAGTTAGCCATTTCCTTCAAAGTTCTATTCTTCCTTTCTACTAAGCCATTCTGTTGTGGAGTATGAGGAAGATAATGCTGGTGAATAATGCCTTGAGTTGCCAAAAATTTAGAAAACTCATTGCTGAAGTACTCCCCCCATTATCAGTGTGAAGGTTCTTTATGCAACTAGAAGATTGTTTCTCGACCAAAGCCTTGAAGTATTTGAAGTGTGAAAAAACATCACTTTTATACTTGAGAAAATAAACCCAAGTACACCTCGAGAAATTATCAATAAAGGTAAGTGCATACTTAGCTCCATTGAAAGAGGGGGTAGGAAAAACCATCAAGTCACTATGCACAAGATCAAGTGGTGAAGAAGCTCTCTTAGACAAATTCTTAGGAAATGGATCTTGGTGTTGTTTCCCTAATGCACAGCCAGAGAAAACTCCCTCAAGACAAGAAACTCTAGGAAGACCATCTACCATACCATGAGTGCTCAACTCCTTCAAATATCTATAATTTAGATGTCCAAATCTTTCATGCCAAAGCTTACTCTCTGAATCTGCATGAGAAACCAATCCTGTCCCTATAGAAGAAGTGTCATCAAAACCCTCAAAGTGATATAGTCTAGAACTATGATCAACAATACCCTGAGCAACAAGTGAATGAGGCTCCAACAAAGTTTGTACTTCTGCCCCATGTGGTGTAAAAGTCACTGTTTTCCCTTGACCAGAATGAACAAATTTGATATACAGAAAGCAAATTTGTAGTGATGTTAGGAACATATAGTGCATCTTGGATATTGCCACCATCAAGTTGTATATCACCTTTTCCTTCAACAGAAAGAAAGGAAGAATCTCCAACCTCAATTTTGGAAGTTAGAACTCAAACCTAGAGAAACAAAAGACTCCTTGGAAGAAGTCATGTGATGAGAAGCACCAGAATCTATAACCAAAATGTCTGCAAGTGGTGACTGAGATCTCCCAACAACATTAAGTGCTTTTCCATGCTGATTAGAAGGAGGTGGAGTGGAGATAGAAATTTTTTGTTTCTTGACTGCATCCTCTAAGGCTTGCATTCGCTTATAACACCTATGTTATTCATGATTACTACCCCCACAAAAAGAGCATGAACGAATAGACTTATTCTTGGATTTAGAAGACTCCTTGGGTTTTGAGTTGTTTTCTTTGGGTTTAGGAGCATTTTGAGATGGAGAAGGTGTGGATTTGGTTTTACTTTTTGGTTTTCCCTTGCCCTTAGGATTAGATGCAACTAATGCCTTTTGAGAGGTGGAAGACTCAAGGTGATCAAGGTGAGACAATTTGGATTCTTCCCTAGTAAGTCTTTCACAAAATGTTTCTAAGTTAGGCATTTTGAATGTGTCACCTAAGGCATCCATGCTAGAGAAAAAGGTAGAAGAAAAAATTTGGAATGGTCCTCTCAACTTGGATAGAATCAAGTAAACACACTCTTCATCTTTCTTATCTCTTCCACTCCCCTTCAACTATGTCAAAAAATGCTTGAACTTGGTAAGATAGTCTATAATTGTTGGAAAATATTTAGGATTAAGAGAGGTGATCTCAATGTCAAGTTGCATGGCTCTCATATGATCCACCTTACCAAATAAATCCTACAATTTCTCCCATATTTTGAAAGGAGAGTCACATTTTTCCAAATGAAACAAAATACTGTCACTTACATAAGTTCCTATCAAACCCATACACTCATCAAATTTACACTGGTACTGAAATTTCTCATATTCTCTAGTGAACACTGGTTGTTCTGAAGAAGTTAAAGCCCATAATCCTTTCTGCTTAATTATTGTTTCCATTCTTGGTTTCCATGTGTGGTAATTATGTGTTGTTAATGGCTCAACATGATCTAATGTAGAAGTAGATGCCATCCTCAAAAAATCACCAAAAGAAATGCAAGAACCAAGCAATGCAACAAGACCCCCAAGCAATGCAACAAGAGCCCCCCAGATTTTGGCACTTTATAATGAGTGCGTGTTACAATATGACACTTTATAATTATAGTGTGCAATTCTCAAAATAAATATTTCCAATGGAAAGAGCATAAAAAACAAGCACTTTTGCAAAAAACGACACTCAAAACTGAGTTACCGATCAAAAGTTACAAGCTTTTCAATATTATGCTCTACTATTTATTTTAGTTGCCACTAAAATAGAATAAAATGCTCTTTCCTTCACCACACAAATAAAATGAAAGGGGCTGGAGTTAAGCACCTACTAGTAGGAATCACAAGCTTTAAGCCCTCATATGACCATACCATATGACCAAGGGCTAAGGATTTCAATGGGGTGTGCTACACTTGTTTTCAAGAAAATCACATCCAACTGCTTCTTCTGGTAAAAAATACTATTTATGGACTGTGTCGAAAATGACATTCGCCACCCAAAATATTAGTTTGCGAAATTTCCTAAAATAGCAAAAAATGCACCCTTCTGCACTGACTGAGTTTTCCTCTGATATTGAAAATGCTTGACAGAAAATAATTTGCTACTTTTTCTTCTTGGCTGTCATGAATCCCAAGTGCAAACCACCATGAATCCTCTGCACAACAAAAAAACCAAAAAAAATGACTGCCTCCCTAGAAATGGTCGAGTTTACAGTCGATCTTAGGGTTTTGCCACCTTCTGGATCCAATGGAAGCCTTTGTTTTGCATAAAAATGCAAGTAACAACAAAATATGAGCAAATCTTGAATATATGAATATATAAAAAATTTATTTGCAAAATAAAACTTACAGATGGATGTCAATAACAATCTCCTGCTCTGATACCATAAAAGGAAGATAACTAGATGTTACCAACCAAGAACATTAGATGCTAATCAAACACCATGAGTCAATAAGATGAAAGTAATTCACCAGAATGTCATTTACACAAAACCTTTGCAAACATATGAGAAGCAATATCATATACGTGGTTATTATGGAACTCAATGCAATACAATGAGAATGGGCCTTGCTTGGTATAGGCAAGGAATAACAATGATAAGAACCAGTCAAGGTCGTAGATTCAAGCTTCATAAATCATGGAAAGTTGTGCAACTAGTCATCAAAGAACTAGTCAAGTCCATAGATTTATGAGAGAACTAGACATCAAGGATCTAGTCAATACCATAGATCTAGGAAAGAACTAGTCAATACCATAGATCAAGGAAAGAACTATACCTAACAACTAGATAATATCCTTTGCAATATCTAAATAAATAAAAAGAAATATCCACACACATAGTTATGGATAAATACAATGAAAGGTAAATAATGTACCTTAGGTGAACATGAGCAAGGAGTAAATACCTACTCTAACAAGACTTTATTGAGTCAATTGGCATTCGCTAAAGATTCAAGCCATATTTGATAAATGGAAAGACACTAGTCATATTGAAAGAACTGTATCAAAGATAAATAGATTTATGAGAGAACTCAAGACATCAAAGATCTAGTCAAACCATAGAGCAAGAAAAGAATAGTCAAGTTGATTTCTCAAGGAAATGAAGTGATCTAGGTAGGTAACAACTGATGACAGAATGCAAATAGGGTCATCCCCATTACAAAAAATAAAACCTAAAATTGTCCAGACATGTGGGTGAGTGTTATACAATAGGGGTAAGTTGGTGACTTACCTTGGGCGAACTATGAGCTGTAAATCCCTACTCTAACTCAGAATCTACTAAGGATTATGCCAAACTTCCTTAACACCCTGCAAGGTTTCAAATTTATCTCTATTGATCACCTGTATGTTCCCTATAATTTCATTACATGTAACCTTAAAAGAGAAATTCTCCTGCACAAGGTTACAAACCGCATCAATCCTAAAAAAATGTAGAATTCAACTCATACTGGACTTTCCTTTCTCACTTTGATAGTGAACTTACAACTGAGCACTACGCTTCATCTCATGACTCCATGTACTTCTTGTACTTCCTCCATATACTCTGTAGAAATAATGCCCTGGGATGCTTGTGCAAGTTGCACTTGATTTACATAATAATGTATCAATTAGTCTAAGGTGTGGTGGAGAATGAACTTCCCCATATCCTATCAGTGTAAAATTTATGCTTCCATTTGTCCCTTGAATGGATTATTATATGTGGAACTATTTTTAGCTTTAGTGCCTTTGGAATCCCAAGATTAGGTGATGATTGTAATTCTTAGAAGTTTGATATCCAAGACTTATTTTGAAAACATTCTATATTTATATGATTCCCTTGTTTGAATTTTGTAAATTGACAACTGAAACGTGGACAACCCATATCTGAAAAAGATTCCCTAAAAGGTAAAAGAGGCCCAAAAATGAGTGAGTAAGGTAGACTTAGTGGTCCAAGGGTGCCCAGACACAATACAGGATGCCTGGGTATCCTATAGTCTTGGCTAGGTCTTGTTGTTGAAGAAAATAAAAATGTGATGGGTTACATTTCGACTAGGTCCTTAGGGTTGCAAGACAAAGATGAAAACATGAGATAAAGAATAAGAGACAAAAGTTTTCATATTCGCTACTTTTAAATTTTCTTAGGAATCCTAAATGCTAGTATGCTTTTAAAACCTAGAATTGTTATGCGACCCAAGGCTTCTGATTTAGTGATTTACACCTATCATTCAAATCTATCCCTTGGACAACATGATAAAGTTTCTCCATTCTATGCACGAAAATGTGCATATCTTTACATCATCCATTCAAGTATTCAATAAATATCACTAGTTACACATATCTTTCCAAAGCATGAATATCCATTTTGATCAAATTTGTTTATCATTTCACTCAAGGGCGTATCTCTGAGAAACTTGAAGAGTGTATACATGAAGGGGAGATTTCCCTTAAATGCGACGGTGTCATCTATTGGTCAAAAAATAACCATGGTCATTTAACACTTAAGGTGTTGTATTTCCTCATGCTTTCCCTTCACTACAAGTGCTTGTTACTTAATCATGTGCATACAACACTCATGATTCCAACCTTCATTAATTGGTTTTTAATCTCAATATTTACAAGTTCACAATAACTATAATGCCATTAAGCATGTGAACAAGTTTGCAAATTTCACATTAGAAAAACTTCAGTTTCAAGTTCTTGGATGCCAAAATTGTATCCCTATAGGTGCAATTCGCCAATGATTTTTGAATTTGAGGCCCACACTACCCCTAGATATAATGAAATTTCAACCTTACCAAGACATTAACAATACTACAATAAATATATAATTCTCATATATGCACAAACGTTGAGTGCCACATCAACTATTGAATTTTTTGTTACATCATTAAGCTAAGAATCAGTGTATTTTTGACTTTGCATACCTTTTTCAGTTTCATCCAGACCTTGGGAATTCTTGTATGGATTTTATGACTTGACTACCTATTGGTGACTATGTTTTCATTGTAAGTTAAAGATATGTTTTCAAAGATGAGTAATCATTGTTGCTTGCAAAAAAATAATGAATGCACAAAAAACCACGCTCATTCTTCAACTATAGTTGGGTCTATTTTATATTCCCAATATCCATTGTGTTTGATTGCAACTTCCGAAAAAAAAAATTTATTCAATCTAAATCTATGTTTTGTTTTTAAATATTATTGCTCACATTAATAGGTTAGCTAAATTATATGTGTGGTAGAAATCATATTAGCTATATTGTTTGTATGTGAAAATTGTTAATATAATAACTCACGTAAATGGCATTAAAATCTTGACAGAGCCAGATTACATGAGATGTTGGGACAACGCGTGCAAATCTTTAAGTAGAGCGGTTTTAGGAAATAAGATTATAAGAATGAGAGGATTAGGAAGTTTGTATATATTTTGAAATATGAAAAATAATTATGTAAGTTATGGGGATTGTCATAAGGGAATAAGAGCCAACTTAAATAGTCGAACTATAAGTTGAATGTGAAATTAATTTCAGAATTTGTAGGTGGAAAAAGGAGAAAAAATATCATTGCATAATAATGTTTTTTCGGAAATGTTAATCGTAACTAAGATGAAACCATGGTAATGATTTGTTATGGGGTTTCCTATCCTTGGGTCACTTTTTATGGTTGGGTCGTTGCTAGCATTCGTTCATTGGGGAAAATGTGGCATCAACATGTATATGGTGTTGTCATGTGTCTATGTGAGTTGATGATTTGTGTAAGTGTCTTATGTAGTGTTAAGTTTATCTATTGGAGATCATGTGGTATTGTGTAGTGAGTAATGTAAGTCAAAAAAAAATTATTCCGGTAATTTTGCTATTGTATTTGTGTGTCCAAATTGTGGGTGTTACATAAAAATTTAAAACCTTCCATTTTTATGAATCTTATCTCTAGAATTTATTGGTTGTAACAACCCATATTCAACAATTTTTTTCTAAACATCCAACTTTTTGACGTTTTCAATCAATTTAAACAATAAAAATATAAATTATATCATATCAGATATCAAAATTTAAGATTTTATAATTGAAGTAAGTGTGGAAAACAATTATTTATTTCATCAAGATTTTCCCAGGTTGTATTTTATTCAAAAAATTGGTCCCATTGGACCATGCATTGAATAATATCTCAATTTATTAAGTGCAACCTGTGAGTTTCCAACACCTTTATTGGTTAAACCATGATGATTCTCAGATCTTGAACCTATGAGGAGTTCCAGTTCAGGAAATATGATATATCAGATACAAACTTTTTAAGAAAATAAATATGAAAAAAATCATGCATCTTGGACAATACGAGAGGCAACGCTAACTTACCAAATGAATTAAAATTTCCTTGGGCTTAACCCTTAAAGAATAATTTTACCCCTTGTTCAAATTTTATGTCAAGTCTCTTTAGATCTACATAGATCTTCTACCTATCGACAACTTCCGTTAATCACTCACGAATGAGCTTGACTTGTTGTTCCATTTATGTTAATATCTCAGGTCCTACTACTTCTCTGTGCTCTATGTTATCCCAAATTATAGGATTTCTACACCTTCTCCCTTAAATGATTCAAATGGAACCATTTTTAGCAATGAATGATAAGTGTTATTATAGGGAAACTCAACCAATCGAAGATATTCTTACCACTTGTACTACTTATCTATGCAGCACATCCTGAGCATACTCTCCATTACTTAGTTGACCCTTTAAGTTTGACCATCTGTTTCTAGATGGTATGCAGAACTGAAATATAGGTTCGTTCCCAAGGCTAAATTTAAGGTTTTCCAAAATTGAGAAGTCATCCTGGGACCCCTGTTAGAAATTATTAGTTTAGGTACTTTGTGTAATCTAAAAAATTCATGTAAAAACCTTTTTGCAAGTATAGGAGAATCATCTTTCAGATTTATGGGTATAAAGTGAGCTACTTTAGTTAGTTTATTAGCTACAATTAAGATCACATCATGCTTATTTTTTTGATATTGGCATTCCCTGCACAAATTCCATACTTATAACTTTCAATTTGAATTGTGGAATGATGTGAGGGTATAAAAATCCTACTGGATGTATATGTTCTTCTTCGACACATTGGAATTCTATGCAATGTGAAACATATTTTACAATGTTTTCTTTTCATCCCTTTCCAAAAATATTGTTGTTTCACATCAGCAAGAATTTTAGTCACTCTAAGATTTCTCAAAGTTGGGTGAAAAAAGGAGAAAAAATTAGAGCTTTAAAACTCAGATGCATGGGGAACAACCCAGGTAGCTTCTTATGGAGGATCCAAATATTATGTGACTTTCATTGATGATGCCACAAAAAATGTGTGGGGTTTTTGTATTAAACATAAATATGATGTTTTTGAGACTTTTAAAATATAGAAAGCCCTTGTGCAAAATGAATCAAATTCAAAGTTAAAATGCCTTAGATTTGATAATGGTGGTGAGTACTAAAACAAGGTTTTCAATTATTATTGTTCAGTGAGTGGAATATGCAGAGAAAGAATGGTTCCTAGAACACCACAAGAGAATGGTGTTGCAGAAAGAATGAACATGACAACCGTGGAATAAGAAAGAAGCATGAGGATACATGCTAGATTACCCTTGTAGTTTTGGGAAGAAGCAATAGACACTGCTATTTATTTAATTAATCGTTGGGCCTTCAAGTGCACTGGATGGGGTAATACAAGAGAAATATTGGACTGGAAAAGAGGTAGACCTTTCTATTCTTATAGTATTTGGTTCAGAAGATTATGTGCATGTTGATAAAGAAAATATAAAGAAGTTGAATGCTAAATCCAAGAGATGTACTTTTATTGGTTATGGCTCTAGTGATTTCAGATTCTATTTTTGGGATTTAAAAGATTCTAATCATGTTAGGAGTCATGACATTGAATGGAATGAAAAGAGAAGCTACATGGATCAAGTTTTGGTACCCAAAGACGAACCAGTTGGAAATTTTGTGGAAGAAAAATCATTCTCAAATTTAGAAAAGAAATCTATAGGTAACAGTGTTGTTTAGCCTGAACCAGTATCGGTTGAACAGAACCGACACCGGTCATCAGGACCAATGTTGGTTACAAATGAGCATGACCAACATCGGTTAGCTGAATCGGCGTTAGCAAGAGGTAACTGACATTGGTCATTGTTTGAGATTCTTATAAACTTACAAAATGAGCAGATTAATCATCTGGCACCGAAAATCTCAGTGAGAAGGTCACAAAGGGTAAGTAGACCTCTAGAAATATTTTGAACTTCCTTATCTTATTTATTATTGAATGATAGTGGTGAACGAGAAAGTTTTTAAGAAGCAATGCAAGATGAGACCCACATATAGTGGGAGCATGGCATGGATGAGGAGATGGAATCCTTGAAATAGAACCAGACATGGGATTTGGTTAAGTTGCCAACAGATAAAAGAACATTATAGAACAAATGGTTTTATAGGATCAAGGAAGCAGAGGGTGGATAGAAAAGATACAAGGAAAGGCTTGTGGTAAAAGGATTTGCATAGAAAGTAGGTATTGAATTTGGTGAGATATTTTCTCTTGTAGTAAAAATGATTTCTATTCATACTGTATTGAGTTTAGTTGCAATAGAATATTTACATTTAGAGAAACTTGATGTCAAGATGAATTTCCTTCATGGTGATTTGGAGGAAGATATTTATATACAACAGTCACTTGGTTGAAGTCAAGGGTAAGGAGAAACTTGTCTGCAGGTTTAAAAAGAGCTTGTATGGGCTCAATCAAGCCCTAAGACAATGGTATATGAGGTTTGATAGTTTCATGCATGAGCATGGTTATATGAGATGTGAATCTGACTATTGTGTTTATTTCAAGAAGCTTGAAAATAGACGCTATATTATTTTGTTATTTTATATGGATGATATGATTATTATAGGATATAGTATGGAGGACATTGGTGAGATTAAAGAAAAGTTAGCTCATACATTTTCAATGAAGGATTTGGTAGCTGTAAGAAAATCCTTGGTATGTAAATTCACAGAGACATGAAGAACATGAAATTTTATTTGTGTTAGGAACATTATATCAATAAGGTGTTGGAAATGTTTAATATACATGATTCAAAACTTGTAAGTACACATATGGCTGGACCCTTCAAATTGAGTAAAGATAATAGTTCTACATCTCATGAGGAGGTCGAGTACATGGCATGAGTTCCAAATGTTTCAGTAGTTGGAAGCCTCATGTATGTTATGGTTTATACCAGACCATACATTACACATGAAGTGGGATTTATGAGAAGATTTATGGCTAATCCAGGTAAAGAGCATTAGAAAATAGTCCAATGGATTCTCAGGTATTTGAGAGGGACATCCAACATGCAATTATGCTATGGAGGGTCATATATTTATTTATGTGGTTATGTTGATTTAGATATGGATGGAGATTTTGATGGTAGGAGAAGCACCACTGGATATGTACTGCTAGTAGCTCGGAAAACATTTAGCTAGATTTCGAGATTGCATAAGGTTGTGGCTTTGTCTACTAAAAAGGCTGAGTATGTTGTAGCTATAAAGGCTAACAAAGAGATGATATGGATGAGCATGTTCATGGAAGAGTTGGGAAAGGAGCAAGAGGATTGTATATTGTATAGTGATAGGATAAGTGCGATACATATAGAAAATAATTGAGCATTTCATTCAATAACAAAACACATTCAGTTGAGATATCACTTCATATGTAAGGTTTTGGAAGATGTGCAACTGAAACTGGATAAAATTCATACAAAAGATAATCCCACGGATATGCTAATGAAGCCATTGGCAAAGGAGAAGTTGGAGATACACTCCACTTCCACTGGTCTTCAAATTCGAGATTTGAAGAGGGAGAAATAGACCAAGGAAAGGATCCAAGAATGGAGTTGTATGGTACAATGCAACAATTTATCTCCAAGTGGGAGATTGTTGAGTTATGGAGCTTAATTTCTTCACATTAGCATGCTTTATTAACTTACTAGAATACATAGTAACCGACGTTGGTTGGTATACCAAAGTCGGTCACCTAGGGACCGGCATCGGTCAAAGCAAGTAGGAACTGGTATCAGTTAGGGTAGCCAACATTAGTTACTTGTGCGTGATTGTTTTATTTAACTCACAGAAATTAGATCTAACCTTTGATATAAAGTTGATCTAATGATTATAATTGCATAGCTAAAGTGGCCTATGTTTTTACATGCATATATAAGCTAGAAATTTAGGGTTAGAAAATAAGAACTAATTAAGAATAGAGAATTGAAAAGAGAATAATTGGAGAGAGAAAAAGAGAAACTTGTGAGGAAGAAGTACTTTACATCTAGGAGGTGTGGAAGATTGCAGATCTTCAATTGTATATCCTCTATGAAGCTTTGAATAATATATCCTCTATGAAGCTTTGTATATCCTCTATGAAGCTTTGAATAATAAATTGTGATGCCCACTAAAAAAACCCAATTGAGACCTAAGAACAACCTAAGATTAGTTGGGAAAACTATGGAATAATTTTCTTTTTGATTGAAAGAATCTACAACAGGGTCATAAGACAAAAATTGTCACTAACACGTTCTAGAACAATTCTAATCCACTAGAACATACTTTTCTTTTAATAAACATTATTAGAGGTCATATGGTCCAAAATTTAGGGTTAGAAGGTTCAATTAGGTTCAAAGGGTAATTCCTCACCATACCCACTCTCTAATAGGATTAAAGGTTCAACTTGATTTTTTCTCAAACTTAACGCATTCAAAAATTTCCCAAATTATTCCCATTGGATTGGAAATTTCCTCACATTTCCATTGATATAAATAAGTCCTCCTAACTCCTCATATATTCCAAGTTATGGGCCAACGGGTCTTGGGGTGAAAATTTTCCCCAAGAGCGGGCCTATGGGCCCAGGGGTGAAAATTTACCCCAAGGGTGGGTCGGCGGGCCACGAGGAGACCTTTGGAAAATTTCCCGTGGGGGCAAAAAAAAACCAACCTTGAGCCTGTGCACCCGAGGGTCCGCAAGTCCACAAGGGACACGTGGTACCTCCCAAGTCAACGCGGGGAGAGCGGGGCGGCGGGAGACATTTTGAAAAATCTTCTCGTGCGGGGTGGAAAGCCAACTTTGTGTCCGCGCTCCTGTAAGTATACAAGGGACATGTTGTTTCTCCTAATCCAATGTGGGGAAGGTGGGGTGGTAGGGAGAAAATTAGTTTAACACCCTGAAGGGCTAAGAGGGTAGCATTCACCCGTGCCTCTGCCGACACCTTGTGATGCCACGTGGCGGCTCCTGATTGGCTATGGGGCAGCGGGGTGGTGGGGAAAAATGGGAAAATTTTCCCATAATTTTCTGAAACATAAAAGGGAAAAAAGGGACCTTCTCCTCTATTGATGCCTCATGACGCAATGTGGCATCACCTAATTGGTTGTGCGCTGACAAAGGAAATTTGTAAAATTTTCCCAAAATTTTCCAAGAGCGCTAAGTTAAAAAGGATCCGCCCCTCCGCTGACACCTCATGGTACCACGTGGTAGCCTCTGATTGGTTGCGCGCCGGTGGAGCGCTAGGGAAAATTTGGCCCAAAAATTTTCCGAAGCTCTAAGGGAAAAATTCAGGCCTTGCGAGCCCGGCAAGGAAATTTTTTTGCCCTTTTTTTTAACGCCAAGCGAAGAAAAACTTCAGAAGGCCATAAATTTAGATAGAGAGCTTGGTTTTGGGAAAACGAGAACTTTGTGGAAATATCTCGTCGTCCTCTTTACTCATGTATAATTAATTTTTGATTTTGATAAAGTTTAAGGGATCAATTTCAAGAAAATGACCTGCATGCTTTTATAGTGCAAATTGGTAAAAAATGAACTTATTAAATTTGTTCAATTTGTTATTTTCCCTCTCTCAACATGCCAAATAGACATGGAGAATAATTCTTATGTGGAATTAGGATAATTTTGTGAGGTAGATCTAATTGATTGAATTCTAAAATTGAAATTTACAATTTTGACAGAAAAACGAATGTGAAAACTTTGAACTCGGTCTTGCCAAGTTTTGAAAGATTTTATTTAATTATTTTTGTCTAACTGGATTTGTTTAGGGAAAACTACTTCAATTCAATCATTTATATTGTTATTTCATTGTTGCAGGTCCGATCTGTGCATTTTGGATAAAATAATTACCAATTTGAAAATACAAGACAAGGATCAAATTTTTAAAGGGTTTTATTATCACCGAATCACAGAACCCCTGTATTTATACAAGTGCATATACTTGAACTCACGGTGTGATTGGATAACATGGGTACTATCTTCAAGTTGTGGGACTTGCTACTTGAGATAGACCTCCAGAGAAAGCTGGTTCTTACTCCTAAACTACCTGCCACAATCTACTCTAATGCAGGGGAAACTAACTATTCTAATATAAATTTCCAAGGGACCAGGGAGAGAGAATGCATAAAATGAAATCCTACACTAAAGCGGTGATACACCAGAAAAGGAGGGTGTGAGAGTAGTCTCCAAATGCGTGAAATACAGAGGTAAAGTACACACTAGAAGAGGTGATGACAGTTCTCCATAATCTAGCAAAATGCATTCACAACGATATTCCAAGCATACACAATGATAATGGACCCCTGCAAGAACATAATAATAGACACAATATTCTTGTAAAAATATTAAAGGAGCAAGAAGAATGCAAGAAAACACAGCAGGGGAAGATACATCCACAAACTAATATTTTATTGCTTCATGATATGCACAGTTCAATCTATTACAGGATAAGGGCCTAGATCACCATGCAAGGAGTCCACTACAAGGGCCTGCAGCACATTGGCTTCACAAAGCAATTTTGACAGAGCTTTGCTATCTGAAAACTCTCCCTTTACAATGAGCCCAACACTCCAATTTATAGAAAAATGAGAAGAGAGAGAGAAGGGAAAATGGAAAATCCCGAAATCTGTCCTTCAACCACTTGTAAGAGGCATTAAATGGAGTAAAATGATTGTACATTACTTGCAAAAGGCTCCCCATACTGTCCCAGGTGCTGCAGCAGAGAAAGAATGATGACCATGCCTCTTAATTGCACTCCCAACCACCAAATAAAACACTGTTATGAACCCAGCCATGTTTTCTAAAAAATCTCGACCAATTTCTCATCAAATCCAGAATTTCTTGATTGTCTATGCGTTGGAATCCGAGCCACAATTCCAACAGTACCAATTTTGTGCGATTTCGTTGAGAAATGCAAAAGTTATGGCCTTCTGAGTGCGGCACAGCTATTTTGGGTCTGGCAGGCGTTTTCTGTCATTTGACGGGAATGAGCATTAACTTTTCTCCAAACAAATACTTTTTATAAAATTTTCAAATATTAAAATATGATAATATATAACATGACCGTTTGTTCATAAAATATAAAATATGGGTGTCGTAGCTACCATTTCCCACTTTTAAATGAAATTTAGAACTTTAAAAACTCACAGAACATCACTCATAACTCTAAAAAAATGATTCATTTCTAAAACCTCTAAATTGTCATCTATGTTATAGGAAAAATATGATATCAAACACTATAATTATATTCTTTTAGAGGAAGACATGAAGGAAAACATGTAATAGACAAAGAGAGAAGTCTGCAAGTGAATGAGGGGCACACTATTCCAGGGACAGGAACATAGAATGTATCAGGGGCTTCAGCTGCGGTCCCTTCTTTGTGCGCTGCCAGAATTTTTGGGTTGGTGCCATAGGATGCGTTGAAACTCATTCCGACCTGGCCGGACGCTGAACCGCATTAGACGGTGCGGTGGTCACCAAGGCTAAGGAAAGATTACAATTTATGGCTTTAGGATGTTTCACAGGACTTAGGTTGAACATTGATTTTGTTAAGGACTGGTGCAGAAGGAAATGAGAATGCAAAGTGGAGGTACGAGCTCTTATAGGAGAACATTTCCTTTTCTATTTTCAAAATGAATCAAATTTGTCCTTTCCCTCAATCGTTTGAGGCTAGGGCTACTTCAAAAATTTACATTTCAGGCTCTTCCTATTTAGATTTATCTCCCACAACTTCCCTTTGAATTCTGGGAGTGCAAAGTGTTTCTGGGGATTGGTCATTCCATGGGTCGGTTAATAGTTGTCGACCCCGCTACAAAATCTAGATCTAGGTTGGCTTTCGCTAGGATGTGCGTCAATGTTCTCGAGGGGCGCATGGTGCCCAAAAAACTAACTATGGAATCACCATTCATGAAATGGAAACAAATGATACAAATTGAGAAATCGGTGATCGTTTGTGAATAGTGTCAGATGGTTGGATATGGCATTAAGAACTGTAGTCACAGTGGGAATCTGAATCAGTCGGAGGCTGTGGATCCCTGTGGTAATCGAATGATTTTTTTCCAGGAAGATTACAATGAGGCAGAGGAGTTAGATGATTCTGTAGATTAAATGGAGGGTGAAAATGAGACCAAAGGCAGAGTGGAGGATTCCGTCGAGATGAAAAACATGGAGTCGAGCATGGAGGAGGCTAATGGAAAATGCAGTGGCTTGGAGACGACAATGGTGAAGGAGGGAGAATACTATTGGTGGGAGAAACTCGGTTCAAAATTCAAAATTTTAAAATAGCATTAAAGGGCTTGCACTTGTCGGTAACTTTTGTGTCTGTCGTGGCGACATGGTAGATGAGTTAGAGGGTTCAGGATCTGACCTGTGCAGTGGCAGGGTTGAGACTTTGGGACTGCCACAACCCATTAGAAATTCAAAAAAGTGAATATTAATGAGGATTTGAGTGGGTCCATTGTGGGTAAACTATGACGATGTTTAATGGATGATAGGGATGATAGGCTCGACATGGTCCTTGGGCCTAGTTCGGATGGTGGTGGTGGCAGGGCCTCTTGAGCTCAGTTTTATGCGGGTGGGTGGACGTTAGTCCAACCCAAGAAACTTAAAATTGGGCACTTAAAACGAGTGACTCGAAGCCGTGTTGCATCTGTCGGTGTGTCTTGATCCATTCATTCCTTGTCTTTGTGTCATGGTGCATTATTGTTTTCATGATTTGATGACCCAACTTCCTTTGGGTTCTTCCCTGGTTTGTTTTTGGGTCACTTGTGTCCTTGTTGGTTTGTTGGTGTTGTTTGCCGTTGGTAGAGGCCTCCCCATGCGATCTTTACTGCTTTATCTTTTCTCCATTTGTATACAGGATTTTTTGGTCCACTCAAAATCAAATTTTAACCTAATTTAAAAATAAATATTTTTTTAGGAAAATAGAAAATACCCTAAAATAATTGTTTTGGGTCAAATACAAAAATACCCATTATGTAATTATATAAAGCTAAAAAAAATATTGGATCAAAAACTTGAGAGGTGATAAATAATGTGTGGAAAGTATAATATCACTAAAGTATAGAAATATGAAATGTTTCTCCAGCAATTAAACCATTATTTATTTCATAAAATTCTCACACATTTACAATTTTTGTGCATTGCTATTAACATGTTGATATAATATATACCAAGACAAATTAATTATAAAAACGTGTTAACTTAAATTAATAAAACCTTCAAAAGTGGAATTAAATTAATAAAACGAAGAATAGTGGAAGTTAATAATTGACAAACTAGAAATCTACAACGGTTTGTCACTTCAATATAATTCTGGGTTTAATAGCTATAAATTCGTCAGCGTTCATGGTATAATACGCAATGCGGTAAGAGATTGTATGTTATTATCTATAGAAAAAACAATATTAATAGCCCTTGTTCGTTTTTAGTCAAACCATCGATTTTGAAAAAGAAACTCCAATAAAATCAAAACCCAAAAAAAAACCTGTGCGTGTACCATACGCTGTATGACTTTGAATGAGCTATTATTTTTGTATCATTGTTTCCTCTTATAAATATGACACAGTATGGCATATAATGATCAATCCCGCCTCCATCTCAATCTATTATTTAAATCAAACTATAACAATTGAAATATATTATTTTGCCGATCATATCAAACTCCCTCCTCAGCATGGCGAGTTTATTTGTTACAAAAATGCTTGTTCTCTACGTGATGTTTACGGTGTATGTATCCACTCGACACACTACAAACATGGAGCAGTTAGGTTCTGATCGAAGTTACAAAGGCAACAACCCAACCAAATGTCCACCACCCCAAAATGTCTCTGATCGAAGCTGCAAAGGCAACAGCCCCACCAAATGCCCACCACGAAATGCCAATAACAATAATATATTCTCCACAAATATGGAACGATTAGAATCTGGTCGGAACTGCAATGGAAACAACCCCTACCCACCACTCACCAAGAACGCTCTTTCATCATACCAGAAATTGGCATATGGAGGGCTTCCCGGTATGAACAATAATAAAAATACAATTCATGTCTCCGAGGCCGACTCTCTGCCGGTGGACAACCAGTGACCTTCTATTCATTCCTTCGAGCAATTAAGACTTCATCTATCCATGTGGTTGTAAATTATATCTTTAAAGAGGTGTATGGGTGCATGGATCTACATGAAATACTATATATGGTAGGGGTTGCAAGTGTTTTATCAAATTCTTGGTGAAACTATAGAATAAGTTTAAAACGGGAAGAAAAATAGAATTTCTGATTTAATTAGTTATTCATAATTTAATTATATTATGTAGAGGACGTCGTGCTCGTTCCAGAAAGTCCAAATTTGTGAAAATCAGAGCTCGGAGTCAAAAGTTATGGCCATTTGAAGTTTCACGGGTCAAACGTTGACTTTTCTTTTTTGCCTTCAGCCACTTCGGCTTTTCACGTCCCGCGTGTCCTGCGCGTACTTTTGTCCTGGATGTCCCAAACTGCCTTGGACGAAAGTCTCATGTTTCGGCCGAATCAGCCGATTCACGTCCTCCGCGTACTTTTGTCCCAGATGTCCCAAACTTGACAAATTTTTCTCTCGGCCGGTTCGGATTTTTACGTCCATCGCGTCCCGCGTGTACCTTTGGCCCAGATGTCCCAAACTGTCCTTCGGCTTTTCGGCCGGTTCGCGTCCCGCACGTACCTTTGGCCCGGCTGTCCCAAACTGCGCAAAAAACAACACTTAGTCGATTTTTTCCACTTTTCGGCCAGTTCGCCTTTTCGCGTCCTGCGCGTCCCGACGTCCCAACTGTCCCAAATGCTGCGCATTCCGCCTGGCGGGTTTTTGGCCGATTCGTGGTCCGGCGTCCCAACTGTCCCAAGGACCACCTAGGACAAGACTTAGCCGATTTTATATATATTTTGGCACCAAGCTTGGCTTTTGCAATTTTTTCACATTTTTAAAACTTGCTGGGTTTTCTTCTTGGAAAGGAGAGTTAGAAAGAAGCCGAGGGGACCCCAGAAACATGATTTTTTGCCTTGAATCAATATAATTGCTTGGGACTAAAGAATTTGATCCATGTTATCAAAATTACCTTGAGGGGTGAATTTTGGATAACAGGTTTATTTGCCATTTTCTTCTTCCAGGTATTATAATATTTTCCAATTCTAATCTAATACATTTTGTTGATTCAATTCAACTACTCAAAACTAAAATACTGATCTGATTTCCAATTTTCACATATTTCAAAAGAAAGATTATTACAGTTCCTTCATACTCATTTCTTCCTTTCAAACATAGATTACAACTCACATCTAGATGATTAAATTCAACACAATGATACAATTTGAGGAAATTTATGCAATCCTTTATTTATTCCAAAAGACAACTTTACTACTTCCTTCTTTTATTCTTTCCAAAAACATATTTTATATACAGTGCAAAATAATACATTTTCTTCTCACATGTTTCACTTTCCCACTTTCCAAATAGGTATTTCATAGTGCATGTTAAACAAAAATTTCCAATGGAAATAATATCGTATGGAAAAGACAAAAGCACTTCCATTAATTCAAATACAACATACAAATTACGTATCATTCCTTCACATTCTTTCCAAAATAGAATACAGAGTATAACTCTTTTACATTTCAAATTTCAAATTTAATTGTCGATACAAGTATCTTTCCATTGCAATGAATATATAGATTATCCACCTTAAAGTGGTAAAGGGCTACAATAAGATTTCATTTCACAAGGGACTATCAAACTGTCTTTATCTCAGCTCTAAAATAGCAACATGCATATTTCTCATTCTTCCAAATTGTGATCACAACAAGAGTAGGGCAAAGGAAACACTCTCCACCCAAACAAGACATCCAATGAACAGGATAATCCATCCTTCTTCATTGGCCCCTAAGGCCAAACCATAATACAATAAAATATGTGATCCAACTCATGGAAACAACAGGTTTCCACAAACACACAAGGAGTACATTCACAATTAAAACACAGTCTAAAATAGAATGTAGTTTACAACTACATTAAAACATGATAAAAAACACAAAGGCTTCATCAAGCAAGCCAAAGGAGAAAGAAACTATGGGGGATGTTGCTTATGCCTCCCAAAGGGGAAATGGGTATCACCACCTAAGAATAAACCACACACACACACACACACACATACACACATATCATTTCAAATTCCTAACATGCCCTTATGCATCCCCCAAGTACCCCTTATTCCACACATTTCATTATGCCTCCACAACCTCTTATGGCACCCCATAACGAGTAAAGAAATGCAAGCTATTTCTTTGGAAGGTGGAAACCAAATCCCAACTCCCTCCACCCTTATACCTCCCTAAAACATAATTGTACCTCCCACAAAATAAAACCCATAGTCTTCTCCTACACCATTCCTAGGCCATCTACCCGACAACCCACAAACAAGCTAAAACATTCATACATTAACATTTACATTCATACAAGCAGATCATTTGAAGAGTCAAGCTCCTACCTCTCCACGATGGAGTTGTCCTAAGTTCCAAAACAAAAATCTTTATCCCAATGCAAGCAATCCAATCAGTCAAGAACAAGCATGCAACAATCTTCCAAAAACTTCTTCAAAGTAAGACCTCCCAAAACAGTAAGGAATTTTCCCAAGAATAAAGTCTCCAAAAATGAAGTAACCCCAAAACAAGGAAAGCCATTGAAATTTTATAGAAGAGGGAAGTGCAGAGGATGAAGCAGATCCACGTAGGATGCCATATCACACATCTTCAACCCCAACCCCCAAAAGTCAACATCATTCTCCAAAGCATAATAAATAGGTGGGTGAATAATACAGTTTACTTACACACTCAAATCCAACCCACACCCCAAAGGACTGAAATTAAATCATGTAAAAAAAATGTAATTAAAACCTAAAATTTTCCTTCTCAAAAAGCATCACAAAATTCTAATCTCAACTTCCCAACCGTAGGTATGGTTGGTAATTAAATTTAAGAGGTATGAGACAAGTTTAACTTGTCCTACAAGCCTCCAAAAGTAGCCTCCAAAGACAATTTCAAAATTTCAAGAAGATGGAGTGTTTCACACTCAAAAGTTAACTTACACATCACTTACACATCTCTTACAACACTTTAATTCAAGGCCAACAACTCTATTAATTACCTTCTTATGACATATTTGATTTATTTATTTTAACAATATGATTACTCTCAATATTTACACACCATTTAATGAATAATGAAAGGGGTAAAAGCACCACAAAATAAACACATGCAAACATAAACAAAGGGACCAAAATAAAAGGAATACATAAAACCACATGGTCACAATTAAAGGTGATTCCCCCCATGGGAATCCCTAACACACACAAACACACAAAAACAAATACTTGTTGCCATGGTGACCTTGTTGAATTGATCTAGAATTCCAATGTGGTTGGTCTCCAATCCTCCGATGTTTGTTATGATATTTTAACCTGTAAAATACAAGTACCTCATTTGGCCTTGTGGCCTTATCAGAACATCCAAAATAATATAAATATAATTTTCCAAAATCATCTAGATATATGAATCAAAACAACATCAAATCAATCTAACAATATCATTTATAGATTTATCAACAACTATATCATCATCCAATAATTTCCATTTCTAGGTCTACTCACAATATCCGAATATCACAAGTCTGAACAACATCCATAATATAACCATGTCAAATAGTATATCATCATTACCATATAAAATGTCTCTAATAATCATCATGCATCATCACTGATTCAAGTCAACAATAATCCATTATCTAAAATCTATCATCATACTATAATAAAGTCCATAATCATGTCCATAATATAATCAACAGTATCATGATTAGTATCAAAAGGGTGTCAAAGGGAAGTGGGCACTACACAAATTATATATTTTGTATTATTTATTCTGGCTTATTTATGATTTTATTGCTTGTATGCTTAGATCTTAATATATGTCTGTACAATTGGTGTGATTAACTCCAACATTCATAAGAGTGTCCTAGTGTGCTCATGGCTTTGGGGCGTGCTCTCATACCACACACGTTTTTGTTGGAAAAATATTATATTGTGTTTCTTTTAATATAATATAAGATATTTTTCATCAAAAGAATATATGTAGAGTGCAATTTGTCTTTTTAGAAAACAATATAACTAATTATCTTGAGGAGACCAAAAATTATAGCCTTTAGAGGGTTCCTAAAATAAGAAATTTATATGTAATTAAGCTATCCTAGAATCCTAGTTGCATATAGAGAATATATGATTCGATAAACTCAAAATATAATAAGGATAGAAAAATAACCCTTTCAGTCCTTTCACATAAAACAGTTATCAGCTCTAGAATTTTGTAGCTCCATAATTAGGATAAGAGGTTAGGAGTTAAAAATATTGAGTTGTAGGTCATATGAGAGACTATCATTTAGGTCACATGGGTGATTAGAGGATGATGACTAAAATTATTTTGAATAGTGTCCTTAAAAAATTCATCATATAATGACTTGAAACATTTAAATGTTTTCCGTATGTGCCTAAAATGTATAAATTTTTACAAATGAGAAAAAGCAAAAATATCTTGAGATTTATATGCGATGATTTATAATTTCTAATTAGTTTTTTTAATTGAAAAATAAGTACTAAGCATGCCAATACTTTTAATTTATCATTAAATCTCACAAACTTCAAATGTTCTTCATTTGTACCTAAGTGCTTCATTTTCTCCAAACAAATACTTTTTATAAATTTTTCAAATATTAAAATATGATAATATATAACATGACCGTTTGTTCATAAAATATAAAATATGGGTGTCATAGCTACCATTTCCCACTTTTAAATGAAATTTAGAACTTCAAAAACTCACAGAACATCACTCATAACTCTAAAAAAATGATTCATTTCTAAAACCTCTAAATTGTCATCTATGTTATAGGAAAAATATGATATCAAACACTATAATTATATTCTTTTAGAGGAAGACATGAAGGAAAACATGTAATAGACAAAGAGAGAAGTCTGCAAGCGAATGAGGGGCACACTATTCCAGGGACAGGAACATAGAATGTATCAGGGGCTTCAGCTGCGGTCCCTTCTTTGTGCGCTGCCAGAATTTTTGGGTTGGTGCCATAGGATGCGTTGAAACTCATTCCAACCTGGCCAGATGCTGAACCGCATTAGACGGTGCGGTGGTCACCAAGGCTAAGGAAAGATTACAATTTATGGCTTTAGGATGTTTCACAGGACTTAGGTTGAACATTGATTTTGTTAAGGACTGGTGCAGAAGGAAATGAGAATGCAAAGTGGAGGTACGAGCTCTTATAGGAGAACATTTCCTTTTCTATTTTCAAAATGAATCAAATTTGTCCTTTCCCTTAATCGTTTGAGGCTAGGGCTACTTCAAAAATTTACATTTCAGGCTCTTCCTATTTAGATTTATCTCCCACAACTTCCCTTTGAATTCTGGGAGTGCAAAGTGTTTCTGGGGATTGGTCATTCCATGGGTCGGTTAATAGTTGTCGACCCCGCTACAAAATCTAGATCTAGGTTGGCTTTCGCTAGGATGTGCATCAATGTTCTCGAGGGGTGCATGGTGCCCAAAAAACTAACTATGGAATCACCATTCATGAAATGGAAACAAATGATACAAATTGAGAAATCGGTGATCATTTGTGAATAGTGTCAAATGGTTGGATATGGCCTTAAGAACTGTAGTCACAGTGGGAATCTGAATCAGTCGGAGGCTGTGGATCCCTGTGGTAATCGAATGATTTTTTTCCAGGAAGATTACAATGAGGCAGAGGAGTTAGATGATTTTGTAGATTAAATGGAGGGTGAAAATGAGACCGAAGGCAGAGTGGAGGATTCCGTCGAGATGAAAAACATGGAGTCGAGCATGGAGGAGGCTAATGGAAAATGCAGTGGCTTGGAGACGACAGCGGTGAAGGAGGGAGAATACTATTGGTGGGAGAAATTCGGTTCAAAATTCAAAATTTTAAAATAGCATTAAAGGGCTTGCACTTGTCGGTAACTTTTGTGTCCGCCGTGGCGACATGGTAGATGAGTTAGAGGGTTTAGGATCTGACCTGTGCAGTGGCAGTGTTGAGACTTTGGGACTGCCACAACCCATTCAAAATTCAAAAATGTGAATATTAATGAGGATTTGAGTGGGTCCATTGTGGGTAAACTATGACGATGTTTAATGGATGATAGGGACGATAGGCTCGACGTGGTCCTTGGGCCTAGTTCGGATGGTGGTGGTGGCAGGGCCTCTTGAGCTCAGTTTTATGCGGGTGGGTGGACGTTAGTCCAACCCAAGAAACTTAAAATTGGGCACTTAAAACGAGTGACTCGAAGCCGTGTTGCGTCTGTCGGTGTGTCTTGATCCATTCATTCCTTGTCTTTGTGTCATGGTGCATTATTGTTTTCATGATTTGATGACCCAACTTCCTTTGGGTTCTTCCCTGGTTTGTTTTTGGGTCACTCGTGTCCTTGTTGGTTTGTTGGTGTTGTTTGCCGTTGGTAGAGGCCTCCCCATGCGATCTTTACTGCTTTATCTTTTCTCCATTTGTATACAGGATTTTTTGGTCCCCTCAAAATCAAATTTTAACCTAATTTAAAAATAAACATTTTTTTAGGAAAATAGAAAATACCCTAAAATAATTGTTTTGGGTCAAATACAAAAATACCCATTATGTAATTATATAAAGCTAAAAAAAATATTGGATCAAAAACTTGAGAGGTGATAAATAATGTGTGGAAAGTATAATATCACTAAAGTATAGAAATATGAAATGTTTCTCCAGCAATTAAACCATTATTTATTTCATAAAATTCTCACACATTTGCAATTTTTGTGCATTGCTATTAACATGTTGATATAATATATACCAAGACAAATTAATTATAAAAACGTGTTAACTTAAATTAATAAAACCTTCAAGAGTGGAATTAAATTAATAAAACGAAGAATAGTGGAAGCTAATAATTGACAAACTAGAAATCTACAACGGTTTGTCACTTCAATATAATTCTGGGTTTAATAGCTATAAATCCGTCAGTGTTCATGGTATAATACGCAATGCGGTAAGAGATTGTATGTTGTTATCTATAGAAAAAACAATATTAATAGCCCTTGTTCGTTTTTAGTCAAACCATCGATTTTGAAAAAGAAACTCCAATAAAATCAAAACCCAAAAAAAAACCTGTGCGTGTACAATACGCTGTATGACTTTGAATGAGCTATTATTTTCGTATCATTGTTTCCTCTTATAAATATGACACAGTATGGCATATAATGATCAATCCCGCCTCCATCTCAATCTATTATTTAAATCAAACTATAACAATTGAAATATATTATTTTGCCGATCATATCAAACTCCCTCCTCAGCATGGCGAGTTTATTTCTTACGAAAATGCTTGTTCTCTACGTGATGTTTACGGTGTATGTATCCGCTCGACACACTACAAACATGGAGCAGTTAGGTTCTGATCGAAGTTGCGAAGGCAACAGCCCAACCAAATGTCCACCACCCCCAGGGAATGCCAACAACAACAATGTATTTGCCACAAATATGGACCTGTTAGTCTCTGATCGAAGCTGCAAATGCAACAGCCCCACCAAATGCCCGCCACGAAATGCAAAGGCAACACCCCCACGAAATGCCAATAACAATAATATATTCTCCACACATATGGAACGGTTAGAATCTGGTCGGAACTGCAATGGAAACAACCCCTGCCCACCACTCACCAATAACGCTCTTTCATCATACCAGAAATTGGCATATGGAGGGCTTCCCGGTATGAACAATAATAAAAATACAATTCATGTCTCTCTGCCGGTGGACAACCAGTGACCTTCTATTCATTCCTTCGAGCAATTAAGACTTCATCTATCCATGTGGTTGATAATAAATGAAACTGCGGCCGTGAGTCTGCATGGCGGGTTTAACTGAATTGTTCTCTTTAATGTTGTCATTGAATTCAATTATTTTTCATTTTAATAAAAAGTGCCTATTTATCAAACACTCTCTCGTATCAAACAAAGTGTATGTTTTTCAAATTTAAAAATTAATATCATTTATAAAGCATTTTTTCATAATGTTTTTTCCCCTCATTAACATATGAATGGATTGGAAGGAAATTTTGGAGTGAATAATACTAGCACATGTGGAGAAACATTATTTTTAGATGTGGTTCAGTACCAATGTGTAGAAATTTGTGGAAGTGTGTAGAATATGTGAATTAGTGAAATGAAGTCTATAGAATGCAGACAACCATTGATCTTATGTTATCTTGGGAGGTTATGGGCATGAATTTGTTATTCATTTTATTTAGATTGTAGGAATGATATGATTCTATATTTGTTGCGGTGGAAACTATTTTAAAGAAGGAACTTATTTTTTATTGTTTGAAGATAAGCGATGTAATGAATATTGCAAATTATATCTTTAAAGAGGTGTATGGGTGCATGGATTTACGTAAAATACTATTTTAAAGAAGGAACTTAGTTTTGATTGTTTGAAGATAAGTGATGTAATGAATATTGCAAATTATATCTTTAAAGAGGTGTATGGGTGCATGGATCTACATGAAATACTATATATGGTAGGGGTGGCAAGTGTTTTATCAAATTCTTGGTGAAACTATAGAATAAGTTTAAAACGGGAAGAAAAATAGAAGTGCTGATTTAAGTAGTTATTCATAATTTAATTGTATTATGTTTAGTAGATGATAAGAAAGATACCCCCTGGCCCACATTTTATTTTATAACTCTTCTTCCTTGGTGGAATATAATAAGTGGACTTTTGCAAAAAAAAGGAAAGATTCTTTGAAAAATAAAAGTTTCACACACAATACTATGGAGCCTACGAGATGGTGGTTTTGTTATAATCGATTATTTAGAAAAGGAATTATTTCCTAGAAGCACATATAATAATTTAAAGTAAAAGGAAATGTTAGCCAAAATAAGATAATAATAAATTGCACTGGATATCTTATTCAATGATCATACGGTTTAATATATACATGCTCCCTAAGATGTGAATATCAAGGGATGGGAGGTATGTGGAAGGTCAACAAAAAAATGAAATAATGGAATATGCCAACTTCCTCCCCTTATTTCATTGCTTTTACAAAGGTACCCCTAAGACATCATCATCTTCGTCTTCTGATTTTGGTACTTCTTTTTCTTAGTCATCATCTTGTTGAGTCGTGATGTGTCCTTTTTGCTTCTTGTGGCGAGGAAGACGTCTGGTTTTCTTTGAATCACTACGACCAAATGTTCTCTCGTTGCGGATGAAGGGGTTGGCTCGGTATACTCGTGAAGAGAGATGTAGACACTCCTATGGGCATTCTATCTTGGGTTTTTCATCTGCATCGTAGCCTTCATCAATCTTGGCAAAAAATTTCACTGTCTCATACTGTACGTCGAACAAGACTCAGATATGCATTTTTTTATGCACTATGCCCTCAAAATGCAAGTTTTTGAGACTTGTAGAAACTCAAAGAAGAAACCAAATCTCTTGGTCTTAGCTTCGGTCTCTCAAAGGTTGTACGTCCCTATCATTGCTTACATCACTACATCTAGCATCTCAAGGAATTTTTTTCATGTGCTCAAATTCCTACACAACATCAAAGGCTTTACCTTGTTGACTAGTTGCTTGGGGAATCGATGAAATTGGGGTTGTAATCTTGTGTTTATTAAAAATTTATTTGGAATACTTTCATACATCCCCTCATCTTCTACATGTAGGCTATTGGAGAAATTCCTTTCAATGCATGTTGCTAAATAACCTCAATTGTGTTTGGAGATTGTGTCCTAGGATCCTTTCCTCTACTGGTCTTCACTCTTATGATAAATAGAGGTATGTTGAATCAAAAAACTACTTCATGCCTTTTTTTGTTGAAATCATGCACTATGATTCTAACATGCCTTGGGTGCAGGCCAATGAAGGGACAAAAGTGTTTATTTCATTCAATATTGTGTTAGGTTTCCACTTCACCATCTCCTCTTAACTCCACAAATATCATAGATCCTCCTTACAGGCACTGTAGATCCTATTGTCCACTTCTACCACGTTGGTCAAAGAAACATCGACCAATGGATGTTCAAGTATCGGTCTATAACACCCACTACAATAATCCACTTGAGACCCAAGAAGAACCTAGGATTAGTTAGGAAAATTATGGAATAATGTTTTTTTTATTAAAAGAATCTTCAACTGGGTTACAAGACAACAATTGTCACTAACAGGTTCTAGAACAATTCTAATCCACTAGAATATATTTTTCTTTTATTAACAATTATTATAGGTCATAATGTCAAAAATTTAGGGTTAGAATGTTTAATTAGATTCAGAGGGTAGTTCCTCACCATACCCACTCTCTAATAGGCTTAAAGTTTCACCTTGATTTTTCTCAAACTTAATTCATTCAAATTTTCCCTAAATTATTCCCATTGGATAGGAATTTTCCTCACCTTTCCATTCATATAAAGAAGTCCTACCTCCTCATATTTCTCAAGTTATGGGCCGACGGGCCTTGGGGTGAAAATTATCCCCAAGAGTGGGCCTGCGGGCCAAGGGGAGAAAAATTTCCCCAAGGGTGGGTCTGCAGGCCACAGGGAGAAATATTTCCCGAAGGAGTAGTCAGGTCGACGGGGCCATGGGAGACTTTTGGAAAATTTCAAGCGCGGGAGAAAAAAAACACCTTTGCACCCGTGCTCCCGTGGGTCCGCAAGCCCACAAGGGACATGTGGCGCCTCCAAAGCCAGTGCGGGGAAAGTGGGGTGGCAGGGATAAAAGGGTTTTAGTGCCCCAAAGGTAGAAATGGCCATATTCACCCATGCTTCCGTCGACGCCTCGCGATGCCACGTGGCAGCTCCTAATTGGCTATGAGGCGGCGGAGAATTTTTTTCCCAAAATTTTCTGAAACGCCAAAGGAAAAAAGGGACCTGCTCCTCCGCTGATTCCTCACGATGCCACATGGAAGCTCCTTATTAGTTGCGGGCTGGCGGGGCAACGGAGAAAATGAAGAAAAATTGCCCAATTTTTTTTTGAAGTGCTAAGTAAAAAAAGGGATCCGCCCCTTCGCCAACGCCTCATGGCAGCTTTGATTGACTGTGGGTAGGTGGGGAAAATTAGGAAAATTTTCCCAAAAAATTTTCGAAGTGCTAAGGGAAAAATTTGTGCCCACGGGCCAGCGAATGAAATTTTTCCCAATTTTTTTTTTATGCCAAATGAAGAAAAAAATTCAGAAGGCCATAACTTTTTCTAGAGAGCTCGGTTTTTAGAAAATGAGGACTTTCTAGAAAGTTCGCAATGTCCTCATTACTTAAGAATCATAAATTTTTTTATTTTTATAAATTTTAAGGGGTCAATTTAAAGAAAACGATCTGCAGGCTTTTACAGTGCAAACTGGTAAATTTTAACTTGGGAGATTTGTTCAATTTGATCTTCTTCCTTTCTCAACATGTCAAATGGACATGAAGATTTGTTCTTAGTGGACTTAAGAAATATTTCAAGATTCAATTTCCCTGATTGATTTGCAGTTTGAGCATTTACATTTCTTGGCAGAAAAAACGAGTGCAAAACGGTTTGACCCTGATTTTGCTATGTTTTCTAAGAAATTCCTTAAGTGTTTTTAGTTTGGTTTGGGATCATTTTGGCCTCAATAAATCCAATTGATTATTTCATTTTCCTCTTATCTATTTGTAGGGTTATTTGAACATTTGATAAAGGAATTTTACAATGTATACATTGAATTGAAAGAAGTGTACACATTTCCAAAACAGAGATAACTATCTCTTTTGCCATGAAATAAAACATTGAATTCATTCCATGTTGGTCTTAAATAGTTTTCTTTTCTTCAATCAAACATTAAAACAAGAATGCAGTTTCTATTCTTTCCAAAATCATATATTTTAAACACGGCAAAATAATACATTTTCTCTTCACGTGTTTCAATTTTCCACTTTCCAAACAGGAATTTCATAGTGCATGTTAAATACAGATTTACAATGGACATAATATCATATGAAAAATACAAAACACTTCCGTTAATTTAAATGAAACTCTTACAACTTCCTTTCCATTTGATTTCAAAATACAACATATAAAATACATATCATTCTTTCACATTCTTTCCAAAAAATAGAAAATAGAGTATAACCCTTTTACACTTCAAATTTAAACTTTCATTGTCAATAAAAAGTATCTTTCCATCACAATTAATATACAGATCATCCAATTTCAAGTGGGAAAGGGATACAATAATATTTCATTTCACAAGGGACTATCAAACTATCTTTTTCTCAGCTCCAGAACAACAGTATGCGTATTTCTCATTCTTCCAATTTGATCACAACAAGATTAGGGGAAAGGCAACGCTCTTCACCCAACCAAGACATCCAATGAAGAGGAGAATTCATCCTTCTTCATTGGCCTCTGAGCCCCAACCACATTACAATAAAAGATGTGATCCAACTCATAGCAACAACAGGCTTCCACAAACACACAAGCAACATTTTCACAATAAAAACACAGTCCAAAATAGAATGTAGTTTACAACTACATTAAAACATGACAAACAATACTAAGGCTTCATGCAAGCCAAAGGAGCAAGAAACCATGTGGGATGCTGCTTATGCCTCCCAAAGGGGAAATTGGTATCACCACCAGAGAACAAACCGCCAATATATATATATATATATATATATATATATATATATATATATATATATATATATATATGTCATTTCAAATCCCTGACATGCCTTTATGCCTCCCCAAAGTACCCCTTATTACTCACATTTTATTATGCCTCCCCAACCTCTTATGGCACCCCATAACAAGTAAATAAATGCAAGTTATTTCTTTGTAAAGGTGGAACCCAAATCCCAACTCCCTCCACCCTTATACCTCCCTAAAACACACTTGTGCCTCCCACAAAAAAAAACCCCATAGTCTTCTCCTACACCATTCCTAGGCCTTCTACCCAACATCCCACAAACATGCCAAAAAATTCATACATTTACATTTACATTCATAAAAGAAGAGCATTTCAAGAGTCAAGCTCCTACCTCTCCATGATGGAGTTGTTCTAGGTTCCAAAACAAAAAGCTTTATCCCAATGCAAGCAATTCAAATCAGCCAAGCACAAGCAAGCAATAATCTTCTAAAAAATTCTTCAAGAAAGAGCTCCCAAAACAGCAAGGAATTCTCCCAAGAATGAAGTCTCCAAAAATGAAGCAACAACCCCAAAACAAGGCAAGGAATTCACCCAAGAATGAAGTCTCTAAAAATGAAGCAACAACCCCAAAACAAGGTGAGGAATTCACCCAAGAATGAATTCTCCAAAAGTGAAGCAACCACCCCAAAACAAGGCAAGGAATGCACCCAAGAATGAAGTCTCCAAAAATGAAGCAACAACCCCAAAACAAGGCAAGGAATTTGAATTTTATAGAAGAGGGAAGGGAAGAGGGTGTGGTGGGTCCATGTAGGATGCCACATCACACATCCTCAACCCTAACCCAAAATTCAAATTCATTCTCCAATGCTTAATAAATAAGTGGGTGAATAATACGACAGTCTACTTACACACTCAAATCCAACCCACACCCCAAAGGACTGAAATTAAATCATGTAAGAAAAGTGTAATTAAAACCTACAATTTTCCTTCTCAAAAGGCATTATAAAAGTCTAATCTCAACTCCCCAACCGTAGGTATGGTTGGTAATTAAATTTAAGAGTTATGGGACAAGTTTAACTTGTCCCACAAGCCTCCAAAATCATTCTCCAATGAGAGATTAGAATTTCCAAGAAGGTAGAGAGTTTCACACTCAAATTCAATTCCCACATCACTTACATATCACTTACACATTACTTATAACACTTTAAATCATGGCAAACAACTCTCATTAATTACCTTCTTATGACATATTTGATTTATTTATTTTAACAATATGGTTACTCTCAATATTTACACACTATTTAATAATTAATGAAGGGGTAAAAGCACCACAAAATAAACACGTGCAAACATAAAAAAAGGGACCAAAATAAAATAAATACATAAAACCCCTTTGTCACAATTAAAGGTGATCCCCCCCATGGAAATCCCTAACACACACAAACACGCAAAAATAAATACTAGTTTCCATGGTGACCTTTTTGAATTCATCTAGAATTCCAATGTGGTTAGTCTCCAATCCCCCACTGTTTGTTGTGATATTTTAACCCGCGAAACACAAATACCTCATTCGGCCTCGTGGCCATATTAGAACACCCAAAATAATATAAATATAATTCCCTAAATCATTTAGATATTTTGATCACAACAAAATCAAAGCAATTCTAACAATATCATTTATAGTTTTATCAACAACTATATCATCATCCAATAATTTACATTTCTAGGTCTACTCAAAATATCCAAATATCACAAGTCCGCACAACATCCATAATATAACCATGTCAAACAGTATATCATCATCAACATATAAAATGTCTCTAATAATCATCAAGCATCATAATTGAATCAAGTCAACAATAATCCATGATCTAACATCTATAACCATACTATAATAAAGTCCATAATCATGTCCATAGTATAATCAGCAGTATCATGATTAGTATCAAAAAGGTGTCAAAGGGAAGTGGGCACTACATGGTTTATTTTACTTGAGGGGAGAGGAAGGTCTTCCACAAAATCAAACACATCCCCCCTACTAACTCTCACGCTAAACAAAAAAATTCCAAACTCCGCACTTCTGTTAGGTCTATAATATTTTGAACATGTACTTGTTGACTCCAAGGTAAAACAGGTCTCTTAGATAATATCCTCCATGGCTTTTCTCTCACAACTTCTATCTCTGCCAAAGAGTATTTGAAACCACTGCCCAATTTTGGCACAACGTCCAATAATGTTAACAAAATAAATCAAAGAAGAATGTAGGTATTGGATGCAAAAATGGTGATATTCGAAAAGTGCAAGTCTGGGGTCGTAGGGATCTCTGATACCAATGTTATCCAAAATCAGATATTAATAAATTGTATTGGATATCTTATTTAATGATCATACAATTTAACATATACATGCTCCCTAATATGTGAATAAAAAGGGATGCAGATATGTAGAAGGTTAGATGACAACTGAAATAATGCAATATGCCAAGAGAAAATAAATCTATAGAGTATTGAGAAAGTTTATTAAAATATTAATATGAGATTTAATTTCAAGAGTTAATATGTATCCCAAACATATTTAATATAGCAAACCTAAACCCATATCATAAAGTACAAAATCATATTTAATATAGCAAACATAATTTTCTATCAAATAATGGTTTTATTTTCATATACATGAGACACAAGTGGAAGTTTCATACACTCTACTTTGTGTAGAAAATTATTTTTTCATATTCAAGAAATTTGGTCCTTGGTAGAAGTTGTGAGAAGTTGTGAGGACATATGATAAGATTCAAAAGTTTTCCACATTTGTAAGTGTTTATATAAAATTATTACACTTGTATTCTTGAAGAGTAGTTACTAAGTAAAATTCCTTTAGTTAAAGGATAAAATTGATACAAAAAAAAGTATTTATATATGTTTATTTTTAGGGATTATTGATAGAAAAGGACTTATGAAATGTTGAGGGATGATAAGGAGAAGAAGAAGAAATATGTTATTTTTTATTGAAGGTAAATGTTTTTTGACTAGGGACCCTACCCAGGTACAGAGAGGCCAAAAATGAGATATTTAGAGAAGCACCAAAAGGAACAAAACAACATGAACAGCTAAGTTGCGAACAAAAAACACTAGAAACGCAACTAAAAAGTAGGACAAACCAATAATCTATTTTCTTTTAGATTTTATATTACGAAATAGATTCCATTTGTTGTCATCATCACAATCTCTGAGGCCCTCTTACACTCTAAAATCCATGTGAATCTAATCCTTATAATGAGGACCTTCCCAAAACTACAATATTTTGAGGGAATCAGAATCAAACCGAGAGGGAGTCACATAGTAATTTGAATCCTAATGACAATTTTACAACATTGATCATCAATTTCCTAGAAAACTTCCAGTTTACCTTATGAGAAGCTTACTTAATCTATATCAACTTTCCATCTTTTATCCTTAAAATATTCTTCAAATGGAGCCAATTCATTAGATAAGTCATGTAGTGAAATATCGGATGTCCCATATATTGAAACTCCATTGATTCCTATCCCACCCCTCTCATTTGTATGACACCCAGGTTGGATGGTAGCCAAGTTGGACGCGTCACATGGTTGGGCGGCTCATGGGTCCCAACAATTCAACAATTGGATTTTAATGCAGTATAGCACCCATGTCTTCATCTAACAGAAGTACCCTTAGGAAGTGAATTTTTATGGATGCCCATACCTCTTTAATGAGGGTTGGTGAGATATTGCTTATATATTGTAAAATATGCCTCATTTTTAGGAAAGACATTCTGAGAGCTGGGGAAACTCTTGCAAAATTTTCCCTCGAGTCTATTTGAGTTGTAAGCCTTCTCCTACACTTGGCAAGCATATTTATTCCTCTAAGCATCAATGTAATGGTCTGTGCATACCTTGAAGAAATAAAATTGTGTTTTGTGGTGTTTCTTCAACCCTAGCTCATTTTTATTGTATTTTCTTGCCTCTCCATTTCATGTTTGTTTTCTGTGCATGTTCCTTCACTTGTAGGTTCATGATGTTGTGTTTCATGGAGTTTTAATGGAGAATTAGGATATGGGTCTATGTCACATCTATCTAACCTCCCTCAACAGAGTATCTCGCCCCTTTTCTTGGGTTGTCACCTCATTAGTGTAGGATTTCCCATTTCAGTCACTTTCTCTCTCCTTGTCTCCTTAGAATTTTTAGGATAGGTGTAGTTAGGTGTATTTTCTGCATTAGGAGTAGTAGTTTAGCATTAGGATTAGGTAGAGGAAGCTAACCTTATCTGGAGGACCTTCTCAAGTTCGCAAGTCCCATAGCTTTAGAGATGGTCCCATGTTATGTAGATTATACCATATGCCCATTCAAACTCGGGCCATTCAAGGGGTATTGTAATTTTACATCACAATAACTAAATGTCATGCTAAACTTAAATATGGTGTGACAATATTATTTGAAAAAAATAAGGAAAGTATTGTAGAAGTCGGGGGAAGAAAATTTATTAACCAATTTGAAGATAAGTTGTTTCCTGTAAGAAGATTCTATTTATTTTTCTTAAGTGGTTTTTAATTTAGGTAATAAATATACATCCAAATAAATACTTAGTGAGTTGGTTGGATTTTATATCGCTGAATATGCCCAATATAAGCACATAAAGACTAACAAGATTTAGGGAAATTCATCTTTCGATAGGGTGAAGTTACTCTAAGTTTGAGAGGGGTAGTTACCTCGTATGATGGGATTTTTAATTTTATGGTGATTTTAACTAGAAAGCACAAAAGGGAAACAAAATTGGGAAAGGAAAATTCAGAGAGAGTGGAGGAATGAGGGAGAAAATATTACAACCATGTAAGTATTTGGAAAGATAGATAAACCTGAGAAAAAAAGTTGTGCAAATATATCTATCAAGGAATCATATTTCCTTCTTCGTCATGCAAAATCACCATATTTACAAATTTGGAAAGATGAGAAAGATGCATACAAATTGTAAGAAGAGAACTGCACAAAGGTAACTTCTTTATCTGTCACAAATTCATACAATGAATGTCAAACGTGGATAACACAAAGTATGTATCTCATTTAGAATATGATGATGTGGCACAAAGTCCATGTATCTTGATATCAAACACAAAGTCTGATCACCTAAGCATCAATCACATTTTGAAGGAAAAATAACATTAATAATTCAATTGCAAAAATATTGACATCTTTCGTAATTGAGAAATATTTAAAAAACAATGGTAAAAACATTGTATTCATGAGGGAAAATATGTGTACACAAAGTTACAACAACATTATCCAGTAGAGGCAGATAAAATAGTTCCCCAAAATATTGGGTGAGAGAGAAGGAGAAGAAGAAGAAGAAGAATATTACAATTATAATACAGACTTATATAGCTTCATGCTCTCGAAAGTAGTTATAAAACTACATGACCTAGTCCTAACTCATTGCCAACCTTAAGTTGACTCAACTTAAGGTTTTAAATCAAATTCCTGGTATTTAATTAATCTGAGGGAAAAATTAATTAAATACATTTTACATTTATAGGTCACGGTGTTTTATCACAATTTGTATGGATGTGACCTTTAATTAATTCACAAATGAATTAATTATTATTATTTTATGAAATTTTTATCATTCACATATCTCAAAAATTTCCTCCACCCTTTGGAAAAATTTGTAGTTCAAAGTTATACAAAAATTACTTCATTAATTTGATTACTCCCCTGGAGATATCCATCTGAATTTTTCTTTTTTCTAGGCTTGTGTCGAACGGTTTACATTTTTAGTGAACTTGAGGAACTTTGGAATATTTTCATCTAGTTCTAGTTAGTAGTGTACTTGCCGAAAAAGGAGCGAGATGTTTCCATAGTAGCCACCAGGGCGTGGGAGAAGCAGAGAATCATTGTACTTGAGGTACCTGTGAACTATTGCATTTTTCATCCTAACAGACACTATGAATCGGGAAGGTTGGCCAACCGGGTAACCCAGGGTACCCCTGAATTATTCTATATGTTCCTTGAGAAATATCTTTGATATATTTAGTTTGTTGTTTTATCCTAGCAACTACCATGGTTCAGGCGGGTTAGCCAATCGGAGCACCAGGGGAACATGAAAATTATTCCACATGTTCCATGAAATGTTGCCTTCAATGATTAAGTTCAAATATCTTAGCAATGAAGTAGAAACCTTTTTAGACCATTTTACCATTGGGTACAGTGGCGATGCAGGGAAGTGATGGAACACTGAAACACTTCCATTTGTTCCAAAAAGAAGTGACATTGCGAACTATCCTCCAAAATGAAAATTGATCCTTTCAAATAAATAAATACATCACACTTTTAAGTATTTTTCTCCTGATTTTTTCTCAAAATGTCAATCAACCAACTCAAAATGAAAATTTTTCTAGAATATGATTTGGATTGAGCTAAGGAAAAAATTTCTAGACAATTCAATTTTTTAGTGATAATAGTTGGCTTTGGCTAGGGACGTGACTCCTATTTGGCATAGGAAAAAAAATTCATAGCTCAAACTCTACAATCTCAAGGAATAGACAAATTCCTTATTTAAAAAAAAACTATAATTAACACAAATATAGATAGATACTCTCAACACTCTATTGCACCAACTGAATGTGCACACAAAAACACACAAGGAAAACGAAATGGGAAGCAAGCCAAAAATGGGAAGATATTTACAAGGAAGAAAGATTATTTTCAAAGAGGGAATGAAATTTACAAATTTTACACAAACCCATAAACATACTGAGACAAGTAAGTACCTTTGTGAAATAGTACATTCAAGGTACGAGACATCGAAAAACTAAAAATGTAAAAATGGGCACACCAAATGTTCATGGGATCATAACGTGGCTTGGAAATAAAAATGGAAGTAATTATACCATCTAAATAGTGATACTCCATTATAAAATTACCCATTTGCAATGAAGAGCTTAATATCGTCCTGAAATTTCTACCTTTTCGACCATGAGGAAGTGGAGGAATGAAACTAGTAAAAGCCTTGTATGACCCTTGAATTCTTCCATGTTAATTTCTACAAAGTACTAAACCTTTAAAATTGGATTCAATTGATTTTTTTATCCTTACAACACCCAATTACTTCTTCAAATAAGTGCTGATAACATCCATGTGAAAATTACAGTAGTCATCATAACACGGCTTGTGAGAAAAATCTACTTCCATTGGGTCTTATTGATTTAATGTAAATTGAATTAATTATATATTATATTCAACTTAACTAATCTACCTAATGATGTAAAAATTTTAATATACGTTGAGACATAAGGAAAAAACAAAAAATGCTATGAAATCGTAAGAAATAAGGAGAGATAGGAGGAATAAGTTTATTTCCAAGTGAGAAGGATGTGATTTGGGCTGATGAAATGCATAAAATGACTAAGAGGAGTATCACAGAGGATCACTAGAGGTTATTTTTATCTCAATTTTTTCCATCTGGAAAAATTGGGTCACCCACAACCCCGTGTAGGAAAGAAATTATAAAAAATGGTTCATTGATTTTCTAAAGGTAATAGCCATAAAACCATACATTTTTTCCCCCTGGAAAAATTGGATCACCCACGACCCCGTGCAGGAAAGAAATTCAAAAAATGGTTCCGTCAAACGAACACAGGGTTAAAATCCAATGAACAAGTTACAACGGGACTCTACAATGGAGCAGCAGGGTCGAGGAAGGAGAAAATAGTGTCAAAGAAACCAAAGGATCAAAGGAAAATAAACAGAGGAGTCTCTAAGTCTTCAGGCTCTGCAAATGATTTAGAACGAGCCCCAAAATTGGCTAAGTATGGAAGAATCGACGGAAGCTGCCAAGTGTATCAATGGTGCATCTTCAAAGGTTAAATCCAAAAGTGGAGACTCAAACAAGCACAAAGCCTCCATATTTCCAGAGCCCCAAAAGTTACACCGGCCTCTGAAAATTCTAAGAGTCAGCGGAGGTTGCTAAGTGTGTCAACGACGCACATTCAAAAGCGGGACCCTGAGTGGAGACTCAAACTTGCATCAGCCCTCCACATGGCCAATCGTCAACAGAGTTCAAATTCAAAAGTGGGCCTAAATTGGTTAAGTATAAGAGTGCAAGCAGAAGGTGCCACGTGTCTTAAGAATTCTACTTCAAAGGTAAAATCCTGAGCGGGTTCCCAAATGAGCACGGACCTTCCACGTGTCCTAGGTCAAAAAAAGGGACAAGGTCAGGGCTGAATAGTCAATGTAGAGACATGTCAGCGGAGGGAGCCAAATGTCATCATGGTGCTACTTCAATAGTAAATTTTGGGGCATGTTTCCAAACAAGCGACAAGCCTCCACGTGTCCCTATTCAGATATATGGCTTTGCCGAGCAAAAGGACTTAGCCAAAACATGAGGAAACTGAGCAAGCCGTGCCGTGGAAGATGCCATGTGTCAGCCCGGCGTAACTTCAAAATCAAAATCCAAAATTGGTCCCCAAACATGCGCCAACCCTCCACATGTCCAATTTCCAAAATACCCATTTTGATAACTGGTTTCTACCATTTTTGTACTAGCCCAATTCAAATATTCAACTGGACATATATTTTGATCCAGTGCTCGACATCTGACAAATTTGGCACCGTTAGAAAGATCTCAACCTCGTATACACCATGGAGATCTGAAAATTTAATTTTTATAGGTTTGGGTGGGTGAGAATTAGGAAAACATCTTCGTGCCATTAATATAAGATCTATTTACTCCAACAACCAGAGTGGATTTGATCTGATCTGTCGTTCTTCCTCCTTCAATGCACCGAACAAGTAATCGAGGCAGACTTTACAGATTGTAGGAATATTTGAGAGGGGAATTTATTGATAGTGATTGAGCTTTCAAATGAGGATTCAATACATATCTCAAGGTGGTTAAATCAGGATTCAAATTTTTCCCTCCTCCTCTCTCATTCTTCCTATATATTATAATGAAGGGGCATATTCAAAGGGTTGGTCATTGTTTCTCCTCTTCCCCCCTCTATATTTCTTCCTTAGGGTAGAATTTGGAGTCTAAGCCTCCTCCCATGGCTCTGTCATGGTGTTTTCTTGCATCTTTCCCACTGATGATGTATCATGTAACATTTTGGAGCAATAAAATTTGTTTTTGTGATGCATCTGTCTATCCTTGGCTTATTTGTTGTCTCTTCTTACCTCTTATCATTATAGGGTATATTGTGCATACTCTAACGTTTGTTGTAGGTTCTGGGAGCTGTTCTTAATGGTTTTTTAAGTGGTATTACATGTGGAATCTATCTGGTCTGTGTTGCATTCTATCCACCCTCTCCTCTGCTCACCTCTCTCCACTTCAGGCAATCAGATCTGTGATCCAACCACTTCCTTGTTTGTTGTATCACCGCTTAGTGTAAGCTCTTTCACCCTCTGTATCTCTCTCTGTCCCCTTGGAATGTTTAAATTAGGATAGAATAGGTTCTTCATGCACTGGAGTTACTTGTGTCAGGTAGACTAGGAAGCAAGAACCAAATTTTTCAGGAGGTCCATCTCAAGTTTTGCAAGTCCCACAGCTTGAAAGATGGTCTCATGTTGTGCAATCACACCGAATGCCCCACTTCACAATCAGGCCATTCGGGGGTGTTGTGATTAAGCACTAACAGTTTTGGCACACCTGGTGGGACAGGTCTGAAGCACCTTACCACTTCATTTAACAGATTAGTGTGTTCATGTTAAGTTTTAGCCTTTAGAGGCACATTTAAAGCACATTTGGTGACTCCATCTAGTCAATAACCCATCCTCTGAGCTACAGACCTTTTCCATCCATTTCCACTCATTTTCATCCATTTTCTTCTTCCATATCTTTCATTTTCTCCCATTCCATGAAGCTGTGCAATCATGGCTTCATTTCCTTCTTGGAACTCACACTTGCAGCAACAATAGTGCAATCCACCTCTAATGAATTTCCCAGATCCTCCATATTAGCATTATTATCAGATCCAAAATAATCATGCTTACCCATATGATCATTTCCAAAACCAATTTGGCTATGGAGCTTATCAAGAACAAGGGTATGCATACAATGAAAATGGTCAAATTGAAGAAGTCAATCTGCTGGAGAAGATTCAAAAATTGGAGATTGGCATGGGTCATTCAAGGGCCATAGCACAAATGAAGGCATTCAAGATTGGTTACAGGGAACCTTGTCCATGGGAAGGCCATTTTCCAAGACATTACAACCCTC
This sequence comes from Taxus chinensis, assembly GCA_019776745.2. Classification (NCBI taxonomy): domain Eukaryota; kingdom Viridiplantae; phylum Streptophyta; class Pinopsida; order Cupressales; family Taxaceae; genus Taxus; species Taxus chinensis. The sequence continues at coordinate 791,380,798 of CM034146.1, forward strand.
AAGTGAAGCTTGACTTCATGATTGAAGTGTTACCTCAACTTACACAATGGATTGAGGACATTGAGGCTTATGAGAAAAGTGTGAGACAAATTTGTCAATGGGTAAGTCAATCACCAAATCCCTGTCCTTTATTTTCTCTTTCTCAAGCTTTATAATTTCAACAGTGTCAAGAGTCAAGCCCCTTAGTTTCTGCCCCAAGTGTTGGTTTCTCTTCTCCATCTCCTGATATTCCACCTCATCTCAGTTCTTCTACCATTTTCCCTTCCAAGCAGTCATTCCCTCAAAATAAACAAGAAGTTCACTTCCCTCACCACCACAAACAACTGCAAAGCTAGTTGAAACCCCATCCAACCCTCCTCTTGCATTCCCAATTCCATGTGGGGAAGAGATTCCAAAGACCATTCAAGGAGAACATCAAGAGGAGGAACCCAACAGAGAAGAAATGATAGAAGCTATGAAGTGTTGGGGTTCCAGGTTTGGGTTTACAAAGATCCCCTTGTTGGTTAAGCCAACAAAGGAGGTCAAGGTTGAAGAGCCAGTGGTGGCTGAGGCTGAGTTTGTAGTAGAAGAAGAACAAGAACAAGAAGGAGAAGATCAGCAATCTATTTTTTCTGAATGCAATGTCAATGATGGCACTTTGTCTGAAGAGGATGTTGATCTGATCCAAGCTACACAATCAGTCAAGAAGGAAGAAGAACATCCGGCTCCAAGTTAGTTAAAGAGGAGCATATGGAGGTTACCAAGATAGATTCAGAGGCACTCAATCATGAGCCGGTTGCACAAGAAAATACAAACCCCTCTCCCATTTAACCTTTCCAAAATTCTGATTTTTTGGAAGAGCCTGAACTCACTAGCTTGATGGTTGAATATGAAGCTTCATATGGTGAAGATAACGAAGATTTTAAGATCACCATACAAGGGGGAGAGACCTTGCTACAGTAGGATAGTAAAGAGTTTGATTTCCTATCAGACTCAAAAGAATGTTTTGATGAAAATGAGCTAGTTGAAATTTCAATCTTTTCTGCCCCACCATTCATTCTTCAACCACAAGAACATGCTACCATGGAAGAGAACGTGTAAGCACAACCTACAGTTTGCAACATGCCTCCTGAATCAAAGTTGGAATATTTTAATCTTCCAAAAGTCACACCTGTTGTAGAGGAAGATAAATTGTATGAGGATATCATCCCTCTCACATCACCCATCCAAGAAAATCAGCAAGAAGACTCCATTCTTGGAGTTGAAATTCAAAGAAAGGGGAAAATTCAAAGGACCGGACCTTTCCTAATCATATCCTTGGTTTCATTGGAGCCAAGGGAGAAGCCAAAACAAGTCATGCCTACTTTTGGACATGAGGATGAGTATCAAATCACCAAGGGTCACCATCAACACCTCCAGGTGTCCAATGCAAATCAGCTTGAGGAGGTATTATCCATTAATGTTGATGCCTTGCTGATATGGGTGGAGGATTGGCTTAAAGTCATTTTTTCACTCATCCAATAAGTCATATTCAATGACAAATCATTTGCATGGTTGCCCCTCTTGAGAAAGGGAAACTACTTCTCCCTGCCAGTTGCAGGATTTGTTTGATTCCCTCTTCTCTTTGGTTAGTGTAGGGGTAGGTTTATGTTTTCTTTCAGTAGAATAAATGTTTTTGCACACTCTGCATGTCTCATTTGAGGCATGTATGATTTTTTCTTTGTACATAAGTTTTTTTTTGTATTGCTCCAGAGCTACCAAGGCAAGGCCCTTCAGTATTCATGACAGAGACCCATAGTTTCCTGTAATAGTTGCTAATTTCAAAATAAAAAAATACAAAGCAACTAAATTTTTTTTCGAGGTAGTCCATTTCCAAGGTAGGTTCAGGGTCACCAAATGCAAATGGTCGGGCTCGTGGATCATGGACAAGATCAGTATCAGGCTATCAGTTTTTACTTCACACCCAATGGATATGACAAGGCTACTATTATTTTCATCTAGTAGGCAGATTCCCTTGTGAGTCACCAAATTGCTATCTCAATTTTCACCCCCTAGAAAAATTTGATCACCCACAACCCCGTGCAGGAAAGAAATTCAAAAAATGGCTCCGTCGAACTAACCCACGCTTAAAATTTAATGAACAGGTTTTAGCGAGACTCTACAATGGAGTAGTAGGGTCGAGGAAGGAGAAAATAGTTGTTGTATATATCTTTCCCCCCGGGTAGATATAGACAAGCAGAAGAATATGGAAATCAAAGAAACTCAGAGCCTGATATTTATTGCGTCACCAACAGTGCCAAGGCGGAGGTAAGAGGCGCACATCAAGAGGTGTTGACATGCAAAAAGTAAAGCCAAGGCACACGTAAGAGGCACATAGCAAGAGGTTTCGACATGTAAAAATTCGTGCCAAGACTTAGGTAAGAAGGCGCACAGCAAGAGGTGTCAACATGCAAAAATTCGCGCCAAGGCGCAGGTAAGATGCGCACAGCAAAAGGTGTCGACATGCAAAAAGTTGCGCCTATGGTGCAGGTAAGAGGGTGTTGAAAAAAATATGGATGCACCTATGGCATAGGTAAAGAGAGTGTTGACACAAATATGGATGCGCCTATGGCGCACCTTCAGGGGGTGCGACATTTTGAGCGCTGACAGGAAGCAGACCCTGACCCAGGTATTCAGATGGCCATAACTTTTCACAGGGAGCTCAGATTAACGCAAGGTTGGACTTTTCAGAAAGCTTACGAGGTGCTCTATCCAACTACAACTAGATATCTATAATTAGGTGAGAAAAAAATTCTTAAAAATGCAAAATACAGTTCACCACTTTTTGGGTTTGCTAGGGTCCTCACCTACCACCATAATGAGATGAATTAAATATAACCTGGGGTGGTTGGTGTAGATTTGGATTTCCTCTCTCTTCCCTCCCTCATTCTTCCTATAAATTGTAAGGAGGGGCTTATTTCTAAAGGTTGGACATTCTTGTTTTTCCCCTCCCTTCTTCTCTTTGGCAGGTGAATTTGTGGAGTTCAAACCTCCCATCTAAAACCGTAATGTAACTTTGCCTGTTGGCATTTTGTAGTGTATTGTGTCAATCTTTGGAGAAAATAATGCATGTTTGTGGATGATTCTCAACCCTCTCTGTGTTCATTTGCACCCTCTTGATCTTTCACTACAAATTTTGTTATCTATGCATGATCTTGCATTGCATTTTAATGGTTTGTGTTTATTGGCAAGACAGGTGTTCTTCATTCCTTGGTGCATCACCTTTGTTAGTTTAGGTTTATTTTTATGCATCTTCTTACCCTATCTCCTTAGCAAGTTAGATTAGGTTTTTGAGTAAACCCCTCTGCATTTTTACGTGTGCATCTGAACAGAGGAATAGGAACCGGCCTTCATCCAGAGAGCTTTTCTGATTTCACAAGGTCCCACACTTGGGAAAAGCTCAATGTTATACAATCGCACTGAGAGTCTCAACCCGTCAAGTTGCAGACATTCAGGGGTATTGTGTTTCACTATCAATAGTTTTGGCACGTCCAGTGGGACTAAGAGGTCATTCCACAAGATTTTAAGGAATTTTCAAGAAATTTGGACTAAAAAATTACAGGTTTTACAATTTCAGATTTTTCACCTTCCAGGCTGAACTTTGAAATTGATTTTCAAGGACTTAACTTGCTTGAAACAAGTCAAAATTTCACCAATTGATATATGGAGGGGATAATCTTCAAAAGGGTATTCTTAGATTTTTGAGATTTTGACTTTCAAAATTTCATGGTTTTTAGTATTTCAGGTTTTCCCAGTTGCCTTGCATGACCTGAGTTTCACCTGTACCTTTCGGGGATTAGTAGCTACACAACAAGACCCGATAACCGAATTGAAGAAACTGTATCTTTCAGGTCCTTCAAAGGTTTTAAATTCTATTTTTAATATTGTCAACGTTTGGTGTGTAACTTGGCAGACCTAGCATTTTTAGGCTCATTATCTAACACATCTGGTGACTCGGAAGGGGATAGAATTTAGTGGTTTAGCAGCAATAGTTGCCCAGGCGCATGAGAAGAATTCAAACCAGGTCTGATACCTGAGAAGAGGGGCTATTTTTCCACTTGCAACTATCACCAGGAAGAGGAAGGAGAGGAAGAAGACCACCAAGATCACCATCTCCACCTAACAGGACTTTATCAACCCCTCCACCTGGTAGACCTTTCATCCAATCAACAATGGTTCTCATGCCAATCAGAATGGTGCAACAAAACCCTTTTTTCAACTTCACTAGCAACAGCCCACTTGCCCTCAATGCACAGAATCCAGTTCCAATTGTAGCATTGAAGAACATTCCATTTTTCACTGGAGAAAATCATACCACTCCTGGTGATCATGTCAAAGACATTGCTAACATTTGTGCAATCCATGAGATAAATGAAATGGATGTTGCTGTCAAATTGTTGGTATCTTCGTTCAAAGGCAAGGCATTGAAATGGTTTAGGATCCTTGGAGCTGGTTCTATCCAAAATTGGAATCTGTTATGCATAGTTCTCCATGAGCAGTTTAGAGAAAAGGGAGACAATTTGTCTCTACTAGAGCAATTGACAACTATGAAGAGAGCTCCCAATGAGCAACTGATTGACTTCAACTTCATATTTCAAAGGTCTTGGGATATAATTCCAGTGGCCATTAGGCCAACAGCTGAAGGTGCTTTTCTATACTATCTTAAGGCTTTAAATTTTGATATTTCTATGTTAATTCAATCTATGGGAGGCACAACCTTACCTGCTGCTTATAGCATTGCCATTAGGGCGAAAACTGTCTTATTCAAGCTGGTAAACTAGCTCCTAGGCCTCCCATGCCTTGTATCCAAACTTAAAAAATCCAAGTACTAGTCAACCACCCACTTTGGCCCGGGTGTTAGGGTAATAAAATGCTTCCCAAAAGTTTATTCAAAGTTTAAAATTTGTACCCTTAGTTACACAGTTGAATCTAACGTGATGACAAGAAATCAATCTTAGGATTAAGGAAGGTTTAGGTCTCAAGATACATTTTTCCACATAAGCATTCTTTGATAAATGGTACCTTCTATTTACCTACCACGGTTAATATAATTCAGTTTAGACTTGTTGAATCCATGTCAACATTTCCACATCAAGAAACTTTATTTAGATGGCAACATAAATCTAGTCATTTTTCTAAAAGTTTGATCTCACCAAGTTGCAATTCATATTATTTTTAACACAAATAAACATCTAATTGAGTTATAAGGACTCCAAGAGTGACATTATTCATAACCTCAAATCTCATCTTTACTCTTACTATGAAATTACTCTAACATTACACTATGGTCTCATTATTAGCATTTTGACGTGCTAGTACAAACGAGTTACGAAAGTGCTTGTCTAACATCATGAAGAAGTACATGATTGGGAGAATTATAAATTACTTATGAACCACAAGTGATTGGTGTTCAAGGTAAGATCTTGTGTTTCAGCATTTCACGATTCTACATGTGAAATTTATTTCATATCTTAATGGCATAAAAGGGAATAGAAAGGGATTATGGAACCAAGTTTCTTGTTTCACTAGGTTCTCTATACACCCTATTATAAATCAGATTAAGGTGTGAAAACATATTTACCCTATAAACTCTCCGTAAAAGATCAAGGCGCTATATTGTCACTAGCCAAAGTAACACATTTTGCTGTGAGGAACTAAAGAGATCATTAATAAGAGTTTAATTCATAACACAACTATTTCACTAGGTCCATTTACATCATCTAGATCCCACATGGAATTCATTCGAAGATGAAGTTAACTTCTAGGTATAACTTTGTAAGACTTGGTAGATGACTAGGATATTAAGGAGGTGTTAGTTCTACTTACTCAAGATAAAATTTGTCCAAGTCACTCCTAACCGTTGGGTTCACGACGGTAATGCTAAACATACCAACCATGATGATAACACACCTAGGGGTCTTATTTACCTAAGCTAGGAGGTTCCATTGAGCACAAAAGTTTAAGTTCATTTTACGGTTTTGATTTCTTTTGGGCTAAGAAAGATCATGCGAGATGGATGACATCGAGTGTAGAGATTGAATTTTATCCTAAGGTTTTTGTTTTTTCACGCTAAAAGGATTCACACATGAAAGTCAGTTATACATGAGTCCTATACTAGGGTTGAGTGTTTCGTTTAGTTCTCTTTATTATAATTTCAAGGTAAGAATACAACACACTAATTAATTAATTGTCTATTGAACACTGGAAATACAGTACAAGATATTAAATTCAAATTATTTAACATATATATCCAACCACCTTTTCTTTCTTCCTCTCTTTTTTTAAACATACGTAAATTTGAAATAAAATGGCACCTATGATTAAATGCAAATTTTCGAAAGCATTCCTAAAACTAGCATTTCATGCATATTACCAAATTTCAAATATAAAATTTTTTCTGTTACATTGCAACTACATTACACATATTTACATTTTCCAATAAAATATATAAATTACAATAATAAGTAATGAATTATGCCATGCCCTTTTCATCATCTTACTTCCATTTGGTTGCTCAGGGTTCAAACGATGAGCCGAAATGAAAAAATAACTTTTCAGTTTTAGCAGCTACCTAAAATTGTAAAACGGAGTAACATGGCTCCTAGAGGAGCGGCAAAGAGAGAAAAAACGGTCAAACGAGGTCGCATGAATGCTTGATGTGAATCTCTACATAACAAGGAATATATGTGACTTTCAACATTTGTTTTACAAGGCTTAGAGTGTTGTTTTAAAAGACTCTAGAAATTGTGTTTTTTCAAACTTTACAAGCTGGACAACAATGGTTGTTTTAATTAACTCATCTAGCTCTCGCCAAAACCAGTGGACACGAGCACAAATTTTTGATACCATGGGTTTATTAATGCATGAGGTTGTTTTCACGACACGAATGAGGGTCAAATTGTAATTTGGTAGCAAAATCACGAGGTCTTGTATTATTGATTGCACTAGTTGTCTAGTTAAAATATTCAATTGTTTGAGAAACTAATAGTTTAATTTATTTTTTTATTGTAAATGAATAACCAAAATACAAGAAAATTATAAAAGATAAAGGTAAGGATACCATGCCTGATACAATTAACATTCGTAGAGAAAGAGGTGCTCCAAGAGGGTCCATTCGCATTCTACAAGGCACCAACTATTTTTTTATCATTTTGCTGCATAGTTCATGTGCTTCCACAACCCCTCCATTTTGTACCATTCAACACAACCTCTAAGGCCACGTATGTGTTATACCAATAAAAAAAATTAGCTCCACTAAACCAATGAACTTTCCATAAAATCAATCGATTCGCAATACCTCAATCAGTGCTTGTAGTGAACGTAGGACTTGTAGAAGCCATGACTAAAGAATTCCCACAAAGAAATGGGCTATGATAAGGAAATTTTTGAGGGTTATCAGTAGGTGGGCTGGATTTATCCTGATTAGTTCTATTCCCCACATCACAAAATGAACTAGAATTTCTCGAAGAAACAATATCATTTTCTGTAGATTGATTTAGGGTCTTTGGCTCAAGTGCGGAATTCATAAAAATTGTTTATGTTTCTATGGAGATGTCTTTAATCTAAGAATTTTAAAAAGACCCAATGAAACCAGGAAAAGGAATCCATTTTGGGAGCATAACGAATGAATGAAGGATAGGAAAAACAAACCCAATTAAATTAATGTTGTGAAAGCAATACCCAAAAATAGTACTCTCTTTGGCCTCATTAAAAAGACAAGTTTCTTCTGCTCCATTTTATGGCATTCTTTTTCTCAACATTGATATGTGCCTAACTGAACCCAAATTCTCATACCTTTCTATAAACAAATATTGATCAAGTATTATTTATTTTTCTCCCCTCTGTTCAGACATGCACCCATCTCATTTCCAGGACCAACTAGCACAGCCATTTCAAGCTCAAAATCAATTTTTACGCTTGGCTCAAAACCTAGTGGGGAAATTACCAACCAGACCTATTCTCTTATCCAAACCACCTTGATCTCAAGGTTCCATCTCATATTAAACGATTGATAAATATCTAACAAAGGAGTAAAGGAAAAACAAAAATCTCCCATTTGACACAAGATGGGAGGATGCAGGCAAAGCGTGAGGAATTTTAATTTACACCTACACATTGTATTTGTTTGAAATTTTATAAGCCTTTTCATCATACACATTTCATGTATATTTTGTAGTCAATGTTTTCCACAACCACGTTTTTTTTAAACACATATGTCAAACAATTCACTTTCCCTTTGAAGGTTCCTCATTGCATACACGTCTACTAGAGTATTTACAGCTGAAATTTTTGACAAAATTCCTTTATCTTCTATGCTTTGTTTGATAACCATACCTTGTTCCAAAATTCCTATTTTAGCACAGGCTGAGAGTATGCAAGAAGAAGTAACTTTCTCAAGTTGGAGGCGGGCATTGATAGATTTGTAGGATAGTGGAAGTGCTTTATGGAGGTGTCCATAGCTACAGTAATCTACAACCTAACATGCGTGCCCCACGTCCCTTCTTCCTCCTACTCACCTACCTCATTCTCCACTCCACTGCCCTCCATCGATTCTCCTAACAAACTTCTGCCCCACGCCTCTTCCTTCTATGACTCCTACTTCCACCAACTCCCAATCAATTCCTCCCCTAAATTTTTTCCATTTTCAAAAATAAAAAAAATCATTTTATAAATCTTGATGACGGCACTACATTTTACATAATCTGGTGATTATTTTTAATACAGAAATAAGTAGATTTATCTAATTTTTTATCTATTAATGTTTTTACAGTGTAATCATCGAGACGATAATTTTGAAAGGGTGAATAATGTCACACCCTACATTTTTCATTCTGTTTTGATTTTAATATGAGTTCTAATATTAATAAATCTATGGACATGGGTACATGGGTATATTAATACATATGTTTAACCAAAGGGTATGCATAATAATGTACAACTCTATACACAACATTGTAACGTTTCTTTCCATCACGCTCCCGCAAGTTTCCTAGTATCACAATTCATTTTATGTACTTTGGATGGTGTGAATATGTGGTTTTCTTATTCATAGATAACAGTTCGAAAACATAGAAACATAGGGATTATTTATGCCCTGTACGTGTGGGTATTTTATTACTTGAATATTCTATGTTTCATTTTCACTTCATGATGGATATTTTGGTATTTTTAGATTCTACAACCTTTGGAAGTTAGTATATAAAAAAATGTCTCTGGAATTTGTTTAAATTTATATGGAGGTGATGTTCAATCTATCTGATTGTGGGTCAATATTTTTAGAGATTTTTTTGTAACTTGAAAAGGAAAAACTGATGCAAAATCTTAGGTGTTTAGGGTCAACCCATTTCAGGGTGTGTCATTATTTTGGGTTCTTAGTACTATGTGAAACATGAAGTGGTTCCAATAAAATTTGTACTATTTGATAAATAATATTTGCATATTTGTTTGTTAGATGATTTGGCTTTTTGGAAATGTGCATTTTTTAAATGATGTCTACCCAAAAGTTTGGGGGTTTCAACTTAGACCAGGGTTTTTTTTTAAATATGGAATTATTTCATAGACATGGGTTTCGTAACTATTAAATCAGAAAATAATATGTCTTCTGCTCAAGGTAAAACAATTTAAAAATACTTGTCTTAATAGGGGTTAATCATTGTTGAAAGGTTAAGGAATTAATCATTGTACTGTTTGACTAGATTAAGGTATCAAGCATTGTCTTATCAAACAATGTTAAGTTTTTAATCATTGCATTTCCTGAAAGTTGAAGGTATGAATCCTTGCATTCTTTGATATGTTTAAGGTTTTATCACATTTATAGTTTTTTAATATTAAGGTACTTTTGTTTACATTGTTCGAAAAGGTTAAGAAATCAAAATGTGACATTATTCATATGTTAAAGTTGTATAAAATACCTTTGCTAAGTCCAATATGTCAATTTATATTATTTTTAATGTGTTAAATGTATTAGTTGATATCATTGTTCACAGAAGTATGATGTAAATCATTACCATTCATGATAAAGTGGATAGAATGATTGATGGAATCAAAGGAAAAGGTAGTTGAGACCTTGATTGGCTTCAATGACTTTATTCTATTAATGAGTATTTTGTTTTCATTTATGGATGGATCCTACTTCAAGTAGATTGTAATAGAATAATATTAGTTAACCTTGAATGTCTAATGATAAGGGTGATTGACCATTCCAGAGTAGTGTTGTATTGAATTTATTTGAGTATCATTAAACAATAAATTTTTCCTTAAGGTATAAGTTTACTTTTATGGTAAGTAATGATAATGTATGTATTATGGATTACTAAATTAGTAACATTAATTTATTATATTTGATATCTTGAATATATTGAATTGTTGAGTAGTATTTATACATTCATTGTAACCCAATAAATAAAAAAGGTGATGATAATGACAATTCATGTCAGTTCATTTTGAACTGACCATTTTTACCATCTCTTTCTCCTACATATGGCGGAACTAATCAATCTTTGGTGGTTGAATAAATAAATATTACATAATTTTAGCATGTATGTTTATGAAGATTAAGTTGATTCACTGCATTAAACGCATGACATTTTGTAAAGAGAAAGTTATACTTCGTTGTTATATTAAATAAAGTAAGGTCGATTGGTCTGATATATCATAAAAGGATTATCTTCGGTAATCTTATTTTACTTTGAAATTATTAATTTTTTGTAAATAATAATGTTGATGTTTACTAGTAATATATGTATGGAATTTGTATTAACAATTTACAACAGAATATTATATGTAGATTGAGTGGTAAATGTTACTATTATTTGAGGATTCATCATTAAGTTTTTATTTATGTATTCTAGCATGAAATGAAAATGAGACAAATGTACTTATGATATAATTAAGAATGTGAAGACATTAAATTAGGTTTGATATAATGTACCAACGTAGAAAATAATTATACGATAAGTGATGTATGTGGCAATGTCGTAATGTACATAAACATGTCTAGTGCTATAACACATTAAGTTATCTTAAATCATAATAAAGATAACAATGAGTTTATATTCTAATTACTCACGTTAATAATATCATAAACTATTATAATACTATAATCTTAGTTCAAATAAAAGACATGAGTTCATGTGATATACTTATCACTGTAACTAAAAGAGGATCTAGATCATAAACCAATTAACTTGAAATTAAACAAACAAATTAGTTATGATGTTCTTAAGAACAAGTCTTAATCGGGATAACCTTATATGGCTACAATAATTCGACGATCATTTAATGGCGCATCTCATTAAGTGAACGTTGCCTTTTCCTAGGGATCTAGAGTTATCCTATTAAGATCTGATCTTTACAAATATTACATTTGGATCTAAATCTATGTCTCACTAAGGAACAAGTGTTGTCTAACTTGAACTTCAGGTACACCTTGTTACAAAATTAAGTTGGCTATGGGAAGGAAATGATTGGGTATTGACACAAGTCATTACGTAAACATATTCTATCCCATAGGTAACCTAATAAGTTAGTATAGAGGTGTCTTTCTGTACATGTTGGACAGGATTTACACCTTGTGCATGATCTTGAAATATAATTTTTTTGATTAACTAAACGAAATCTAGATTGTTGAATGAAGTGATATGGTGAGAGGAAAAGTCTCTAATGACAAGTGTGTCTTCATGAAACTAAGCATGAAAGCATGTCTTTTAAACTTTTGTCAAATTTGTGTAAGTTGTTGATTACACTATCATATTCACCAAGTTTCTAATTGAGGTGTGAGATGTGAGATGGAATTCGATTGACAGAATTTCAAGTAGACACTTAGAAATAACACTTGATTATCAACACCTGTTAAAGGTAACCAATAGTATACTTTGTAAACACAATTGTGGATTGTAAACTATGGGGGTTAGGGTTGATCTAATTGACCCATACATCTGCACATGGTGTTTGATGTTATCAGATGGATTGAATTTTAAATTAATTTTGGATTTAAATGATCTATATTTAAATCATTGAAGTCATAAAGTTAGTATGAGAAATAAAAAATATTCCCTTAATTTGGAGCATTGATAAAGTAGGTGTTACAAGCATTATTCAATATATTCTCTTAGACCTTTATGTGATAAATGAAATAGTACCTTATCATGTGACCAAAAAATCCAAATCACATATATACATATTTAATGGAATATAATCATATACAAGTCCTAGTGCTAGCCCTAAAAAAATATTTGAAATACTTATTTTAACTACTTAGTGGTAGCAAGTCATCATGGATCCATGTATCCCTCTTATAATCCTGTCGAAGGCAGGTATATTGTCTCCACCAAAAAAAATCGTTTTATTATGCATCAATTAGGGGTGGCCACCTTTATTTAGATATTTTTACTAAAGTTTGATTGTCCAAATTCATTTTATTTATTAAAAAAATAAAGTTTTCAATTTAATTCTATTGGTTGGAGCCTTTATTTTCAAGGTGCACAGGGATTTTCTATTAGTTGAAAAGAGATTTTCTTAATGATGAATAGAATCATGTCACATGGAAACTTTTTTTATGCCCTAAATTTTAGATATTAATTTGATAGACATAATTTGAGATTTACTCCGGATTTGATGGATGGATGGCGCAATTTCTTGTGACAATTTTGGGGCATAGTGGAAAAATATAAAATATTATAGATACTAGATATTGACATGCAGATTTTGGTGTAAATGTAAAATTACAAAGCTCAAACATCAACCAGAGTACAAGAGTCAAGAATCTATGATTACATGCTTTTTTAAATTCAAGATTCAAGCATCTTGAAAAGATATATTATAAACTACCAAGAATCGTAGGATATTTAAGCATAAATTATGTAGCCAAGACAACAAACTCTAGAGTGGAAAAAATGTTAAATCTTGTAGAAGAAGCACAAAACCAACTTTCTCACACTGAGCATTTTTTGCAGTGCTCTCCCAAGTACTATACGGGCCCAAGTATGCTTTGTTTTTAAAATACCTAAAGTTAAACATTTGTTGAATTTTAATTCATGTCTTTTTTGGAAGAAAAAAAATCCATAGCACCAGTACCTCAAGTGGTAGGGAACCTTAGTACAAATAGTATAGTCACAGGAAGCTCGTTGATGCAATTCCTAGCTGGTCCACAAAATTAACAATATTTTAAAGATTTATGAATTCCACAGTTCATTATACTAGATAAAATGTTTTCTTAAAAAATATGTAAAATTTTGTTATTCATCACAGTTTTCCCCAAAAATTTTATTTATTCTGATTTTTATTGAGTTGGATTCATAGCCTGTTCATGCAAAATAATAATATTTACTACATATTATTTTAGTGGTTATGTTAGGTGCAATTGAAGTGGTAATATAACCATTCATCAAGTGGTCATTGAGTGCTCATGACTATATATACAAGGCACTATTTCTTTGATTATCTACCTTCCCTTGCACTCTTGTCATCTCAACCCTTGTTGCTACTGATTGTCATCTCAACCCTTGTTGCTACAGATGTCATTTTAATGTCTAATGCTATTTTTCCCTTGCGGCAAGAAGTCCCACCCGCGTGTAGTATGTTTAAAATGAAAATTGGCTAAAAAATAAAATGTAAAACATAGAATTTTCTCACTATTCTTTTACAACATGTAGTCCCATGTAAGACATACAACAAAAAAGATTATCCTGAAGACCTAGCTATGAAAAGAAGCATCAAATCATCAATTGGTTTCACAGCTTTTCCCTTTATCCTTTTTAGGAGTTCTTCCCTGGCTATTTTTTAAGAACAACCTCTACTAAAATGGAAACTTTAGCAGAATTATGGGCATCCATCAAAGCATAACTGAAATCCAATTTTTATCTGGTGTTCTATTTATATATTCTTTAGTAGATGTGTATGCAAAACGTAATGCTCAAAAACTGGCTCACCAACCCATACCGAACTCCACCAATCACTTAGAATAAATTTACGGCGAATTTTTTTTATGCACTTGCATTGCGTTAAATAGTTGTGGAGCCGATAATACAATGCTCCTCTAAAACTTATGAATTTATTTTCCACAATTTACTACGGGTTTAAAATCCTTTTCAGTTGTCCATATTGAGCCTATTTAACTAATTCTCGTTTTAATATTACATATTTTTATTTACTTGGGTCCCTGTTGTATTTATTAAAATTCATCTCCTTTGTGACATTGAATTTTGATTAACATATCTCCCAAATTAAATTAATTTTTTCATTTCCCTAAGTGACCATACCCATGCCACATTACTTATTTAATTAGCTACACCTTAACATATTTCCTCCGTTTAATTTCCTCAAATAATATAATTACAATATCTCCATGTTCAACATTTGTTTATTTAGCCATAGTAAAAGAAGATGTCACACATATCCTAAACCCACTAGTAAAGGTACCCTAGGTGACCCCATTAATTTATTTTACCCTTTCATTTTTAAAAACACCATTCCCATCAAAATACCTACAACTTAAAAAGTGTACGGTCTAATCTCCACCCTTGTATTAGATCAATAGGATCCCTCATATCTAGGTTTTGCTAACAAAATCCCTAAATATCCTTATGATTTATTTTTTATTCTTTTTGTTACCCTAATTCCTCTCATTTGCACTTTTGGGATTTGCATTTTGGAGGAGGAAGAGGCCATTGGAAACTTGAGGGGAAACTATGGAGGTTTCTCATGTGATCAAAATCAAAAAAGGGGAAGATTTATTCCCATAAAATCTTCTCGTTTATTTTCCTTCTAGGGTTTGAAATGTATAATCTATCATATATTTTTTTTGTTTGAAAAATTTTACCAGTTTTTTGGTTGTGGGTATTTGCTTACCCTCCTTGTTATTTGGTTGAACAATATGGGTATATATTTTTCATACTATTTTATTATATATATATATATATATATATATATATATATATATTTGTAAATATATATTTAATCTTGTGTGTGTGTGTGTGTAATATATATGTATGTATATATATTTTTCATAATACTACAACAAGAATGCACAAGTGGGGGTTAAATACAAGTTTCTTTCCTCATTCAAAAAGGATCTAATTATACATTTTTGTAATTTTGTTTCATTTGTATCAACAATAGTAAAGATCTATCACTATAAAGGAGAATAAATTTGATTACCAACCAACTATATACGCTTCTTTCATAATGTAAAGAATGACAAAACTACATTTTAACCAATAATTTCCATTACTCAAAACCATTCCAAAAACAATAAGGCATACAATTCACTATCATTGTGATTCAAGGAGAACAACTCAAATGAAATATAGATTTTCAATTTAGTAATAGGCTTATATTATGAAACCTATTCCAAATAAAATAAAATGCAACTTAAATTGAATTACACATTGTAATGAGATACATTTCCAATAAAATGTAAATATTCAATTTCTCTTCTATCAACTCCTACATTTCACAGTTCAATAACTCATAGCATATTTGAATAACTTCTTTACAAGAGGTTTAACACTAAAAAAATAAGTATAAAATCCATCCACACTAATTGGAGACAACATGATAAATTTTACAACGTTCTCTTTCAAATACACTTGTAACTCCTTCACATGGATTAAATCTACAACTCCTCCATCTTCAACATAATATCAAAGGAAGGGAGCATAGGCAACACTCACTTCCCAACCTTAATCCAAGTAGAAGGTGAATACAACCTTCTCATTGGCCCTCGAGCCCCAACAATGGAGTCATAGGGAATGTTTACAACCATGGAAACTCTTTACAAAGGATTCAACAATACATACATTCATGCTAACAAAAATTGCAACACATATAGACACAATAACATCAAAAGTAACAATATAAAACTTTTTAAACACATAGGCCTTAAATCTAAGCCAAAGGAGAAGATAAATATGGGTAACACCTTATACCTCCCAAGTGGGTTAAGTGTCCACCTTTAAACCTCCAAAATTTCAATCCACACATCCAAAAATATTATCCCTCCCTCAATCTCTTATCATTCCCTTATGTAAAACATACAAGCTAAAGTAATAAATCTCACTTATCTTCACAAGGTGGGACACCCAACCCAAACTCCCTCCATAAAAACGTAAAAAACTCTTATCCCTCACTTAAAGGTCCCCATTTTCCTTCTCCCCAAACCATCCTTAAGTTCAAAAACTACCCAATCCAATACAAATACATAAATTCATTCATTTTACAATACAACACATAACAATTAAAATAAAATGCAAGGGTATAGACCATGCCTTGTCATTGCAATAACCTTCGATATTCAAGAAATAAACTTCAAATTTCTTCCAAGTCCAAGCCAAATCCAAATGAAATATCCCAAGTTCTAAAACAAGTAACCCCAGCAAAATCACCCAAAATATGCAAGTGTGTAACCAAAACCAACTAACCCCCAAAACTCCAAAATAACTCCAATAAATATAAAATGTGGAGAGGAGTGTAACACCCACAAAAACGACATTCTAAGAACACATTAAATCCAAATTAATTATCTAGAAATTTACAGAAATATTTTTTTATTTTAAGTCATAAGGTTGCAAGGGTGTCAAACCCTAATGTACGTTAAGTTAATCTCCACTAATTAATTACTGCATTACAAGGGATTGACTAGGTCTAAGTTAAATGATTAAATATTCTTAATTTATCTCTAAGGTCAAATTAATTACAAACAACTAGGAAGGTTCCATAAATTGATTTACTTGGTTAAATGTTTTTCTCCCCTTAATTAACATTCAAACCCATACTTAATAAACCTTATACTTAGTTACTCTAGTTCAATTACATTAATAGCTTTAATGTCCATTTAATTAATTTCTAAAACATACTAGGAACTAAATAAATGACTTTGCACACAAGGGTATTTAATTGGCCCCATTCACCCATTTACACATACCTTTAAATTGATTTAAAACACCCATAATATTTATTCCTACCAAACAATTTTAGGGTTGATCCTCAACCCTTAGATCAATTCAATTATGGCCACTAGATCCTAGGGTTCCATACTAACCTTAAATATCCTTAAGAAATCTTATTAAACCTTTTTCTTTGCCCTGTCCTCCCATTTGGTCACTTTTCCTTTGTTTAAAAATGTAGGTTGGAAAAATGGAAGCCATGGGAGCAAGGAAGGAAGAAGCCATTAATAATTTCACTACAATCAAGCTTATTTTAGTCTAGGTTGTAGATTTATCATTGTAATGTCTTTCATTTTAAGATTGAAGGAGTTTCCACTCCAAATCTGTAGTTTTGATTTAGTAATTTCCATTTTTAGTTTCCTAGATGGGAAAAACACTACTTCATTTTTAATCCAAGAGATTGAATGTTTTTCAATACCCATTTGATGATTTACAAGTTTAGAACAATGAATTTATGCCTTTATTGCTTGTTCGAGGTTTCCTCTTTAACTTTATAGGCTTAAATTTTGGTTAGACTAAATTAAAATTTGCACAAGCATGGATTTGAATTTTTCCACCATCAGTGACGGAACCGCCGCCTAAAGCATGTCGGTAATCCAGGGACCACTGCCCTTCCTAGGTGACGATTCACAAACCACCGCCTTGCCTAAATGGTGGTTTAGAGACCTCCACTTTGCACAGGGAGTCGGTCCTGTTCTTTAAAAATGGAACTTTCATTTCCGTATTTTTTCAAAAAAAAACAAAATTTACTAGAGTGCTTTAAAGGTCATCCTAATCTTAAATTTATATTCCTAAAGTTTCTAGTTGAAATGTTTAATCCATTTATTCATTCCATTCTTAAATTACTAAATTTAAATATTTTCTATTTCAATAGTAACAAGAAAAACAACTACAAGGTCATTTTCATTTTCTTTCAAGTCCAAAAGTATGAAAGAAGCTAAATCTACTTCTAATGTTATTGTGTTCTTTACAACAAAATGCAATATTTCAACATAATAAATTACTTAAAATTTATTGCATCTTTCCATTTCCACTACAACCATTTTTTCAAGTAACCATAAACAACTTTATTTCACATTCAATTTTGTAATTGGATACACTATTAATGTTTTACAACTTCTATGCTCTTATTTTCATTTTTACAAAAATACAAACACTTACAATAGCAATGCACTTTCCTTTTTCTTTGAGCATGATTCATTCTCTTACAATGTAAAGAACTTACTTTCTCACAACACAATTACAAGTAAACCTTTAAACATGATTTCCATTTTGATTTATTCCTTTACATATTACAATTTGAGGAGAAAGGAAATTATTCAATTCCTCAATGAACTTTCTTCAAAATAATAATACAACTTGGTAAATGAAACTTACAATGCAACATTTCTTTTTAAAAAAATACAATACTACAAGTCTTCCTCCTTAATTGGAAATAACAAAAGGGTTTTCTCACAAGGAAGGATTTCTTTTGGACATCAACAAATGCTCCAAGTTTCACATCACCAACAAGAGCTCCACCATGTCTTCACTTGATCAAAACAACAAAAAATTGGGGGAGAGGCAACACTCTCCACCCAACCAATAATCCAATGAGGAGAAGAAGTTATCCTCCTCATTGGCCCTCGAGCCCCAACCATAATGCAATAAAAGATGTATCCAACTCATGGAACCTATAAAAATCTTCCACATCACAATAAAAATATTTCACAACCATACCAAAACACAATCAACACCAAAAACAATCACAAGAAGGAATTTAACAAAATATACAAGGCTTGAAAATGCAAAGCCAATGGAGCAAGGATCTATCGGGGGATCACTTATGCCTCCCAATGGGAATTAGGTTCCCACCTTAAAGCCCTCAAATATACATCTCAAAACCCCTACACAAATATTATGCCTCCCTCAAAGTCCTCTTATGCCTCCCACATTCTTTTATGCCTCCCTACAATCTCTTATGCCTCCCCCATAAGAACTAACTAAGAAATGTAAGCATTTTCTTATCCAAGGTGGGGAACAAAACCCAAATCCCTATAAAACATGAAATAAAATCTTATGCCTCCCTACATATAAGATCCTCATAGCCTTCTCCTACACCATACTTACGAAATCTATACAAGAACCTAACAAGCATACCAACACATATACTCATTTTTGAATTAATTAAAGGTCACATCCAGACGAATTGTGATAAAACACCATGACCTATAAATTTAAAATGTATTTAATTAATTTTTCCCTCAAATTAATTAAATACCAGGAATTTGATTTAAAACCCCAAGTTGAGTCAACCTAAGGTTGGCGATGAGTTAGGACTAGGTCAGGTAGTTTTATAACTACTTTCGAGAGCATGAACCTATATAAGTTTGTATTATAATTGTAATATTCTTCTTCTTATTCTTCTTATCTCTCACCTAATCTTTTGGGGAACTATTTTATCTACCTTTACTGGACAATGTTGTTGTAACTTTGTGTAAACATATTTTCCCTCATGAATACAATGTTTTTACCATTGTTTTTTAATATTTCTCAATTATGAAATATGTCAATATTTTTGCAATTAAATTATTAATGTTATTTTTCCTTCATAGTGTGATTGATGCTTAGGTGATCAGACTTTGTGTTTGATATCAAGATACGCGGACTTCGTGCCACATCATCATATTCTAAAGGAGATAAATACTTTTTGTTATCCACGTTTGACATTCATTGTATGAATTTGTGACAGGTAAAGAAGTTACCTTTGTGCAGCTCTCTTCTTACAATTCATATGCATCTTTCTCATCTTTCCCATTTTGTAAATATGGTGATTTTGTATGACGAAGAAGGAAATATGAGTCCTTGATAGATAGATTTGCACAACTTTTTATCTCAGGTTTATCTATCTTTCCAAATACTTACATGGTTGTAATATTTTCTCCCTCGTTCCTCCATTCTCTCTGAATTTTCCTTTCCCAATTTTGTTTCCCTTTTGTGCTTTCTAGTTAAAATTGCCATAAAATTAAAAATCCCATTGTACAAGGTAACTACCCCTCTCAAACGTAGAGTAACTTCACCCTATCAAAAGGTGAATTTTCCTAAATCTTGTTAGTTTTTATGTGCTTCTATTGGGAATATTCAGTGATATAAAATCCAACCAACTCACTAAGTATTTAGTTGGATGTATATTTATTACCTAAATTAAAAACCACTTAAGAAAAACAAATAGAATCTTCTTACAGGAAACAACTTATCTTCAAATTGGTTAATAAATTTTCTTCCCCTGACTTCTATAATACTTGCCTTATTTTCTTCAAATAATATTGTCACACCATATTGAATATTAGCATGACATTTAGTTATTGTTGATGTAAAATTACAACACCCCTTGAATGGCCCAAGTTTTAATGGGGCATCCGGTATAATCTACATAACATGGGACCATCTCTCAAGCTCTGGGACTTGCGAACTTGAGAAGGTCCTCTGGAGAAGGCCGGATTCCTCTACCTAATCCTAATGCTAAACTACTCGTAATGTAGAAAATACACCTAACTACACCTATCCTAAAAATTCCAAGGAGACAAGGAGAGAGAAAGTGCCTAAAATGGGAAATCCTACACTAATGAGGTGACATCCCAAGAAAAGGGGCAAGATACTCTATTGAGGGAGGATGAAATAGGGAAAAGGGGGCTAAGGGACGTTAGATAGATGTAACATAGACCCATATCCTAATTATCCATTAAAAATCCATGAAACACAACATCATGAACTTGCAAGTGAAACAACATGCATAGAAAACAAACACGAAATGGAGAGGTAAGAAAATACAATAAAAATGAGCTAAGGTTGAAGAAACACCACAAAATATTATTTCTTCAAGGTATGCACAGACCATTACATTGATGCTCAGAGGAATAAATATGCTTTCCAAGTGTAGGAGAAGGCTTACAACTCAAATGGACTTGAGGGAAAATTTTGCAAGAGTTTCCCCAGCTCCCAAAATGTCTATCCTAAAAATGAGGCATATTTTACAATATATAAGCAATATCTCACCAACCCTCATTAAAGAGGTATGGGCATCCATAAAAATTCACTTCCTGAGGGTACTTATGTTAGATGAAGACATGGACACTATACCGCATTAAAATCCAATTGTTGAATTATTAGGACCCGTGAGCCACCCAACCATGTGGCGCATCCAACCTGGTTCTACCATCCAACCTGGGTGTCATGCAAATGAGAGGGGTGTGACAGGCATCAATGAAGTTTCAATATATGAGACATCCGATATTTCACTACATGACTTATCCAATGAATTGGCACCATGAAGTTTAGCTCCATTTGAAGAATATTTTGAGGAAAAAAAATGGAAATTTGATATAGATTAAGTAAGCTTCTCATAAGGTAAACTATAAGTTTTCTAGGAGCTTGATGATCAATGTTGTAAACTTGTCATTAAGGATTCAAATTACTATGTGACTCCCTCTCAGTTTGATCCCGATTCCCTCAAAATATTGATTTCATGGAAGACCTTCCTCTCCCCTCAATTAAAATAGACCATGTAGTGCTCACTTCCCTTTGACACCTTTTTAATACTAATCATGATACTGCTGATTATATTATGGATATGATTATGGACTTTATTATAGTATGATGATAGATGTTAGATCATGGATTATTGTTGACTTGATTCAGTTATGATGCTTGATGATTATTAGAGACATTTTATATGTTGATGATGATATACTGTTTGACATGGTTGTATTATGGATGTTGTGTGGACTTGTGATATTTGGATATTGTGAGTAGACCTAGAAATGGAAATTATTGGATGATGATATAGTTGTTGATAAAACTATAAATGCTATTGTTAGAATTGCTTTGATGTTGTTGTGATTCAAATATCTAAATGATTTTAGTAATTATATTTATATTATTTTAGGTTTTATGATATGGCCACGAGGCCGAATGAGGTATTTGTGTTTCACAGGTTAAAATATCACAACAAACAGTGGGGGATTGGAGACCAACCACACTTGAATTCTAGATGAATTCAACAAGGTCACCATGGAAACTAGTATTTGTTTGTGCGTGTTTGTGTGTGTTAGGGATTTCCATGGTGGGGGGGGGGGTGGGGGGGGGGGGTAACCTTTAATTATGGACCAAGGGGTTTTATGTATTTCTTTTATTTTGGTCCCTTTGTTTATGTTTGCATGTGTTTATTTTGTGGTGCTTTTACCCCTTCATTAATTATTAAATAGTGTGTAAATATTGAGAGTAACCATATTTTTAAAATAAATAAATCAAATATGTCATAAGAAGGTAATTAATGAGAGTTGTTGTCCCATGATTTTAAAGTGTTATAAGTAATGTGTAAGTGATATGTAAGTTATGTGGGAATTGACTTTGAGTGTGAAACACTCCACCTTCTTGGAAATTCAAATATGTCCTTGGAGGCTGATTTTGGAGGCTTGTGGGACAAGTTAAACTTGTCCCATACCTCTTAAATTTAATTACCAACAATACCTATGGTTGGGGAGTTGAGATTAGACTCTTATAATACCTTTTGAGAAGGTAAATTGTAGGTTTTAATTGCACTTTTCTTACATGATTTAATTTCAGTCCTTTGGGGTGTGGGTTGGATTTGAGTGTGACAGAGTCATATTATTCACCCACTTATTTACTATGCATTGGAGAATGAAGTTGACTTTTGGGTTATGGTTGAGGATGCGTGATGTGGCATCCTACATGGACCCACCTCATCCTCTTCTCTTCCCTCTTCTATAAAATTTGAATTCCTTGCCTTGTTTTGGGGTTGTTGCTTCATTTTTGGAGACTTCATTCTTGGGTGAATTCCTTGCCTTGTTTTGGGGTAGTTGCTTCACCTTTAGAGACTTCATTCTTGGGTGAATTCCTCACCTTGTTTCGGGTTTGTTGCTTCATTTTTGGAGACTTCATTCTTGGGTGAATTCCTTGCCTTGTTTTCGAGTTGTTGCTTCATTTTTTGAGACTTCATTCTTGGGCGAATTCCTTGTTGTTTTGGGAGCTCTTGCTTGAAGAAGTTTTTGGAAATTTTTTTCTTTCTTGTTCTTGGCTGATTTCAATTTCTTGCATTGGGATAAAGCTTTTTGTTTTGGAACCCGGAACAAACTACATCATGGAGATGTAGGATCTTGACTCTTGAAATGCTCTTCTTGTATGAATGTAAATGTTAATGTATGAATGTTTTGGCATGTTTGTGGGCTGTTGGGTAGAAGGCCTAGGAATGGTGTAGGAGAAGACTATGGGGGTTTTTTTTTTTTGGGAGGCACAAGTGTGTTTTAGGGAGGTATAAGGGTGGAGGGAGTTGGGATTTGGGTTCCACCTTAAAAAGAAATAGCTTGCATTTCTTTACTCGTTATGGGGTGCCATAAGAGGTTGAGGAGGCATAAGAAAATGTGAGTAATAAGGGGTACTTAGGGGAGGCATAAAGGCATGTCAGGGATTTGAAATGATATATATATATATATATATATATATATATATATATATTGGAGGTTTGTTCTTAGGTGGTGATACCAATTTCCCCTTTGGGAGGCATAAGTAGCATCCCCCATAGTTTTCTTTCTCCTTTGGCTTGCTTTGATGAAGCCTTAGTATTGTTTGTCGTTTTTTCAATGTAGTTGTAAACTACATTCTATTTTGGACTATGTTTTTTTTGTGAAAATGTTGCTTGTGTGTTTTTGGAAGCCTCTTGTTGCTATGAGTTGGATCACATCTTTTATTGTAATGTGGTTGGGGCTCGGGGGCCAATGAAGAAGGATGGCTTCTCCTCTTCATTGGATGTCTTGGTTGGGTTTCCCCTAATCTTGTTGTGATCAAATTGGAAGAATGAGAAATACGCATGCTGTTGTTCTGGAGCTGAGAAAAAGATAGTTTGACAGTCCCTTGTGAAATGAAATCTTATTGTAGCCCTTTCCCACCTAAAATTGGATGATATTTATATTAATTATAATGGAAAGATACTTTTTATTGACAATGAAATTTTAAATTCGAAATATAAAAGGTTTATACTCTATTTTTTGTTTTTTGAAAAGAATGTGAAAGAATGATACATATTTGGTATGATGTATTTTGAAATCAAATGGAAAGGAAGTTGTAAGAGTTTCATTTGAATTAACGGAAGTTTTTTTCCTTTTTCATATGATATTATTTCCATTGGAAATATGTGTTTAACATGCACTATGAAATCGCTGTTTGGAAAGTGGAAAAGTGAAACACGTGAAGAGAAAATGTATGATTCTGCCCTATTTAAAATATATGATTTTGGAAAGAATATAAACTGCATTCTTGTTTTAATTTTTTATTGAAGGAAAGAAAACTATTTTAAGACTAGCATGGAATGAATTCAATGTCTTATTTCATTGCAAAAAAGATAGTTATCTATGTTTTGGAAATGTGTACACTTCTTTCAATTCAATGTAACATTGTAAAATTCCTTTATCAAATATTCAAATAACCCTAAAAATAGATAAGAGGAAAATGAAATAATCAATTTTTATTATTGAGGCCAAAATGATCCCAAACCAAAATAAAAAACACTTAAGGAATTTCTTAGAAAACTTAGCAAAATCAGGCTCAAACCGTTTTGCACTCATTTTTGCTGCCAAGAAATGTAAATGTTCAAACTGCAAATTAATCAGGTAAATTGAATCTTGAAATCTTTCTTAAGTCCACCTAAGAACAATTCTCCATGTCCATTTGACATTTTGAGAGAGGAAGAAGATCAAATTGAACAAATCTCCCAAGTTAAAATTTGCCACTATGCACTATAAAAGCCTGCAGATCATTTTATTGAAATTGACCCCTTAAAATTTATAAAAAATAAAAAATTAATGATTTCTAAGTAATGAGGACGTTGAGATCTTTCCATAAAGTCCTTGTTTTCTGAAAACCGAGCTATCTAGCAAAAGTTATGGCCTTCTGAATTTTTTTCTTCACTTGGCGTCAAAAAAAAAATTAGAAAAAATTTCCTTGGCGGGCCCGCAGGCCCGAATTTTTTCCTTAGCACTTTGGAAAATTTTGGGAAAATTTTCCTAATTTTCCCCTCCTACCCGCAGCCAATCAAAGGCCACCATGTGGCACCACGAGGCATTGGCGAAGGGGTGGATCCTTTTTTTTACTTAGCGCTTCAAAAACATTTTGGGCAAATTTTCTTCATTTTCTCCATTGTCCTGCCAGCCCGTAGCCAATCAGGAGCTACCATGTGGCATCACGAGGCATCGGCAAAGGAGTGGGTCCCTTTTTTCCTTTGGCATTTCAAAAAATTTGGGAAAAAATTTCTCCACCGCCCCACAGCCAATCAGGAGCTGCCACGGGGCATCGCAAGGCGTCAGCAGAGATGCGGGTGAATATTACCCTTTCTACCTTTGGGGTGCTAAAACCCTTTTATCCCTACCACCCTGCCTTCCCCCCACTGGCTTTGGAGGCGCCACATTTCCCTTATGGACTTGCGGACCCGCGGGAGTGCAGGCGCAAAGGTGGTTTTTTTCCCCCACGCAGGAAATTTTCCAAAGGTCTGCCATGGCCCCACCGACCTAACTAATCCTTCGAGAAATATTTCTCTCCGCAGCCCACAGACCCGTCCATGGGGAAAATTTTCTCCCCTGGGCCCGCAGGCCTGCTCTTGGGGATAATTTTCACCCCAAGGCCCGTCGGCCCATAACTTGAGAAATATGAGGAGTTAGCAGGACTTCTTTATATCAATGGAAAGGTGAGAAAAATTCCTATCCACTGGAAAATATTTAGGGAAAATTTTAATGCATTAAGTTTGAGAAAAAAAAATTGAACCTTTAAGCCTATTAGAGAGTGGGTATGGTGAGGAATTACCCTCTGAATCTAATTAAACCTTCTAACCCTAAATTTTGGACATTATGACTTATAATAATGGTTAATAAAAGAAAATTATATTCTAGTGGATTAGAATTATTCTGGAACCTGTTAGTGACAATTGTTGTCTTGTAACCTAGTTGAAGATTCTTTTAATAAAAAAAAAGTATTCCATAAATTTCCTAACTAATCCTAGGTTCTTCTTAGGTCTCAAGTGGGTTATTGTAGTGGGCGTTATAGACCGATACTTGAACATCCCTTGGTCGACGTTTCTTTGACCAACGTGGTAGGAGTGGAAAATAGGATCTACAGTGCCTGTAAGGAGGATCTATGATATTTGTGGAGTTCAGAGGAGATGGTGAAGTGGAAATCTGGCACAATGTTGAATGAAATAAACACTTTTGTCCCTTCATTGGCCTACACCCAAGGCATGTTAGAATCATAGTGCATGATTTCAACAAAAAAAGGCATGAGGCAGTTTTCTGATTCGGCATACCTCTATTTATTATAAGATTAAAGACCAGTAGAGGAAAGGATCCTAGGACACATTGTCCAAACACAACTGAGGTTATTTAGCAACATGAATTGCAAGGAATTTCTCCAACAGCCTACGTGTAGAAGATGAGGGGATGTATGAAAGTATTCCAAATCAATTTTTAATAAACACAAGATTACAACCCCAATTTCATTGATTCCCCAAGCAACCAGTCAACAAGGTAAAGCCTTTGATGTTGTGTAGGAATCTGAGCACATGAAAAAAATTCCTTGAGATGCTAGATGTAGTACTGTAAGCAATGATAGGGATGTACAACCTTTGAGAGACCGAAGACAAGCCCAAGAGATCTAGTTTCTTCTTTGAGTTTCTACAAGTCTCAAAAACTTGCATTTTGAGGACATAGTGAATAAAAAAATGCATATCTGAGTCTTGTTCGACGTACAGTACGAGACAGAGAAATGTTGTGCCAAGCTTGATGAAGGCTATGATGCAGATGACAAACCCAAGATAGAATGCCCATAGGAGTGTCTACATCTCTCTACGCGAGTATACCGAGCCAACTCCTTCATCCGCAACGAGAGCACATTTGGTCATAGCGATTCAAAGAAATCCAGACGTCTTCCTCGCCACAAGAAGCAAAAAGGACACATCACGACTCAACAAGATGATGACTACGAACAAGAAGAACCAAAATCAGAAGACGAAGATGATGATGTCTTAGGGGTACCTTTGTAAAAGCAATGAAATAAGGGGAGGAAGTTGGCATATTCCATTATTTAATTTTTTTGTTGACCTTCCACATACCTCCCATCCCTTGATATTCACATCTTAGGGAGCATGTATAGATTAAATTGTATGATCATTGAATAAGATATCCAGTGCAATTTATTATTATGTTATTTTGGCTAACATTTTCTTTTACTTTAAATTATTATATGTGCTTCTAGGAAATAATTCCTTTTCTAAATGATCGATTATAACAAAGCCACCATCTCGTAAGCTCCATAGTATTGTGCATGAAACTTTTATTTTTCAAAGAATCTTTCCTTTTTTTTGCAAAAGTCAACTCATTATATTCCACCAAGGAAGAAGAGTTATAAAATAAAATGTGGGCCAGGGGGTATCTTTCTTATCATCTACTAAACATAATATAATTAAATTATGAATAACTACTTAAATCAGCACTTCTATTTTTCTTCCCGTTTTAAACTTATTCTATAGTTTCACCAAGAATTTGATAAAACACTTGCCACCCCTACCATATATAGTATTTCATGTAGATCCATGCACCCATACACCTCTTTAAAGATATAATTTGCAACCACATGGATAGATGAAGTCTTAATTGCTCGAAGGAATGAATAGAAGGTCACTGGTTGTCCACCGGCAGAGAGTTGGACTCGGAGACATGAATTGTATTTTTATTATTGTTCATACCGGGAAGCCCTCCATATGCCAATTTCTGGTATGATGAAAGAGCGTTATTGGTGAGTGGTGGGCAGGGGTTGTTTCCATTGCTGTTCCGACTAGATTCTAACCGTTCCATATGTGTGGATAATATATTATTGTTATTGGCATTTCGTGGGGGTGTTGCCTTTGCATTTCGTGGCGGGCATTTGGTGGGGCTGTTGCATTTGCAGCTTCGATCAGAGACTAACAGGTCCATATTTGTGGCAAATACATTGTTGTTGTTGGCATTCCCTGGGGGTGGTGGACATTTGGTTGGGCTGTTGCCTTCGCAACTTCGATCAGAACCTAACTGCTCCATGTTTTGTAGTGTGTCAAGCGGATACATACACCGTAAACATCACGTAGAGAACAAGCATTTTCGTAAGAAATAAACTCGCCATGCTGAGGAGGGAGTTTGATATGATCGGCAAAATAATATATTTCAATTGTTATAGTTTGATTTAAATAATAGATTGAGATGGAGGCGGGATTGATCATTATATGCCATACTGTGTCATATTTATAAGAGGAAACAATGATACGAAAATAATAGCTCATTCAAAGTCATACAGCGTATTGTACACGCACAGGTTTTTTTTTTGGGTTTTGATTTTATTGGAGTTTCTTTTTCAAAATCGATGGTTTGACTAAAAACGAACAAGGGCTATTAATATTGTTTTTTCTATAGATAACAACATACAATCTCTTACCGCATTGCGTATTATACCATGAACACTGACGGATTTATAGCTATTAAACCCAGAATTATATTGAAGTGACAAACCGTTGTAGATTTCTAGTTTGTCAATTATTAGCTTCCACTATTCTTCGTTTTATTAATTTAATTCCACTCTTGAAGGTTTTATTAATTTAAGTTAACACGTTTTTATAATTAATTTGTCTTGGTATATATTATATCAACATGTTAATAGCAATGCACAAAAATTGCAAATGTGTGAGAATTTTATGAAATAAATAATGGTTTAATTGCTGGAGAAACATTTCATATTTCTATACTTTAGTGATATTATACTTTCCACACATTATTTATCACCTCTCAAGTTTTTGATCCAATATTTTTTTTAGCTTTATATAATTACATAATGGGTATTTTTGTATTTGACCCAAAACAATTATTTTAGGGTATTTTCTATTTTCCTAAAAAAATATTTATTTTTAAATTAGGTTAAAATTCGATTTTGAGGGGACCAAAAAATCCTGTATACAAATGGAGAAAAGATAAAGCAGTAAAGATCGCATGGGGAGGCCTCTACCAATGGCAAACAACACCAACAAACCAACAAGGACACGAGTGACCCAAAAACAAACCAGGGAAGAACCCAAAGGAAGTTGGGTCATCAAATCATGAAAACAATAATGCACCATGACACAAAGACAAGGAATGAATGGATCAAGACACACCGACAGACGCAACACGGCTTCGAGTCACTCGTTTTAAGTGCCCAATTTTAAGTTTCTTGGGTTGGACTAACGTCCACCCACCCGCATAAAACTGAGATCAAGAGGCCCTGCCACCACCACCATCCGAACTAGGCCCAAGGACCACGTCGAGCCTATCGTCCCTATCATCCATTAAACATCGTCATAGTTTACCCACAATGGACCCACTCAAATCCTCATTAATATTCACATTTTTGAATTTTGAATGGGTTGTGGCAGTCCCAAAGTCTCAACACTGCCACTGCACAGGTCAGATCCTAAACCCTCTAACTCATCTACCATGTCGCCATGGCGGACACAAAAGTTACCGACAAGTGCAAGCCCTTTAATGCTATTTTAAAATTTTGAATTTTGAACCGAATTTCTCCCACCAATAGTATTCTCCCTCCTTCACCGCTGTCGTCTCCAAGCCACTGCATTTTCCATTAGCCTCCTCCATGCTCGACTCCATGTTTTTCATCTCGACGGAATCCTCCACTCTACCTTCGGTCTCATTTTCACCCTCCATTTAATCTACAAAATCATCTAACTCCTCTGCCTCATTGTAATCTTCCTGGAAAAAAATCATTCGATTACCACAGGGAGCCACAGCCTCCGACTGATTCAGATTCCCACTGTGACTACAGTTCTTAAGGCCATATCCAACCATTTGACACTATTCACAAATGATCACCGATTTCTCAATTTGTATCATTTGTTTCCATTTCATGAATGGTGATTCCATAGTTAGTTTTTTGGGCACCATGCACCCCTCGAGAACATTGATGCACATCCTAGCGAAAGCCAACCTAGATCTAGATTTTGTAGCGGGGTCGACAACTATTAACCGACCCATGGAATGACCAATCCCCAGAAACACTTTGCACTCCCAGAATTCAAAGGGAAGTTGTGGGAGATAAATCTAAATAGGAAGAGCCTGAAATGTAAATTTTTGAAGTAGCCTTAGCCTCAAACGATTGAGGGAAAGGACAAATTTGATTCATTTTGAAAATAGAAAAGGAAATGTTCTCCTATAAGAGCTCGTACCTCCACTTTGCATTCTCATTTCCTTCTGCACCAGTCCTTAACAAAATCAATGTTCAACCTAAGTCCTATGAAACATCCTAAAGCCATAAATTGTAATCTTTCCTTAGCCTTGGTGACCACCGCACCGTCTAATGCGGTTCAGCATCCGGCCAGGTCGGAATGAGTTTCAACGCATCCTATGGCACCAACCCAAAAATTCTGGCAGCGCACAAAGAAGGGACCGCAGCTGAAGCCCCTGATACATTCTATGTTCCTGTCCCTGGAATAGTGTGCCCCTCATTCGCTTGCAGACTTCTCTCTTTGTCTATTACATGTTTTCCTTCATGTCTTCCTCTAAAAGAATATAATTATAGTGTTTGATATCATATTTTTCCTATAACATAGATGACAATTTAGAGGTTTTAGAAATGAATCATTTTTTTAGAGTTATGAGTGATGTTCTGTGAGTTTTTGAAGTTCTAAATTTCATTTAAAAGTGGGAAATGGTAGCTATGACACCCATATTTTATATTTTATGAACAAACGGTCATGTTATATATTATCATATTTTAATATTTGAAAAATTTATAAAAAGTATTTGTTTGGAGAAAATGAAGCACTTAGGTACAAATGAAGAACATTTGAAGTTTGTGAGATTTAATGATAAATTAAAAGTATTGGCATGCTTAGTACTTATTTTTCAATTAAAAAAAATAATTAGAAATTATAAATCATCGCATATAAATCTCAAGATATTTTTGCTTTTTCTCATTTGTAAAAATTTATACATTTTAGGCACATACGGAAAACATTTAAATGTTTCAAGTCATTATATGATGAATTTTTTAAGAACACTATTCAAAATAATTTTAGTCATCATCCTCTAATCACCCATGTGACCTAAATGATAGTCTCTCATATGACCTACAACTCAATATTTTTAACTCCTAACCTCTTATCCTAATTATGGAGCTACAAAATTCTAGAGCTGATAACTGTTTTATGTCAAAGGACTGAAAGGGTTATTTTTCTATCCTTATTATATTTTGAGTTTATCGAATCATATATTCTCTATATTCAACTAGGATTCTAGAATAGCTTAATTACATATAAATTTCTTATTTTAGGAACCCTCTAAAGGCTATAATTTTTGGTCTCCTCAAGATAATTAGTTATATTGTTTTCTAAAAAGACAAATTGCACTCTACATATATTCTTTTGATGAAAAATATCTTATATTATATTAAAAGAAACACAATATAATATTTTTCCAACAAAAACGTGTGTGGTATGAGAGCACACCCCAAAGCCATGAGCACACTAGGACACTCTTATGAATGTTGGGGTTAATCACACCAATTGTATAGACATATATTAAGATCTAAGCATACAAGCAATAAAATCATAAATAAGCCAGAATAAATAATACACAATATATAATTTGTGTAGTGCCCACTTCCCTTTGACACCCTTTTGATACTAATCATGATACTGTTGATTATATTATGGACATGATTATGGACTTTATTATAGTATGATGATAGATTTTAGATAATGGATTATTGTTGAATTGAATCAGTGATGATGCATGATGATTATTAGAGACATTTTATATGGTAATGATGATATACTATTTGACATGGTTATATTATGGATGTTGTTCAGACTTGTGATATTCGGATATTGTGAGTAGACCTAGAAATGGAAATTATTGGATGATGATATAGTTGTTGATAAATCTATAAATGATATTGTTAGATTGATTTGATGTTGTTGTGATTCATATATCTAGATGATTTTGGAAAATTATATTTATATTGTTTTGGATGTTCTGATAAGGCCACAAGGCCAAAGGAGGTACTTGTATTTTACAGGTTAAAATATCATAACAAACATCGGAGGATTGGAGACCAACCACATTGGAATTCTAGATGAATTCAACAAGGTCACCATGGCAACAAGTATTTGTTTTTGTGTGTTTGTGTGTGTTATGGATTCCCATGGGGGGAATCACCTTTAATTGTGACCATGTGGTTTTATGTATTCCTTTTATTTTGGTCCCTTTGTTTATGTTTGCATGTGTTTATTTTGTGGTGCTTTTACCCCTTTCATTATTCATTAAATGGTGTGTAAATATTGAGAGTAATCATATTGTTAAAATAAATAAATCAAATATGTCATAAGAAGGTAATTAATAGAGTTGTTGGCCTTGAATTAAAGTGTTGTAAGAGATGTGTAAGTGATGTGTAAGTTAACTTTTGAGTGTGAAACACTCCATCTTCTTGAAATTTTGAAATTGTCTTTGGAGGCTACTTTTGGAGGCTTGTAGGACAAGTTAAACTTGTCTCATACCTCTTAAATTTAATTACCAACCATACCTACGGTTGGGAAGTTGAGATTAGAATTTTGTGATACTTTTTGAGAAGGAAAATTTTAGGTTTTAATTACATTTTTTTTACATGATTTAATTTCAGTCCTTTGGGGTGTGGGTTGGATTTGAGTGTGTAAGTAAACTGTATTATTCACCCACCTATTTATTATGCTTTGGAGAATGATGTTGACTTTTGGGGGTTGGGGTTGAAGATGTGTGATATGGCATCCTACGTGGATCTGCTTCATCCTCTGCACTTCCCTCTTCTATAAAATTTGAATGGCTTTCCTTGTTTTGGGGTTGCTTCATTTTTGGAGACTTTATTCTTGGGCAAATTCCTTACTGTTTTGGGAGGTCTTACTTTGAAGAAGTTTTTGGAAGATTGTTGCATGCTTGTTCTTGACTGATTGGATTGCTTGCATTGGGATAAAGATTTTTGTTTTGGAACTTAGGACAACTCCATCATGGAGAGGTAGGAGCTTGACTCTTCAAATGATCTGCTTGTATGAATGTAAATGTTAATGCATGAATGTTTTAGCTTGTTTGTGGGTTGTCGGGTAGATGGCCTAGGAATGGTGTAGGAGAAGACTATGGGTTTTATTTTGTGGGAGGTACAATTATGTTTTAGGGAGGTATAAGGGTGGAGGGAGTTGGGATTTGGTTTCCACCTTCCAAAGAAATAGCTTGCATTTCTTTACTCGTTATGGGGTGCCATAAGAGGTTGTGGAGGCATAATGAAATGTGTGGAATAAGGGGTACTTGGGGGATGCATAAGGGCATGTTAGGAATTTGAAATGATATGTGTGTATGTGTGTGTGTGTGTGTGGTTTATTCTTAGGTGGTGATACCTATTTCCCCTTTGGGAGGCATAAGCAACATCCCCCATAGTTTCTTTCTCCTTTGGCTTGCTTGATGAAGCCTTTGTGTTTTTTATCATGTTTTAATGTAGTTGTAAACTACATTCTATTTTAGACTGTGTTTTAATTGTGAATGTACTCCTTGTGTGTTTGTGGAAACCTGTTGTTTCCATGAGTTGGATCACATCTTTTATTGTATTATGGTTTGGCCTTAGGGGCCAATGAAGAAGGATGGATTATCCTCTTCATTGGATGTCTTGTTTGGGTGGAGAGTGTTTCCTTTGCCCTACTCTTGTTGTGATCACAATTTGGAAGAATGAGAAATATGCATGTTGCTATTTTAGAGCTGAGATAAAGACAGTTTGACAGTCCCTTGTGAAATGAAATCTTATTGTAGCCCTTTACCACTTTAAGGTGGATGATCTATATATTCATTGCAATGGAAAGATACTTGTATCGACAATTAAATTTGAAATTTGAAATGTAAAAGAGTTATACTCTGTATTCTATTTTGGAAAGAATGTGAAGGAATGATACGTAATTTGTATGTTGTATTTGAATTAATGGAAGTGCTTTTGTCTTTTCCATACGATATTATTTCCATTGGAAATTTTTGTTTAACATGCACTATGAAATACCTATTTGGAAAGTGGGAAAGTGAAACATGTGAGAAGAAAATGTATTATTTTGCACTGTATATAAAATATGTTTTTGGAAAGAATAAAAGAAGGAAGTAGTAAAGTTGTCTTTTGGAATAAATAAAGGATTGCATAAATTTCCTCAAATTGTATCATTGTGTTGATTTTAATCATCTAGATGCGAGTTGTAATCTATGTTTGAAAGGAAGAAATGAGTATGAAGGAACTGTAATAATCTTTCTTTTGAAATATGTGAAAATTGGAAATCAGATCAGTATTTTAGTTTTGAGTAGTTGAATTGAATCAACAAAATGTATTAGATTAGAATTGGAAAATATTATAATACCTGGAAGAAGAAAATGGCAAATAAACCTGTTATCCAAAATTCACCCCTCAAGGTAATTTTGATAACATGGATCAAATTCTTTAGTCCCAAGAAATTATATTGATTCAAGGCAAAAAATCATGTTTCTGGGGTCCCCTCGGCTTCTTTCTAACTCTCCTTTCCAAGAAGAAAACCCAGCAAGTTTTAAAAATGTGAAAAAATTGCAAAAGCCAAGCTTGGTGCCAAAATATATATAAAATCGGCTAAGTCTTGTCCTAGGTGGTCCTTGGGACAGTTGGGACGCCGGACCACGAATCGGCCAAAAACCCGCCAGGCGGAATGCGCAGCATTTGGGACAGTTGGGACGTCGGGACGCGCGGGATGCGAAAAGGCGAACTGGCCGAAAAGTGGAAAAAATCGACTAAGTGTTGTTTTTCGCGCAGTTTGGGACAGCCGGGCCAAAGGTACGTGCGGGACGCGAACCGGCCGAAAAGCCGAAGGACAGTTTGGGACATCTGGGCCAAAGGTACACGCGGGACGTGATGGACGTAAAAATCCGAACCGGCCGAGAGAAAAATTTGTCAAGTTTGGGACATCTGGGACAAAAGTACGCGGAGGACGTGAATCGGCTGATTCGGCCGAAACATGAGACTTTCGTCCAAGGCAGTTTGGGACATCCAGGACAAAAGTACGTGTAGGACACGCGGGACGTGAAAAGCCGAAGTGGCTGAAGGCAAAAAAGAAAAGTCAACGTTTGACCCGTGAAACTTCAAATGGCCATAACTTTTGACTCCGAGCTCTGATTTTCACAAAATTGGACTTTCTGGAACGAGCACGACGTCCTCTACATAATATAATTAAATTATGAATAACTACTTAAATCAAAAATTCTATTTTTCTTACCGTTTTAAACTTATTCTATAGTTTCACCAAGAATTTGATAAAACACTTGCCACCCCTACCATATATAGTATTTCATGTAGATCCATGCACCCATACACCTCTTTAAAGATATAATTTACAACCACATGGATAGATGAAGTCTTAATTGCTCGAAGGAATGAATAGAAGGTCACTGGTTGTCCACTGGCAGAGAGTCGGACTCGGAGACATGAATTGTATTTTTATTATTGTTCATACCGGGAAGCCCTCCATATGCCAATTTCTGGTATGATGAAAGAGCGTTATTGGTGAGTGGTGGGTAGGGGTTGTTTCCATTGCAGTTCCGACCAGATTCTAATCGTTCCATATTTGTGGAGAATATATTATTGTTATTGGCATTTCGTGGTGGGCATTTGGTGGGGCTGTTGCCTTTGCAGCTTCGATCAGAGACATTTCGGGGTGGTGGACATTTGGTTGGGTTGTTGCCTTTGTAACTTCGATCAGAACCTAACTGCTCCATGTTTGTAGTGTGTCGAACGGATACATACACCGTAAACATCACATAGAGAACAAGCATTTTGGTAAGAAATAAACTCGCCATGCTGAGGAGGGAGTTTGATATGATCGACAAAATAATATATTTCAATTGTTATAGTTTGATTTAAATAATAGATTGAGATGGAGGCGGGATTGATCATTATATGCCATACTGTGTCATATTTATAAGAGGAAACAATGATACAAAAATAATAGCTCATTCAAAGTCATACAGCGTATGGTACACGCACAGGTTTTTTTTTGGGTTTTGATTTTATTGGAGTTTCTTTTTCAAAATCGATGGTTTGACTAAAAACGAACAAGGGCTATTAATATTGTTTTTTCTATAGATAACAACATACAATCTCTTACCGCATTGCGTATTATACCATGAACGCTGACGAATTTATAGCTATTAAACCCATAATTATATTGAAGTGACAAACCGTTGTAGATTTCTAGTTTGTCAATTATTAACTTCCACTATTCTTCGTTTTATTAATTTAATTCCACTTTTGAAGGTTTTATTAATTTAAGTTAACACGTTTTTATAATTAATTTGTCTTGGTATATATTATATCAACATGTTAATAGCAATGCACAAAAATTGTAAATGTGTGAGAATTTTATGAAATAAATAATGGTTTAATTGCTGGAGAAACATTTCATATTTCTATACTTTAGTGATATTATACTTTCCACACATTATTTATCACCTCTCAAGTTTTTGATCCAATATTTTTTTTAGCTTTATATAATTACATAATGGGTATTTTTGTATTTGACCCAAAACAATTATTTTAGGGTATTTTCTATTTTCCTAAAAAAATATTTATTTTTAAATTAGGTTAAAATTTGATTTTGAGTGGACCAAAAAATCCTGTATACAAATGGAGAAAAGATAAAGCAGTAAAGATCGCATGGGGAGGCCTCTACCAACGGCAAACAACACATACAAACCAACAAGGACACAAGTGACCCAAAAACAAACCAGGGAAGAACCCAAAGGAAGTTGGGTCATCAAATCATGAAAACAATAATGCACCATGACACAAAGACAAGGAATGAATGGATCAAGACACACCGACAGATGCAACACGGCTTCGAGTCACTCGTTTTAAGTGCCCAATTTTAAGTTTCTTGGGTTGGATTAACGTCCACCCACCCGCATAAAACTGAGCTCAAGAGGCCCTGCCACCACCACCATCCGAACTAGGCCCAAGGACCACGTCGAGCCTATCATCCCTATCATCCATTAAACATCGTCATAGTTTACCCACAATGGACCCACTCAAATCCTCATTAATATTCACTTTTTTGAATTTCTAATGGGTTGTGGCAGTCCCAAAGTCTCAACCCTGCCACTGCACAGGTCAGATCCTGAACCCTCTAACTCATCTACCATGTCGCCACGACGGACACAAAAGTTACCGACAAGTGCAAGCCCTTTAATGCTATTTTAAAATTTTGAATTTTGAACCGAGTTTCTCCCACCAATAGTATTCTCCCTCCTTCACCATTGTCGTCTCCAAGCCACTGCATTTTCCATTAGCCTCCTCCACGCTCGACTCCATGTTTTTCATCTCGATGGAATCCTCCACTCTGCCTTTGGTCTCATTTTCACCCTCCATTTAATCTACAGAATCATCTAACTCCTCTGCCTCATTGTAATCTTCCTGGAAAAAAATCATTCGATTACCACAGGGATCCACAGCCTTCGACTGATTCAGATTCCCACTGTGACTACAGTTCTTAATGCCATATCCAACCATCTGACACTATTCACAAACGATCACCGATTTCTCAATTTGTATCATTTGTTTCCATTTCATGAATGGTGATTCCATAGTTAGTTTTTTGGGCACCATGCGCCCCTCGAGAACATTGACGCACATCCTAGCGAAAGCCAACCTAGATCTAGATTTTGTAGCGGGGTCGACAACTATTAACCGACCCATGGAATGACCAATCCCCAGAAACACTTTGCACTCCCAGAATTCAAAGGGAAGTTGTGGGAGATAAATCTAAATAGGAAGAGCCTGAAATGTAAATTTTTGAAGTAGCCCTAGCCTCAAACGATTGAGGGAAAGGACAAATTTGATTCATTTTGAAAATAGAAAAGGAAATGTTCTCCTATAAGAGCTCGTACCTCCACTTTGCATTCTCATTTCCTTCTGCACCAGTCCTTAACAAAATCAATGTTCAACCTAAGTCCTGTGAAACATCCTAAAGCCATAAATTGTAATCTTTCCTTAGCCTTGGTGACCACCGCACCGTCTAATGCGGTTCAGCGTCCGGCCAGGTCGGAATGAGTTTCAACGCATCCTATGGCACCAACCCAAAAATTCTGGCAGCGCACAAAGAAGGGACCGCAGCTGAAGCCCCTGATACATTCTATGTTCCTGTCCCTGGAATAGTGTGCCCCTCATTCACTTGCAGACTTCTCTCTTTGTCTATTACATGTTTTCCTTCATGTCTTCCTCTAAAAGAATATAATTATAGTGTTTGATATCATATTTTTCCTATAACATAGATGACAATTTAGAGGTTTTAGAAATGAATCATTTTTTTAGAGTTATGAGTGATGTTCTGTGAGTTTTTAAAGTTCTAAATTTCATTTAAAAGTGGGAAATGGTAGCTACGACACCCATATTTTATATTTTATGAACAAACGGTCATGTTATATATTATCATATTTTAATATTTGAAAATTTTATAAAAAGTATTTGTTTGGAGAAAAGTTAATGCTCATTCCCGTCAAATGACAGAAAACGCCTGCCAGACCCAAAATAGCTGCCCGCACTCAGAAGGCCATAACTTTTGCATTTCTCAACGAAATCACACAAAATTGGTACTGTTGGAATTGTGGCTCGGATTCCAATGCATAGCAGTCAAGAAATTCTGGATTTGATGAGAAATTGGTCGATATTTTTTAGAAAACATGGCTGGGTTCATAACAGTGTTTTATTTGGTGGTTGGGAGTGCAATTAAGAGGCATGGTCATCATTCTTTCTCTGCTGCAGCACCTGGGATAGTATGGGGAGCCTTTTGCAAGTAATGTACAATCATTTTACTCCATTTAATGCCTCTTACAAGTGGTTGAAGGACAGATTTCGGGATTTTCCATTTTCCCTTCTCTCTCTCTTCTCATTTTTCTATAAATTGGAGTGTTGGGCTCATTGTAAAGGGAGAGTTTTCAGATAGCAAAGCTCTGTCAAAATTGCTTTGTGAAGCCAATGTGCTGCAGGCCCTTGTAGTGGACTCCTTGCATGGTGATCTAGGCCCTTATCCTGTAATAGATTGAACTGTGCATATCATGAAGCAATAAAATATTAGTTTGTGGATGTATCTTCCCCTGCTGTGTTTTCTTGCATTCTTCTTGCTCCTTTAATATTTTTACAAGAATATTGTGTCTATTATTATGTTCTTGCAGGGGTCCATTATCATTGTGTATGCTTGGAATATCGTTGTGAATGCATTTTGCTAGATTATGGAGAACTGTCATCACCTCTTCTAGTGTGTACTTTACCTCTGTATTTCACGCATTTGGAGACTACTCTCACACCCTCCTTTTCTGGTGTATCACCGCTTTAGTGTAGGATTTCATTTTATGCATTCTCTCTCCCTGGTCCCTTGGAAATTTATATTAGAATAGTTAGTTTCCCCTGCATTAGAGTAGATTGTGGCAGGTAGTTTAGGAGTAAGAACCAGCTTTCTCTGGAGGTCTATCTCAAGTAGCAAGTCCCACAACTTGAAGATAGTACCCATGTTATCCAATCACACCGTGAGTTCAAGTATATGCACTTGTATAAATACAGGGGTTCTGTGATTCGGTGATAATAAAACCCTTTAAAAATTTGATCCTTGTCTTGTATTTTCAAATTGGTAATTATTTTATCCAAAATGCACAGATCGGACCTGCAACAATGAAATAACAAATAAAAATGATTGAATTGAAGTAGTTTTCCCTAAACAAATCCAGTTAGACAAAAATAATTAAATAAAATCTTTCAAAACCTGGCAAGACCGAGTTCAAAGTTTTCGCATTCGTTTTTCTGTCAAAATTGTAAATTTCAATTTTGGAATTCAATCAATTAGATCTACCTCACAAAATTATCCTAATTCCACATAAGAATTATTCTCCATGTCTATTTGGCATGTTGAGAGAGGGAAAATAACAAATTGAACAAATTTAATAAGTTCATTTTTTACCAATTTGCACTATAAAAGCATGCAGGTCGTTTTCTTGAAATTGACCCCTTAAACTTTATCAAAATCAAAAATTAATTATACATGAGTAAAGAGGACGACGAGATATTTCCACAAAGTCCTCGTTTTCCCAAAACCAAGCTCTCTATCTAAATTTATGGCCTTCTGAAGTTTTTCTTCGCTTGGCGTTAAAAAAAAGGGCAAAAAAATTTCCTTGCCGGGCTCGCAGGCCTGAATTTTTCGCTTAGAGCTTCGGAAAATTTTTGGGCCAAATTTTCCCCAGCGCTCCACCGGCGCGCAACCAATCAGAGGCTACCACGTGGTACCATGAGGTGTCAGCGGAGGGGCGGATCCTTTTTAACTTAGCGCTCTTGGAAAATTTTGGGAAAATTTTACAAATTTCCTTTGTCAGCGCACAACCAATCAGGTGATGCCACATTGCGTCATGAGGCATCAATAGAGGAGAAGGTCCCTTTTTTCCCTTTTATGTTTCAGAAAATTATGGGAAAATTTTCCCA
This sequence comes from Taxus chinensis, assembly GCA_019776745.2. NCBI lineage: Eukaryota > Viridiplantae > Streptophyta > Pinopsida > Cupressales > Taxaceae > Taxus > Taxus chinensis. The sequence goes on from CM034146.1 coordinate 791,421,357, forward strand.
TTTTTCCCCACCACCCCGCTGCCCCATAGCCAATCAGGAGCCGCCACGTGGCATCACAAGGTGTCGGCAGAGGCACGGGTGAATGCTACCCTCTTAGCCCTTCAGGGTGTTAAACTAATTTTCTCCCTACCACCCCACCTTCCCCACATTGGATTAGGAGAAACAACATGTCCCTTGTATACTTACAGGAGCGCGGACACAAAGTTGGCTTTCCACCCCGCACGGGAAGATTTTTCAAAATGTCTCCCGCCGCCCCGCTCTCCCCGCGTTGACTTGGGAGGTGCCACGTGTCCCTTGTGGACTTGCGGACCCTCGGGTGCACAGGCTCAAGGTTGGTTTTTTTTTTCCCCCACGGGAAATTTTCCAAAGGTCTCCTCGTGGCCCGCCGACCCACCCTTGGGGTAAATTTTCACCCCTGGGCCCACAGGCCCGCTCTTGGGGAAAATTTTCACCCCAAGACCCGTTGGCCCATAACTTGGAATATATGAGGAGTTAGGAGGACTTATTTATATCAATGGAAATGTGAGGAAATTTCCAATCCAATGGGAATAATTTGGGAAATTTTTGAATGCGTTAAGTTTGAGAAAAAATCAAGTTGAACCTTTAATCCTATTAGAGAGTGGGTATGGTGAGGAATTACCCTTTGAACCTAATTGAACCTTCTAACCCTAAATTTTGGACCATATGACCTCTAATAATGTTTATTAAAAGAAAAGTATGTTCTAGTGGATTAGAATTGTTCTAGAACGTGTTAGTGACAATTTTTGTCTTATGACCCTGTTGTAGATTCTTTCAATCAAAAAGAAAATTATTCCATAGTTTTCCCAACTAATCTTAGGTTGTTCTTAGGTCTCAATTGGGTTTTTTTAGTGGGCATCACAATTTATTATTCAAAGCTTCATAGAGGATATACAAAGCTTCATAGAGGATATATTATTCAAAGCTTCATAGAGGATATACAATTGAAGATCTGCAATCTTCCACACCTCCTAGATGTAAAGTACTTCTTCCTCACAAGTTTCTCTTTTTCTCTCTCCAATTATTCTCTTTTCAATTCTCTATTCTTAATTAGTTCTTATTTTCTAACCCTAAATTTCTAGCTTATATATGCATGTAAAAACATAGGCCACTTTAGCTATGCAATTATAATCATTAGATCAACTTTATATCAAAGGTTAGATCTAATTTCTGTGAGTTAAATAAAACAATCACGCACAAGTAACTAATGTTGGCTACCCTAACTGATACCAGTTCCTACTTGCTTTGACCGATGCCGGTCCCTAGGTGACCGACTTTGGTATACCAACCGACGCCGGTTACTATGTATTCTAGTAAGTTAATAAAGCATGCTAATGTGAAGAAATTAAGCTCCATAACTCAACAATCTCCCACTTGGAGATAAATTGTTGCATTGTACCATACAACTCCATTCTTGGATCCTTTCCTTGGTCTATTTCTCCCTCTTCAAATCTCGAATTTGAAGACCAGTGGAAGTGGAGTGTATCTCCAACTTCTCCTTTGCCAATGGCTTCGTTAGCATATCCGTGGGATTATCTTTTGTATGAATTTTATCCAGTTTCAGTTGCACATCTTCCAAAACCTTACATATGAAGTGATATCTCAACTGAATGTGTTTTGTTATTGAATGAAATGCTGAATTATTTTCTATATGAATCGCACTTATCCTATCACTATACAATATACAATCCTCTTGCTCCTTTCCCAACTCTTCCATGAACATGCTCATCCATATCATCTCTTTGTTAGCCTTTATAGCTACAACATACTCAGCCTTTTTAGTAGACAAAGCCACAACCTTATGCAATCTCGAAATCTAGCTAAATGTTTTCCGAGCTACTAGCAGTACATATCCAGTGGTGCTTCTCCTACCATCAAAATCTCCATCCATATCTAAATCAACATAACCACATAAATAAATATATGACCCTCCATAGCATAATTGCATGTTGGATGTCCCTCTCAAATACCTGAGAATCCATTGGACTATTTTCTAATGCTCTTTACCTGGATTAGCCATAAATCTTCTCATAAATCCCACTTCATGTGTAATGTATGGTCTGGTACAAACCATAACATACATGAGGCTTCCAACTACTGAAACATTTGGAACTCATGCCATGTACTCGACCTCCTCATGAGATGTAGAACTATTATCTTTACTCAATTTGAAGGGTCCAGCCATATGTGTACTTACAAGTTTTGAATCATGTATATTAAACATTTCCAACACCTTATTGATATAATGTTCCTAACACAAATAAAATTTCATGTTCTTCATGTCTCTGTGAATTTACATACCAAGGATTTTCTTACATTGAAAATGTATGAGCTAACTTTTCTTTAATCTCACCAATGTCCTCCATACTAGATCCTACAATAATCATATCATCCATATAAAATAACAAAATAATATAGCGTCTATTTTCAAGCTTCTTGAAATAAACACAATAGTCAGATTCACATCTCATATAACCATGCTCATGCATGAAACTATCAAACCTCATATACCATTGTCTTAGGGCTTGATTGAGCCCATACAAGCTCTTTTTAAACCTGCAGACAAGTTTCTCCTTACCCTTGACTTCAACCAAGTGACTGTTGTATATAAATATCTTCCTCCAAATCACCATGAAGGAAATTCATCTTGACATCAAGTTTCTCTAAATGTAAATATTCTATTGCAACTAAACTCAATACAGTATGAATAGAAATCATTTTTACTACAAGAGAAAATATCTCACCAAATTCAATACCTACTTTCTATGCAAATCCTTTTACCACAAGCCTTTCCTTGTATCTTTTCTGTCCACCCTCTACTTCCTTGATCCTATAAAACCATTTGTTCTATAATGTTCTTTTATCTGTTGGCAACTTAACCAAATCCCATGTCTGGTTCTATTTCAAGGATTCCATCTCCTCATCCATGCCATGCTCCCACTATATGTGGGTCTCATCTTGCATTGCTTCTTAAAAACTTTCTCGTTCACCACTATCATTCAATAATAAATAAGATAAGGAAGTTCAAAATATTTCTAGAGGTCTACTTACCCTTTGTGACCTTCTCACTGAGATTTTCGGTGCCAGATGATTAATCTGCTCATTTTGTAAGTTTATAAGAATCTCAAACAATGACCAATGTCAGTTACCTCTTGCTAACGCCGATTCAGCTAACCGATGTTGGTCATGCTCATCTGTAACCAACATTGGTCCTGATGACCGGTGTCGGTTCTGTTCAACCGATACTGGTTCAGGCTAACCAACACTGTTACCTATAGATTTCTTTTCTAAATTTGAGAATGATTTTTCTTCCACAAAATTTCCAACTGGTTCGTCTTTGGGTACCAAAACTTGATCCATGTAGCTTCTCTTTTCATTCCATTCAATGTCACGACTCCTAACATGATTAGAATCTTTTAAATCCCAAAAATAGAATCCGAAATCACTAGAGCCATAACCAATAAAAGTACATCTCTTGGATTTAGCATTCAACTTCTTTATATTTTCTTTATCAACATGCACATAATCTTCTGAACCAAATACTATAAGAATAGAAAGGTCTACCTCTTTTCCAGTCCAATATTTCTCTTGTATTACCCCATCCAGTGCACTTGAAGGCCCAATGGTTAATTAAATAAATAGCAGTGTCTATTGCTTCTTCCCAAAACTACAAGGGTAATCTAGCATGTATCCTCATGCTTCTTTCTTGTTCCACGGTTGTCATGTTCATTCTTTCTGCAACACCATTCTCTTGTGGTGTTCTAGGAACCATTCTTTCTCTGCATATTCCACTCACTGAACAATAATCATTGAAAACCTTGTTTTAGTACTCACCACCATTATCAAATCTAAGGCATTTTAACTTTGAATTTGATTCATTTTGCACAAGGGCTTTCTATATTTTAAAAGTCTCAAAAACATCATATTTATGTTTAATACAAAAACCCCACACATTTTTTGTGGCATCATCAATGAAAGTCACATAATATTTGGATCCTCCATAAGAAGCTACCTGGGTTGTTCCCCATGCATCTGAGTTTTAAAGCTCTAATTTTTTCTCCTTTTTTCACCCAACTTTGAGAAATCTTAGAGTGACTAAAATTCTTGCTGATGTGAAACAACAATATTTTTGGAAAGGGATGAAAAAAAAACATTGTAAAATATGTTTCACATTGCATAGAATTCCAATGTGTCGAAGAAGAACATATACATCCAGTAGGATTTTTATACCCTCACATCATTCCACAATTCAAATGGAAAGTTATAAGTATGGAATTTGTGCAGGGAATGCCAATATCAAAAAAATAAGCATGATGTGATCTTAATTGTAGCTAATAAACTAACTAAAGTAGCTCACTTTATACCCATAAATCTGAAAGATGATTCTCCTATACTTGCAAAAAGGTTTTTACACGAATTTTTTAGATTACACAAAGTACCTAAACTAATAATTTCTAACAGGGGTCCCAGGATGACTTCTCAATTTTGGAAAACCTTAAATTTAGCCTTGGGAACGAACCTATATTTCAGTTCTGCATACCATCTAGAAACAGATGGTCAAACTTAAAGGGTCAACTAAGTAATGGAGAGTATGCTCAGGATGTACTGCATAGATAAGTAGTACAAGTGGTAAGAATATCTTCGATTGGTTGAGTTTCCCTATAATAACACTTATCATTCATTGCTAAAAATGGTTCCATTTGAATCATTTAAGGGAGAAGGTGTAGAAATCCTATAATTTGGGATAACATAGAGCATAGAGAAGTAGTAGGACCTGAGATATTAACATAAATGGAACAGCAAGTCAAGCTCATTCGTGAGTGATTAACGGAAGTTGTCGATAGGTAGAAGATCTATGTAGATCTAAAGAGACTTGACATAAAATTTGAACAAGGGGTAAAATTATTCTTTAAGGGTTAAGCCCAAGGAAATTTTAATTCATTTGGTAAGTTAGCGTTGCCTCTCGTATTGTCCAAGATGCATGATTTTTTTCATATTTATTTTCTTAAAAAGTTTGTATCTGATATATCATATTTCCTGAACTGGAACTCCTCATAGGTTCAAGATCTGAGAATCATCATGGTTTAACCAATAAAGGTGTTGGAAACTCACAGGTTGCACTTAATAAATTGAGATATTATTCAATGCATGGTCCAATGGGACCAATTTTTTGAATAAAATACAACCTGGGAAAATCTTGATGAAATAAATACTTGTTTTCCACACTTACTTCAATTATAAAATCTTAAATTTTGATATCTGATATGATATAATTTATATTTTTATTGTTTAAATTGATTGAAAACGTCAAAAAGTTGGATGTTTAGAAAAAAATTGTTGAATATGGGTTGTTACAACCAATAAATTCTAGAGATAAGATTCATAAAAATGGAAGGTTTTAAATTTTTATGTAACACCCACAATTTGGACACACAAATACAATAGCAAAATTACCGGAATAATTTTTTTTTGACTTACATTACTCACTACACAATACCACATGATCTCCAATAGATAAACTTAACACTACATAAGACACTTACACAAATCATCAACTCACATAGACACATGACAACACCATATACATGTCGATGCCACATTTTCCCCAATGAACGAATGCTAGCAACGACCCAACCATAAAAAGTGACCCAAGGATAGGAAACCCCATAACAAATCATTACCATGGTTTCATCTTAGTTACGATTAACATTTCCGAAAAAACATTATTATGCAATGATATTTTTTCTCCTTTTTCCACCTACAAATTCTTAAATTAATTTCACATTCAACTTATAGTTCGACTATTTAAGTTGGCTCTTATTCCCTTATGACAATCCCCATAACTTACATAATTATTTTTCATATTTCAAAATATATACAAACTTCCTAATTCTCTCATTCTTATGTTAGGGTTATGCTTCCCAAACGTTTATTCAAAGTTTAAAATTTTACCCTTGTTACACAGTTGAATCTAACGTGATGACAAGAAATCAATCTTAGGATTAAGGAAGGTTTAGGTTCAAGATACATTTTTCCCATAAGCATTCTTTGATCATGGTACCTTTATTTACCTACCACGGTTAATATAATTCACTAACTTGTTGAATCCATTCAACATTTCCACATCAAGAAACTTTATTTAGATTAACATAAATCTTTCGTTTTCTAAAAGTTTGATCTCACCAAGGGCAATTCATATTATTTTTAACACAAATAAACATCTAATTGAGTTATAAGGACTCCAAGAGTGACATTATTCATAACCTCAAATCTCATTTTACTCTTACATGCTTTACTCTAACATTACACTATGGTCTCATTATTAGCATTACTTTAGTACAAACGAGTTACGAAAGTGCTTGTCTAACATCATGAAGAAGTACATGATTGGGAGAATTATAAATTACTTATGAACCACAAGTGATTGGTGTTCAAGGTAAGATCTTGTGTTTCAGCATTTCACGATTCTACATGTGAAATTTATTTCATTCTTAATGGCATAAAAGGGAATAGAAAGGGATTATGGAACCAAGTTTCTTGTTTCCTAGGTTCTCTAAAGTCAACATAATTCAAATCGATTTCGCTAGCAAAGAGTTACTTACAATTTTCCACCCACAAAATAACCTCCTAATCAACTGAGATTTAGTTTAATTCCAATTTGCACGCAGGGCTCTACACCCTATTATAAATCAGATTAAGGTGTGAAAACATATTTACCCTATAAACTCTCCGTAAAAGATCAAGGCGCTATATTGTCACTAGCCAAAGTAACACATTTTGCTGTGAGGAACTAAAGAGATCATTAATAAGAGTTTAATTCATAACACAACTATTTCACTAGGTCCATTTACATCATCTAGATCCCACATGGAATTCATTCGAAGATGAAGTTAACTTCTAGGTATAACTTTGTAAGACTTGGTAGATGACTAGGATATTAAGGAGGTGTTAGTTCTACTTACTCAAGATAAAATTTGTCCAAGTCACTCCTAACCGTTGGGTTCACGACGGTAATGCTAAACATACCAACCATGATGATAACACACCTAGGGGTCTTATTTACCTAAGCTAGGAGGTTCCATTGAGCACAAAAGTTTAAGTTCATTTTACGGTTTTGATTTCTTTTGGGCTAAGAAAGATCATGCGAGATGGATGACATCGAGTGTAGAGATTGAATTTTATCCTAAGGTTTTTGTTTTTTCACGCTAAAAGGATTCACACATGAAAGTCAGTTATACATGAGTCCTATACTAGGGTTGAGTGTTTCGTTTAGTTCTCTTTATTATAATTTCAAGGTAAGAATACAACACACTAATTAATTAATTGTCTATTGAACACTGGAAATACAGTACAAGATATTAAATTCAAATTATTTAACATATATATCCAACCACCTTTTCTTTCTTCCTCTCTTTTTTTAAACATACGTAAATTTGAAATAAAATGGCACCTATGATTAAATGCAAATTTTCGAAAGCATTCCTAAAACTAGCATTTCATGCATATTACCAAATTTCAAATATAAAATTTTTTCTGTTACATTGCAACTACATTACACATATTTACATTTTCCAATAAAATATATAAATTACAATAATAAGTAATGAATTATGCCATGCCCTTTTCATCATCTTACTTCCATTTGGTTGCTCAGGGTTCAAACGATGAGCCGAAATGAAAAAATAACTTTTCAGTTTTAGCAGCTACCTAAAATTGTAAAACGGAGTAACATGGCTCCTAGAGGAGCGGCAAAGAGAGAAAAAACGGTCAAACGAGGTCGCATGAATGCTTGATGTGAATCTCTACATAACAAGGAATATATGTGACTTTCAACATTTGTTTTACAAGGCTTAGAGTGTTGTTTTAAAAGACTCTAGAAATTGTGTTTTTTCAAACTTTACAAGCTGGACAACAATGGTTGTTTTAATTAACTCATCTAGCTCTCGCCAAAACCAGTGGACACGAGCACAAATTTTTGATACCATGGGTTTATTAATGCATGAGGTTGTTTTCACGACACGAATGAGGGTCAAATTGTAATTTGGTAGCAAAATCACGAGGTCTTGTATTATTGATTGCACTAGTTGTCTAGTTAAAATATTCAATTGTTTGAGAAACTAATAGTTTAATTTATTTTTTTATTGTAAATGAATAACCAAAATACAAGAAAATTATAAAAGATAAAGGTAAGGATACCATGCCTGATACAATTAACATTCGTAGAGAAAGAGGTGCTCCAAGAGGGTCCATTCGCATTCTACAAGGCACCAACTATTTTTTTATCATTTTGCTGCATAGTTCATGTGCTTCCACAACCCCTCCATTTTGTACCATTCAACACAACCTCTAAGGCCACGTATGTGTTATACCAATAAAAAAAATTAGCTCCACTAAACCAATGAACTTTCCATAAAATCAATCGATTCGCAATACCTCAATCAGTGCTTGTAGTGAACGTAGGACTTGTAGAAGCCATGACTAAAGAATTCCCACTGAGAAATGGGCTATGATAAGGAAATTTTTGAGGGTTATCAGTAGGTGGGCTGGATTTATCCTGATTAGTTCTATTCCCCACATCACAAAATGAACTAGAATTTCTCGAAGAAACAATATCATTTTCTGTAGATTGATTTAGGGTCTTTGGCTCAAGTGCGGAATTCATAAAAATTGTTTATGTTTCTATGGAGATGTCTTTAATCTAAGAATTTTAAAAAGACCCAATGAAACCAGGAAAAGGAATCCATTTTGGGAGCATAACGAATGAATGAAGGATAGGAAAAACAAACCCAATTAAATTAATGTTGTGAAAGCAATACCCAAAAATAGTACTCTCTTTGGCCTCATTAAAAAGACAAGTTTCTTCTGCTCCATTTTATGGCATTCTTTTTCTCAACATTGATATGTGCCTAACTGAACCCAAATTCTCATTCCTTTCTATAAACAAATATTGATCAAGTATTATTTATTTTTCTCCCCTCTGTTCAGACATGCACCCATCTCATTTCCAGGACCAACTAGCACAGCCATTTCAAGCTCAAAATCAATTTTTACGCTTGGCTCAAAACCTAGTGGGGAAATTACCAACCAGACCTATTCTCTTATCCAAACCACCTTGATCTCAAGGTTCCAGCTCATATTAAACGATTGATAAATATCTAACAAAGGAGTAAAGGAAAAACAAAAATCTCCCATTTGACACAAGATGGGAGGATGCAGGCAAAGCGTGAGGAATTTTAATTTACACCTACACATTGTATTTGTTTGAAATTTTATAAGCCTTTTCATCATACACATTTCATGTATATTTTGTAGTCAATGTTTTCCACAACCACGTTTTTTTTAAACACATATGTCAAACAATTCACTTTCCCTTTGAAGGTTCCTCATTGCATACACGTCTACTAGAGTATTTACAGCTGAAATTTTTGACAAAATTCCTTTATCTTCTATGCTTTGTTTGATAACCATACCTTGTTCCAAAATTCCTATTTTAGCACAGGCTGAGAGTATGCAAGAAGAAGTAACTTTCTCAAGTTGGAGGCGGGCATTGATAGATTTGTAGGATAGTGGAAGTGCTTTATGGAGGTGTCCATAGCTACAGTAATCTACAACCTAACATGCGTGCCCCACGTCCCTTCTTCCTCCTACTCACCTACCTCATTCTCCACTCCACTGCCCTCCATCGATTCTCCTAACAAACTTCTTTGACACAAGTCATTACGTAAACATATTCTATCCCATAGGTAACCTAATAAGTTAGTATAGAGGTGTCTTTCTGTACATTGGACAGGATTTACACCTTGTGCATGATCTTGAAATATAATTTTTTTGATTAACTAAACGAAATCTAGATTGTTGAATGAAGTGATATGGTGAGAGGAAAAGTCTCTAATGACAAGTGTGTCTTCATGAAACTAAGCATGAAAGCATGTCTTTTAAAATTTTGTCAAATTTGTGTAAGTTTTTTATTACACTATCATATTCACCAAGTTTCTAATTGAGGTGTGAGATGTGAGATGGAATTCGATTGACATAATTTCAAGTAGACACTTAGAAATAACACTTGATTATCAACACCTGTTAAAGGTAACCAATAGTATACTTTGTAAACACAATTGTGGATTGTAAACTATGGGGGTTAGGGTTGATCTAATTAACCCATACATCTGCACATGGTGTTTGATGTTATCAGATGGATTGAATTTTAAATTAATTTTGGATTTAAATGATCTATATTTAAATCATTGAAGTCATAAAGTTAGTATGAGAAATAAAAAATATTCCCTTAATTTGGAGCATTGATAAAGTAGGTGTTACAAGCATTATTCAATATATTTTCTTAGACCTTTATGTGATAAATGAAATAGTACCTTATCATGTGACCGAAAAATCCAAATCACATATATACATATTTAATGGAATATAATCATATACAAGTCCTAGTGCTATCCCTAAAAAAATAGTTGAAATACTTATTTTAACTACTTAGTGGTAGCAAGTCATCATGGATCCATGTATCCCTCTTATAATCCTGTCGAAGGTAGGTATATTGTCTCCACCAAAAAAAAATCGTTTTATTATGCATCAATTAGGGGTGGCCACCTTTATTTAGATATTTTTACTAAAGTTTGATTGTCCAAATTCATTTTATTTATTAAAAAAATAAAGTTTTCAATTTAATTCTATTGGTTGGAGCCTTTATTTTCAAGGTGCACAGGGATTTTCTATTAGTTGAAAAGAGATTTTCTTAATGATGAATAGAATCATGTCGCATGGAAACTTTTTTTATGCCCTAAATTTTAGATATTAATTTGATAGACATAATTTGAGATTTACTCCGGATTTGATGGATGGATGGTGCAATTTCTTGTGAAAATTTTGGGGCATAGTGGAAAAATATAAAATATTATAGATACTAGATATTGACATGCAGATTTTGGTGTAAATGTAAAATTACAAAGCTCAAACATCAACCAGAGTATAAGAGTCAAGAATCTATGATTACATGCTTTTTTAAATTCAAGATTCAAGCATCTTGAAAAGATATATTATAAACTACCAAGAATCGTAGGATATTTAAGCATAAATTATGTAGCCAAGACAACAAACTCTAGAGTGGAAAAAATGTTAAATCTTGTAGAAGAAGCACAAAACCAACTTTCTCACACTGAGCATTTTTTGCAGTGCTCTCCCAAGTACTATACGGGCCCAAGTATGCTTTGTTTTTAAAATACCTAAAGTTAAACATTTGTTTAATTTTAATTCATGTCTTTTTTGGAAGAAAAAAAATCCATAGCACCAGTACCTCAAGTGGTAGGGAACCTTAGTACAAATAGTATAGTCACAGGAAGCTCGTTGATGCAATTCCTAGCTGGTCCACAAAATTAACAATATTTTAAAGATTCACGAATTCCACAGTTCATTATACTAGATAAAATGTTTTCTTAAAAAATATGTAAAATTTTGTTATTCATCACAGTTTTCCCCAAAAATTTTATTTATTCTGATGTTTATTGAGTTGGATTCATAGCCTGTTCATGCAAAATAATAATATTTACTACATATTATTTTAGTGGTTATGTTAGGTGCAATTGAAGTGGTAATATAACCATTCATCAAGTGGTCATTGAGTGCTCATGACTATATATACAAGGCACTATTTCTTTGATTATCTACCTTCCCTTGCACTCTTGTCATCTCAACCCTTGTTGCTACTGATTGTCATCTCAACCCTTGTTGCTACAGATGTCATTTTAATGTCTAATGCTATTTTTCCCTTGCGGCAAGAAGTCCCACCCGCGTGTAGTATGTTTAAAATGAAAATTGGCTAAAAAATAAAATGTAAAACATAGAATTTTCTCACTATTCTTTTACAACATGTAGTCCCATGTAAGACATACAACAAAAAAGATTATCCTGAAGACCTAGCTATGAAAAGAAGCATCAAATCATCAATTGGTTTCACAGATTTTCCCTTTATCCTTTTTAGGAGTTCTTCCCTGGCTATTTTTTAAGAACAACCTCTACTAAAATGGAAACTTTAGCAGAATTATGGGCATCCATCAAAGCATAACTGAAATCCAATTTTTATCTGGTGTTCTATTTATATATTCTTTAGTAGATGTGTATGCAAAATGTAATGCTCAAAAACTGGCTCACCAACCCATACCGAACTCCACCAATCACTTAGAATAAATTTACGGCGAATTTTTTTTATGCACTTGCATTGCGTTAAATAGTTATGGAGCCGATAATACAATGCTCCTCTAAAACTTATGAATTTATTTTCCACAATTTACTACGGGTTTAAAATCCTTTTCAGTTGTCCATATTGAGCCTATTTAACTAATTCTCGTTTTAATATTACATATTTTTATTTACTTGGGTCCCTGTTGTATTTATTAAAATTCATCTCCTTTGTGACATTGAATTTTGATTAACATATCTCCCAAATTAAATTAATTTTTTCATTTCCCTAAGTGACCATACCCATGCCACATTACTTATTTAATTAGCTACACCTTAACATATTTCCTCCGTTTAATTTCCTCAAATAATATAATTACAATATCTCCATGTTCAACATTTGTTTATTTAGCCATAGTAAAAGAAGATGTCACACATATCCTAAACCCACTAGTAAAGGTACCCTAGGTGACCCCATTAATTTATTTTACCCTTTCATTTTTAAAAACACCATTCCCATCAAAATACCTACAACTTAAAAAGTTTACGGTCTAATCTCCACCCTTGTATTAGATCAATAGGATCCCTTATATCTAGGTTTTGCTAACAAAATCCCTAAATATCCTTATGATTTATTTTTTATTCTTTTTGTTACCCTAATTCCTCTCATTTGCACTTTTGGGATTTGCATTTTGGAGGAGGAAGAGGCCATTGGAAACTTGAGGGGAAACTATGGAGGTTTCTCATGTGATCAAAATCAAAAAAGGGGAAGATTTATTCCCATAAAATCTTCTCGTTTATTTTCCTTCTAGGGTTTGAAATGTATAATCTATCATATATTTTTTTTGTTTGAAAAATTTTACCAATTTTTTGGTTGTGGGTATTTGCTTACCCTCCTTGTTATTTGGTTGAACAATATGGGTATATATTTTTCATATAGATATAGATATAGATATAGATATAGATATAGATATAGATATAGATATAGAGATATAGAGATATAGATATATAGATATAGATATAGATATATATCTATATATATATATATATATCTATATCTATATATCTATATATATATAGATATATCTATATCTATAGAGATATATATATATATATCTATATATATAGATATAGATATAGATATAGATATAGATAGATATAGATATAGATATATCTATATATATCTATAGATATAGATATAGATATATCTATATATATCTATAGATATAGATATAGATATAGATATATATATCTATATATATATATATCTATATATCTATATAGATATATATATATCTATATATATCTATATATAATCTTTTGTGTGTGTGTAATATATATGTATGTATATATATTTTTCATAATACTACAACAAGAATGCACAAGTGGGGGTTAAATACAAGTTTCTTTCCTCATTCAAAAAGGATCTAATTATACATTTTTGTAATTTTGTTTCATTTGTATCAACAATAGTAAAGATCTATCACTATAAAGGAGAATAAATTTGATTACTAACCAACTATATACGCTTCTTTCATAATGTAAAGAATGACAAAACTACATTTTAACCAATAATTTCCATTACTCAAAACCATTCCAAAAACAATAAGGCATACAATTCACTATCATTGTGATTCAAGGAGAACAACTCAAATGAAATATAGATTTTCAATTTAGTAATAGGCTTATATTATGAAACCTATTCCAAATAAAATAAAATGCAACAACTTAAATTGAATTACACATTGTAATGAGATACATTTCCAATAAAATGTAAATATTCAATTTCTCTTCTATCAACTCCTACATTTCACAATTCAATAACTCATAGCATATTTGAATAACTTCTTTACAAGAGGTTTAACACTAAAAAAATAAGTATAAAATCCATCCACACTAATTGGAGACAACATGATAAATTTTACAACGTTCTCTTTCAAATACACTTGTAACTCCTTCACATGGATTAAATCTACAACTCCTCCATCTTCGACATAATATCAAAGGAAGGGAGCATAGGCAACACTCACTTCCCAACCTTAATCCAAGTAGAAGGTGAATACAACCTTCTCATTGGCCCTCGAGCCCCAACAATGGAGTCATAGGGAATGTTTACAACCATGGAAACTCTTTACAAAGGATTCAACAATACATACATTCATGTTAACAAAAATTGCAACACATATAGACACAATAACATCAAAAGTAACAATATAAAACTTTTTAAACACATAGGCCTTAAATCTAAGCCAAAGGAGAAGATAAATATGGGTAACACCTTATACCTCCCAGGTGGGTTAAGTGTCCACCTTTAAACCTCCAAAATTTCAATCCACACATCCAAAAATATTATCCCTCCCTCAATCTCTTATCATTCCCTTATGTAAAACATACAAGCTAAAGTAATAAATCTCACTTATCTTCACAAGGTGGGACACCCAACCCAAACTCCCTCCATAAAAACGTAAAAAACTCTTATCCCTCACTTAAAGGTCCCCATTTTCCTTCTCCCCAAACCATCCTTAAGTTCAAAAACTACCAATTCCAATACAAATACATAAATTCATTCATTTTACAATACAACACATAACAATTAAAATAAAATGCAAGGGTATAGACCATGCCTTGTCATTGCAATAACCTTCGATATTCAAGAAATAAACTTCAAATTTCTTCCAAGTCCAAGCCAAATCCAAATGAAATATCCCAAGTTCTAAAACAAGTAACCCCAGCAAAATCACCCAAAATATGCAAGTGTGTAACCAAAACCAACTAACCCCCAAAACTCCAAAATAACTCCAATAAATATAAAATGTGGAGAGGAGTGTAACACCCACAAAAACGACATTCTAAGAACACATTAAATCCAAATTAATTATCTAGAAATTTACAGAAATATTTTTTTACTTTAAGTCATAAGGTTGCAAGGGTGTCAAACCCTAATGTACGTTAAGTTAATCTCCACTAATTAATTACTGCATTACAAGGGATTGACTAGGTCTAAGTTAAATGATTAAATATTCTTAATTTATCTCTAAGGTCAAATTAATTACAAACAACTAGGAAGGTTCCATAAATTGATTTACTTGGTTAAATGTTTTTCTCCCCTTAATTAACATTCAAACCCATACTTAATAAACCTTATACTTAGTTACTCTAGTTCAATTACATTAATAGCTTTAATGTCCATTTAATTAATTTCTAAAACATACTAGGAACTAAATAAATGACTTTGCACACAAGGGTATTTAATTGGCCCCATTCACCCATTTACACATACCTTTAAATTGATTTAAAACACCCATAATATTTATTCCTACCAAACAATTTTAGGGTTGATCCTCAACCCTTAGATCAATTCAATTATGGCCACTAGATCCTAGGGTTCCATACTAACCTTAAATATCCTTAAGAAATCTTATTAAACATGTAGGTTGGAAAAATGGAAGCCATGGGAGCAAGGAAGGAAGAAGCCATTAATAATTTCACTACAATCAAGCTTATTTTAGTCTAGGTTGTAGATTTATCATTGTAATGTCTTTCATTTTAAGATTGAAGGAGTTTCCACTCCAAATCTGTAGTTTTGATTTAGTAATTTCCATTTTTAGTTTCCTAGATGGGAAAAACACTACTTCATTTTTAATCCAAGAGATTGAATGTTTTTCAATACCCATTTGACGATTTACAAGTTTAGAACAATGAATTTATGCCTTTATTGCTTGTTCGAGGTTTCCTCTTTAACTTTATAGGCTTAAATTTTGGTTAGACTAAATTAAAATTTGCACAAGCATGGATTTGAATTTTTCCACCATCAGTGACGGAACCGCCGCCTAAAGCATGTCGGTAATCCAGGGACCACTGCCCTTCCTAGGTGACGATTCACAAACCACCACCTTGCCTAAATGGTGGTTTAGAGACCTCCACTTTGCACAGGGAGTCGGTCCTGTTCTTTAAAAATGGAACTTTCATTTCCGTATTTTTTCAAAAAAAAACAAAATTTACTAGAGTGCTTTAAAGGTCATCCTAATCTTAAATTTATATTCCTAAAGTTTCTAGTTGAAATGTTTAATCCATTTATTCATTCCATTCTTAAATTACTAAATTTAAATATTTTCTATTTCAATAGTAACAAGAAAAACAACTACAAGGTCATTTTCATTTTCTTTCAAGTCCAAAAGTATGAAAGAAGCTAAATCTACTTCTAATGTTATTGTGTTCTTTACAACAAAATGCAATATTTCAACATAATAAATTACTTAAAATTTATTGCATCTTTCCATTTCCACTACAACCATTTTTTCAAGTAACCATAAACAACTTTATTTCACATTCAATTTTGTAATTGGATACACTATTAATGTTTTACAACTTCTATGCTCTTATTTTCATTTTTACAAAAATACAAACACTTACAATAGCAATGCACTTTCCTTTTTCTTTGAGCATGATTCATTCTCTTACAATGTAAAGAACTTACTTTCTCACAACACAATTACAAGTAAACCTTTAAACATGATTTCCATTTTGATTTATTCCTTTACATATTACAATTTGAGGAGAAAGGAAATTATTCAATTCCTCAATGAACTTTCTTCAAAATAATAATACAACTTGGTAAATGAAACTTACAATGCAACATTTCTTTTTAAAAAAATACAATACTACAAGTCTTCCTCCTTAATTGGAAATAACAAAAGGGTTTTCTCACAAGGAAGGATTTCTTTTGGACATCAACAAATGCTCCAAGTTTCACATCACCAACAAGAGCTCCACCATGTCTTCACTTGATCAAAACAACAAAAAATTGGGGGAGAGGCAACACTCTCCACCCAACCAATAATCCAATGAGGAGAAGAAGTTATCCTCCTCATTGGCCCTCGAGCCCCAACCATAATGCAATAAAAGATGTATCCAACTCATGGAACCTATAAAAATCTTCCACATCACAATAAAAATATTTCACAACCATACCAAAACACAATCAACACCAAAAACAATCACAAGAAGGAATTTAACAAAATATACAAGGCTTGAAAATGCAAAGCCAATGGAGCAAGGATCTATCGGGGGATCACTTATGCCTCCCAATGGGAATTAGGTTCCCACCTTAAAGCCCTCAAATATACATCTCAAAACCCCTACACAAATATTATGCCTCCCTCAAAGTCCTCTTATGCCTCCCACATTCTTTTATGCCTCCCTACAATCTGTTACGCCTCCCCCATAAGAACTTACTAAGAAATGTAAGCATTTTCTTATCCAAGGTGGGGAACAAAACCCAAATCCCTATAAAACATGAAATAAAATCTTATGCCTCCCTACATATAAGATCCTCATAGCCTTCTCCTACACCATACTTACGAAATCTATACAAGAACCTAACAAGCATACCAACACATATACTCATTTTTGAATTAATTAAAGGTCACATCCAGACGAATTGTGATAAAACACCATGACCTATAAATATAAAATGTATTTAATTAATTTTTCCCTCAAATTAATTAAATACCAGGAATTTGATTTAAAACCCCAAGTTGAGTCAACCTAAGGTTGGCGATGAGTTAGGACTAGGTCAGGTAGTTTTATAACTACTTTCGAGAGCATGAACCTATATAAGTTTGTATTATAATTGTAATATTCTTCTTCTTATTCTTCTTATCTCTCACCTAATATTTTGGGGAACTATTTTATCTGCCTTTACTGGACAATGTTGTTGTAACTTTGTGTAAACATATTTTCCCTCATGAATACAATGTTTTTACCATTGTTTTTTAATATTTCTCAATTATGAAATATGTCAATATTTTTGCAATTAAATTATTAATGTTATTTTTCCTTCATAGTGTGATTGATGCTTAGGTGATCAGACTTTGTGTTTGATATCAAGATACGCGGACTTCGTGCCACATCATCATATTCTAAAGGAGATAAATACTTTTTGTTATCCACGTTTGACATTCATTGTATGAATTTGTGACAAGTAAAGAAGTTACCTTTGTGCAGCTCTCTTCTTACAATTCATATGCATCTTTCTCATCTTTCCCATTTTGTAAATATGGTGATTTTGTATGATGAAGAAGGAAATATGAGTCCTTGATAGATAGATTTGCACAACTTTTTATCTCAGGTTTATCTATCTTTCCAAATACTTACATGGTTGTAATATTTTCTCCCTCGTTCCTCCATTCTCTCTGAATTTTCCTTTCCCAATTTTGTTTCCCTTTTGTGCTTTCTAGTTAAAATTGCCATAAAATTAAAAATCCCATTGTACAAGGTAACTACCCCTCTCAAACGTAGAGTAACTTCACCCTATCAAAAGGTGAATTTGCCTAAATCTTGTTAGTTTTTATGTGCTTCTATTGGGAATATTCAGTGATATAAAATCCAACCAACTCACTAAGTATTTAGTTGGATGTATATTTATTACCTAAATTAAAAACCACTTAAGAAAAACAAATAGAATCTTCTTAAAGGAAACAACTTATCTTCAAATTGGTTAATAAATTTTCTTCCCCTGACTTCTATAATACTTGCCTTATTTTCTTCAAATAATATTGTCACACCATATTGAATATTAGCATGACATTTAGTTATTGTTGATGTAAAATTACAACACCCCTTGAATGGCCCAAGTTTTAATGGGGCATCCGGTATAATCTACATAACATGGGACCATCTCTCAAGCTATGGGACTTGCGAACTTGAGAAGGTCCTCTGGAGAAGGCCGGATTCCTCTACCTAATCCTAATGCTAAACTACTCGTAATGTAGAAAATACACCTAACTACACCTATCCTAAAAATTCCAAGGAGACAAGGAGAGAGAAAGTGCCTAAAATGGGAAATCCTACACTAATGAGGTGACATCCCAAGAAAAGGGGCAAGATACTCTATTGAGGGAGGATGAAATAGGGAAAAGGGGGCTAAGGGACGTTAGATAGATGTAACATAGACCCATATCCTAATTATCCATTAAAAATCCATGAAACACAACATCATGAACTTGCAAGTGAAACAACATGCATAGAAAACAAACACGAAATGGAGAGGTAAGAAAATACAATAAAAATGAGCTAAGGTTGAAGAAACACCACAAAATATTATTTCTTCAAGGTATGCACAGACCATTACATTGATGCTCAGAGGAATAAATATGCTTTCCAAGTGTAGGAGAAGGCTTACAGCTCAAATGGACTTGAGGGAAAATTTTGCAAGAGTTTCCCCAGCTCCCAAAATGTCTCTCCTAAAAATGAGGCATATTTTACAATATATAAGAAATATCTCACCAACCCTCATTAAAGAGGTATGGGCATCCATAAAAATTCACTTCCTGAGGGTACTTATGTTAGATGAAGACATGGGCGCTATACCGCATTAAAATCCAATTGTTGAATTATTAGGACCCGTGAGCCACCCAACCATGTGGCGCATCCAACCTGGTTCTACCATCCAACCTGGGTGTCATGCAAATGAGAGGGGTGTGACAGGCATCAATGAAGTTTCAATATATGGGACATCCGATATTTCACTACATGACTTATCCAATGAATTGGCACCATGAAGTTTAGCTCCATTTGAAGAATATTTTGAGGAAAAAAAATGGAAATTTGATATAGATTAAGTAAGCTTCTCATAAGGTAAACTGGAAGTTTTCTAGGAGCTTGATGATCAATGTTGTAAACTTGTCATTAAGGATTCAAATTACTATGTGACTCCCTCTCAATTTGATCCCAATTCCCTCAAAATATTGATTTCATGGAAGACCTTCCTCTCCCCTCAATTAAAATAGACCATGTAGTGCTCACTTCCCTTTGACACCTTTTTAATACTAATCATGATACTGCTGATTATATTATGGATATGATTATGGACTTTATTATAGTATGATGATAGATGTTAGATCATGGATTATTGTTGACTTGATTCAGTTATGATGCTTGATGATTATTAGAGACATTTTATATGTTGATGATGATATACTGTTTGACATGGTTGTATTATGGATGTTGTGTGGACTTGTGATATTTGGATATTGTGAGTAGACCTAGAAATGGAAATTATTGGATGATGATATAGTTGTTGATAAAACTATAAATGCTATTGTTAGAATTGCTTTGATGTTGTTGTGATTCAAATATCTAAATGATTTTAGTAATTATATTTATATTATTTTAGGTTTTATGATATGGCCACGAGGCCGAAGGAGGTATTTGTGTTTCGCAGGTTAAAATATCACAACAAACAGTGGGGGATTGGAGACCAACCACACTGGAATTCTAGATGAATTCAACAAGGTCACCATGGAAACTAGTATTTGTTTGTGCGTGTTTGTGTGTGTTAGGGATTTCCATGGTGGGGGGGGGGGGGGGGGGGGGGGGGGGGTAACCTTTAATTATGACCAAGGGGTTTTATGTATTTCTTTTATTTTGGTCCCTTTGTTTATGTTTGCATGTGTTTATTTTGTGGTGCTTTTACCCCTTCATTAATTATTAAATAGTGTGTAAATATTGAGAGTAACCATATTTTTAAAATAAATAAATCAAATATGTCATAAGAAGGTAATTAATGAGAGTTGTTGGCCATGATTTAAAGTTTTATAAGTAATGTGTAAGTGATATGTAAGTTATGTGGGAATTGACTTTGAGTGTGAAACACTCCACCTTCTTGGAAATTCGAATATGTCCTTGGAGGCTGATTTTGGAGGCTTGTGGGACAAGTTAAACTTGTCCCATACCTCTTAAATTTAATTACCAACAATACCTATGGTTGGGGAGTTGAGATTAGACTCTTATAATACCTTTTGAGAAGGTAAATTGTAGGTTTTAATTGCACTTTTCTTACATGATTTAATTTCAGTCCTTTGGGGTGTGGGTTGGATTTGAGTGTGACAGAGTCATATTATTCACCCACTTATTTATTATGCATTGGAGAATGAAGTTGACTTTTGGGTTATGGTTGAGGATGTGTGATGTGGCATCCTACATGGACCCACCTCATCCTCTTCTCTTCCCTCTTCTATAAAATTTGAATTCCTTGCCTTGTTTTGGGGTTGTTGCTTCATTTTTGGAGACTTCATTCTTGGGTGAATTCCTTGCCTTGTTTTGGGGTAGTTGCTTCACTTTTAGAGACTTCATTCTTGGGTGAATTCCTCACCTTGTTTCGGGTTTGTTGCTTCATTTTTGGAGACTTCATTCTTGGGTGAATTCCTTGCCTTGTTTTCGGGTTGTTGCTTCATTTTTTGAGACTTCATTCTTGGGCGAATTCCTTGTTGTTTTGGGAGCTCTTGCTTGAAGAAGTTTTTGGAAAATTTTTGCTTTCTTGTTCTTGGCTGATTTCAATTTCTTGCATTGGGATAAAGCTTTTTGTTTTGGAACCTGGAACAACTCCATCATGGAGATGTAGGATCTTGACTCTTGAAATGCTCTTCTTGTATGAATGTTTTGGCATGTTTGTGGGCTGTTGGGTAGAAGGCCTAGGAATGGTGTAGGAGAAGACTATGGGGTTTTTTTTTGTGGGAGGCACAAGTGTGTTTTAGGGAGGTATAAGGGTGGAGGGAGTTGGGATTTGGGTTCCACCTTAAAAAGAAATAGCTTGCATTTCTTTACTCGTTATGGGGTGCCATAAGAGGTTGAGGAGGCATAAGAAAATGTGAGTAATAAGGGGTACTTAGGGGAGGCATAAAGGCATGTCAGGGATTTGAAATGATATATATATATATATATATATATATATAGATTGGAGGTTTGTTCTTAGGTGGTGATACCAATTTCCCCTTTGGGAGGCATAAGTAGCATCCCCCATAGTTTCTTTCTCCTTTGGCTTGCTTGATGAAGCCTTAGTATTGTTTGTCATTTTTCAATGTAGTTGTAAACTACATTCTATTTTGGACTATGTTTTTATTGTGAAAATGTTGCTTGTGTGTTTTTGGAAGCCTCTTGTTGCTATGAGTTGGATCACATCTTTTATTGTAATGTGGTTGGGGCTCGGGGGCCAATGAAGAAGGATGGCTTCTCCTCTTCATTGGATGTCTTGGTTGGGTTTCCCCTAATCTTGTTGTGATCAAATTGGAAGAATGAGAAATATGCATGCTGTTGTTCTGGAGCTGAGAAAAAGATAGTTTGACAGTCCCTTGTGAAATGAAATCTTATTGTAGCCCTTTCCCACCTAAAACTGGATGATATTTATATTAATTATAATGGAAAGATACTTTTTATTGACAATGAAATTTTAAATTCGAAATATAAAAGGTTTATACTCTATTTTCTGTTTTTCGAAAAGAATGTGAAATAATGATACATATTTGGTATGATGTATTTTGAAATCAAATGGAAAGGAAGTTGTAAGAGTTTCATTTGAATTAACGGAAGTTTTTTGCCTTTTTCATATGATATTATTTCCATTGGAAATATGTGTTTAACATGCACTATGAAATCGCTGTTTGGAAAGTGGAAAAGTGAAACACGTGAAGAGAAAATGTATGATTCTGCCCTATTTAAAATATATGATTTTGGAAAGAATATAAACTGCATTCTTGTTTTAATTTTTGATTGAAGGAAAGAAAACTATTTAAGACTAGCATGGAATGAATTCAATGTCTTATTTCATTGCAAAAAAGATAGTTATCTATGTTTTGGAAATGTGTACACTTCTTTCAATTCAATGTATACATTGTAAAATTCCTTTATCAAATATTCAAATAACCCTAAAAATAGATAAGAGGAAAATGAAATAATCAATTTTTATTATTGAGGCCAAAATGATCCCAAACCAAAATAAAAAACACTTAAGGAATTTCTTAGAAAACTTAGCAAAATCAGGCTCAAACCGTTTTGCACTCATTTTTGCTGCCAAGAAATGTAAATGTTCAAACTGCAAATTAATCAGGTAAATTGAATCTTGAAATCTTTCTTAAGTCCACCTAAGAACAATTCTCCATGTCCATTTGACATTTTGAGAGAGGAAGAAGATCAAATTGAACAAATCTCCCAAGTTAAAATTTGCCACTATGCACTATAAAAGCCTGCAGATCATTTTATTGAAATTGACCCCTTAAAATTTATAAAAATAAAAAATTAATGATTTCTAAGTAATGAGGACGTTGAGATCTTTCCATAAAGTCCTTGTTTTCTGAAAACCGAGCTATCTAGCAAAAGTTATGGCCTTCTGAATTTTTTTCTTCACTTGGCGTCAAAAAAAAAATTAGAAAAAATTTCCTTGGCGGGCCCGCAGGCCCGAATTTTTTCCTTAGCACTTTGGAAAATTTTGGGAAAATTTTCCTAATTTTCCCCTCCTACCCGCAGCCAATCAAAGGCCACCATGTGGCACCACGAGGCATTGGCGAAGGGGTGGATCCTTTTTTTTACTTAGCGCTTCAAAAACATTTTGGGCAAATTTTCTTCATTTTCTCCATTGTCCTGCCAGCCCGTAGCCAATCAGGAGCTACCATGTGGCATCACGAGGCATCGGCAAAGGAGTGGGTCCCTTTTTTCCTTTGGCATTTCAAAAAAATTTGGGAAAAAATTTCTCCACCGCCCCACAGCCAATCAGGAGCTGCCACGGGGCATCGCAAGGCGTCAGCAGAGATGCGGGTGAATATTACCCTTTCTACCTTTGGGGTGCTAAAACCCTTTTATCCCTACCACCCTGCCTTCCCCCCACTGGCTTTGGAGGCGCCACATTTCCCTTATGGACTTGCGGACCCGCGGGAGTGCAGGCGCAAAGGTGGTTTTTTTCCCCCACGCAGGAAATTTTCCAAAGGTCTGCCATGGCCCCACCGACCTAACTAATCCTTCGAGAAATATTTCTCTCCGCAGCCCACAGACCCGTCCATGGGGAAAATTTTCTCCCCTGGGCCCGCAGGCCTGCTCTTGGGGATAATTTTCACCCCAAGGCCCGTCGGCCCATAACTTGAGAAATATGAGGAGTTAGCAGGACTTCTTTATATCAATGGAAAGGTGAGAAAAATTCCTATCCACTGGAAAATATTTAGGGAAAATTTTAATGCATTAAGTTTGAGAAAAAAAAATTTGAACCTTTAAGCCTATTAGAGAGTGGGTATGGTGAGGAATTACCCTCTGAATCTAATTAAACCTTCTAACCCTAAATTTTGGACATTATGACTTATAATAATGGTTAATAAAAGAAAATTATATTCTAGTGGATTAGAATTATTCTGGAACCTGTTAGTGACAATTGTTGTCTTGTAACCTAGTTGAAGATTCTTTTAATAAAAAAAAAGTATTCCATAAATTTCCTAACTAATCCTAGGTTCTTCTTAGGTCTCAAGTGGGTTATTGTAGTGGGCGTTATAGACCGATACTTGAACATCCCTTGGTCGACGTTTCTTTGACCAACGTGGTAGGAGTGGAAAATAGGATCTACAGTGCCTGTAAGGAGGATCTATGATATTTGTGGAGTTCAGAGGAGATGGTGAAGTGGAAATCTGGCACAATGTTGAATGAAATAAACACTTTTGTCCCTTCATTGGCCTACACCCAAGGCATGTTAGAATCATAGTGCATGATTTCAACAAAAAAAGGCATGAGGCAGTTTTCTGATTCGGCATACCTCTATTTATTATAAGATTAAAGACCAGTAGAGGAAAGGATCCTAGGACACATTGTCCAAACACAACTGAGGTTATTTAGCAACATGAATTGCAAGGAATTTCTCCAACAGCCTACGTGTAGAAGATGAGGGGATGTATGAAAGTATTCCAAATCAATTTTTAATAAACACAAGATTACAACCCCAATTTCATTGATTCCCCAAGCAACCAGTCAACAAGGTAAAGCCTTTGATGTTGTGTAGGAATCTGAGCACATGAAAAAAATTCCTTGAGATGCTAGATGTAGTACTGTAAGCAATGATAGGGATGTACAACCTTTGAGAGACCGAAGACAAGCCCAAGAGATCTAGTTTCTTCTTTGAGTTTCTACAAGTCTCAAAAACTTGCATTTTGAGGACATAGTGAATAAAAAAATGCATATCTGAGTCTTGTTCGACGTACAGTACGAGACAGAGAAATGTTGTGCCAAGCTTGATGAAGGCTATGATGCAGATGACAAACCCAAGATAGAATGCCCATAGGAGTGTCTACATCTCTCTACGCGAGTATACCGAGCCAACTCCTTCATCCGCAACGAGAGCACATTTGGTCATAGCGATTCAAAGAAATCCAGACGTCTTCCTCGCCACAAGAAGCAAAAAGGACACATCACGACTCAACAAGATGATGACTACGAACAAGAAGAACCAAAATCAGAAGACGAAGATGATGATGTCTTAGGGGTACCTTTGTAAAAGCAATGAAATAAGGGGAGGAAGTTGGCATATTCCATTATTTAATTTTTTTGTTGACCTTCCACATACCTCCCATCCCTTGATATTCACATCTTAGGGAGCATGTATAGATTAAATTGTATGATCATTGAATAAGATATCCAGTGCAATTTATTATTATGTTATTTTGGCTAACATTTTCTTTTACTTTAAATTATTATATGTGCTTCTAGGAAATAATTCCTTTTCTAAATGATCGATTATAACAAAGCCACCATCTCGTAAGCTCCATAGTATTGTGCATGAAACTTTTATTTTTCAAAGAATCTTTCCTTTTTTTTGCAAAAGTCAACTCATTATATTCCACCAAGGAAGAAGAGTTATAAAATAAAATGTGGGCCAGGGGGTATCTTTCTTATCATCTACTAAACATAATATAATTAAATTATGAATAACTACTTAAATCAGCACTTCTATTTTTTTTCCCGTTTTAAACTTATTCTATAGTTTCACCAAGAATTTGATAAAACACTTGCCACCCCTACCATATATAGTATTTCATGTAGATCCATGCACCCATACACCTCTTTAAAGATATAATTTGCAACCACATGGATAGATGAAGTCTTAATTGCTCGAAGGAATGAATAGAAGGTCACTGGTTGTCCACCGGCAGAGAGTTGGACTCGGAGACATGAATTGTATTTTTATTATTGTTCATACCGGGAAGCCCTCCATATGCCAATTTCTGGTATGATGAAAGAGCGTTATTGGTGAGTGGTGGGCAGGGGTTGTTTCCATTGCAGTTCCGACCAGATTCTAATCGTTCCATATTTGTGGAGAATATATTATTGTTATTGGCATTTCGTGGCGGGCATTTGGTGGGGCTGTTGCCTTTGCAGCTTCGATCAGAGACATTTGGGGGTGGTGGACATTTGGTTGGGCTGTTGCCTTTGCAACTTCGATCAGAACCTAACTGCTCCATGTTTGTAGTGTGTCGAGCGGATACATACACCGTAAACATCACGTAGAGAACAAGCATTTTCGTAAGAAATAAACTCGCCATGCTGAGGAGGGAGTTTGATATGATCGGCAAAATAATATATTTCAATTGTTATAGTTTGATTTGAATAATAGATTGAGATGGAGGCGGGATTGATCATTCTACGCCATACTGTGTCATATTTATAAGAGGAAACAATGATACGAAAATAATAGCTCATTCAAAGTCATACAGCGTATTGTACACGCACAGGTTTTTTTTTGGGTTTTGAATTTATTGGAGTTTCTTTTTCAAAATCGATGGTTTGACTAAAAACGAACAAGGGCTATTAATATTGTTTTTTCTATAGATAACAACATACAATCTCTTACCGCATTGCGTATTATACCGTGAACGCTGACGGATTTATAGCTATTAAACCCAGAATTATATTGAAGTGACAAGCCGTTGTAGATTTCTAGTTTGTCAATTATTAACTTCCACTATTCTTCGTTTTATTAATTTAATTCCACTTTTGAAGGTTTTATTAATTTAAGTTAACACGTTTTTATAATTAATTTGTCTTGGTATATATTATATCAACATGTTAATAGCAATGCACAAAAATTGTAAATGTGTGAGAATTTTATGAAATAAATAATGGTTTAATTGCTGGAGAAATATTTCATATTTCTTTACTTTAGTGATATTATACTTTCCACACATTATTTATCACCTCTCAAGTTTTTGATCCAATAATTTTTTTAGCTTTATATAATTACATAATGGGTATTTTTGTATTTGACCCAAAACAATTATTTTAGGGTATTTTCTATTTTCCTAAAAAAATATTTATTTTTAAATTAGGTTAAAATTTGATTTTGAGGGGACCAAAAAATCCCGTATACAAATGGAGAAAAGATAAAGCAGTAAAGATCGCATGGGGAGGCCTCTACCAACGGCAAACAACACCAACAAACCAACAAGGACACAAGTGACCCAAAAACAAACCAGGGAAGAACCAAAAGGAAGTTGGGTCATCAAATCATGAAAACAATAATGCACCATGACACAAAGACAAGGAATGAATGGATCAAGACACACCGACAGACGCAACACGGCTTCGAGTCACTCGTTTTAAGTGCCCAATTTTAAGTTTCTTGGGTTGGACTAACGTCCACCCACCCGCATAAAACTGAGCTCAAGAGGCCCTGCCACCACCACCATCCGAACTAGGCCCAAGGACCACGTCGAGCCTATCGTCCCTATCATCCATTAAACATCGTCATAGTTTACCCACAATGGACCCACTCAAATCCTCATTAATATTCACATTTTTGAATTTTGAATGGGTTGTGGCAGTCCCAAAGTCTCAACACTGCCACTGCACAGGTCAAATCCTAAACCCTCTAACTCATCTACCATGTCGCCACGACGGACACAAAAGTTACCGACAAGTGCAAGCCCTTTAATGCTATTTTAAAATTTTGAATTTTGAACCGAATTTCTCCCACCAATAGTATTCTCCCTCCTTCACCGCTGTCGTCTCCAAGCCACTGCATTTTCCATTAGCCTCCTCCATGCTCGACTCCATGTTTTTCATCTCGAAGGAATCCTCCACTCTGCCTTCGGTCTCATTTTCACCCTCCATTTAATCTACAGAATCATCTAACTCCTCTGCCTCATTGTAATCTTCCTGGAAAAAAATCATTCGATTACCACAGGGATCCACAGCCTCCGACTGATTCAGATTCCCACTGTGACTACAGTTCTTAATGCCATATCCAACCATTTGACACTATTCACAAATGATCACCGATTTCTCAATTTGTATCATTTGTTTCCATTTCATGAATGGTGATTCCATAGTTAGTTTTTTGGGCACCATGCACCCCTCGAGAACATTGATGCACATCCTAGCGAAAGCCAACCTAGATCTAGATTTTGTAGCGGGGTCGACAACTATTAACCGACCCATGGAATGACCAATCCCCAGAAACACTTTGCACTCCCAGAATTCAAAGGGAAGTTGTGGGAGATAAATCTAAATAGGAAGAGCCTGAAATGTAAATTTTTGAAGTAGCCCTAACCTCAAACGATTGAGGGAAAGGACAAATTTGATTCATTTTGAAAATAGAAAAGGAAATGTTCTCCTATAAGAGCTCGTACCTCCACTTTGCATTCTCATTTCCTTCTGCACCAGTCCTTAACAAAATCAATGTTCAACCTAAGTCCTGTGAAACATCCTAAAGCCATAAATTGTAATCTTTCCTTAGCCTTGGTGACCACCGCACCGTCTAATGCGGTTCAGCATCCGGCCAGGTCGGAATGAGTTTCAACGCATCCTATGGCACCAACCCAAAAATTTTGGCAGCGCACAAAGAAGGGACCGCAGCTGAAGCCCCTGATACATTCTATGTTCCTGTCCCTGGAATAGTGTGCCCCTCATTCGCTTGCAGACTTCTCTCTTTGTCTATTACATGTTAATCTTCTTGATCAAATGTTGAATAGTTGGCATTGATTTGGCTTGGAGTATGAGGCTCAATATGAAAGTTTGCAATTGGGTCAGATCTGATTGTGACCTTAGTACCATATCTTGTTCTAAACAACATGTGTGACCAATCAGCAGATAAGTAGCCTCCAATTCTAGCTATGAAATCCCTTGATAAGCATAGGGCAAATAGTGGTGGAAAATCTATCACTGACACATCTTGTAAAACGGTAACGTTGGGGCATGCATGCAAGGTAAGATTCAAACTTTTGATCACTCCCACCATTGCCACTGCTGTCCCATCCAATTGCACTACCCCCTTTGATATGAATTCATATTGGAAACCCAGCTGATCAGCTATTTGCTTGGGCATGACAGAACTACTTGCCCCATAATCAATCATGCAATTGTGTACTAGTTTATCCCCAATAATTAATGAAACATAGAATGGAGGGGGCTTAAAAAATTTACCTTGTTGTCCTCCATGATTCCCTTTAGGATGAGAAGCATTTGTGAGGACCTTCTCTTGCATATGGGTCAATGCATGGTGTTGTGTCCCACTTCTTGTCCTAAAAATGTGAGCCAAAATGGCAAATGCACGTTTTCCAATGTAGGTTCGCGTGAACATACCCTTCGCGTGAACCCGTTTCGTGCAAAGAGACATGCAAGCCATTATTTTCCACGTGTCACAATTGATCGGGTTCATGCGAACCACGTGTTCGCGCGAACATCCTTTGCGCGAATGGTGTTCGCGCAAACCCCCCCTGCTTATTCATTGGAGGTGATGCAGAGGAAATCATTTTCCTCTGCCCCGCCTCCTTCACGTGAAGTTTGTGTGACCGACCAGAGCCCACCACACCAACGAACCCACCAACAACGAAGCCTAGCAACGACGAGCCCAAGTATGTTAGCAAAATCGTATCCATTTTTTTAGCAAAATCGTAGCCATTAAAATACCATTTTTTGCAAAACCCTGGCTCATTTTTTTTTGGTAAAACCCCATTTTTTCTCGTAGAAATGAATTGAATGTGAAGGTCAAATATGAAAATACCTGGTTGGCCGTTTTGTATGCTACATCCTTGTTACTTGTAAATGGTCTCTTTGAGAAACTCTGAGGGCAATAGGCAATATTTATACCCTTCCATTATGTACGTCCAATCAGAAAATAAAAAGTATTCTTTTACCAGGTTCAGAGAAACTTGTTTTTTACAATGGACGATTATACTGTAGTTTCAAGCTAATTTTATCTAGCTTTATTTCTATTAGCTTTTATCCACGACTAAGGAAGAATTCATATGGTTGTTACCTGTACATTTTTCCAAGGTCCTGGTGGCATTGGGACATGGATGGTCTCATAATTACAATTCAGGCATGAAAACCTTTTCTGAATTCTTGTTGGGTTTCGCTCTTTTCATTCCAACTTATATATATATATATATATATACATATACACACACACACAGAATACTTGTAGTCTGTGTGTGATTGGTTTTCCTTGTAAGCAAGCTATAATGAATTCAATAGTCATGCTTTATTTTAAGGTGTAAATTTTATATATAGTTTTATGTTTTTGGTGTGGATTTATATTTATTTATATATTGGTTTTGAATTTAAATATGTATTCATGAATTTATTAGAAGTGAAATGGAATGGTATTTATATTTTAAGAGTTGTTCATGTTTAGGAGAATTCATTCTTCATAAATATGAATGGTCTATTTGGTACTCATTGTTTTTAATTTATTTCTTAATAATATGAATGGTAACACAATTTTGAAGGTTAATATGTTATGAGAAGGAGATTCAGATCCCACGTACAAGAAGCATGACCCATAAAACTTTTAGCCAAACCCCCATCCCCCAACCTTACCATGGATGTGTATTTGTAGTATGCACAATAAATTATTATTTATCAATAAACCCTCAAAAAATTCTATTAACAGTGATCCATCAACCTACGTCATAATTTGCAATGTGCATTCATCGTTCATGTAATGTCAACCTTAAATATCAAATTTAATAGTCATCTAATAAATTCAAGTTTCAAAAGCCACAATTATAGATACCAGAAGTGATCCAAAATGGTTCAGAAAATTCAAAAATACTAATAATGCAAAGACATACAAGTAAGATCCAAACACCGAGCCCTTACAATGAAGGCAGCAAACACACACAAAATCAAGACGTGAAAGAAGATGACATAGATGATTGTCACACTAGGCTGTTGTACTTGTACCACTGGGCAGGTCTTTTGAGGATCTGGATCCTCAGGAGTTGACAAGAAGGTGCAAGGTAGAAGAGAAATGAACACTCAAAGTTGATGGTTGGGCACCTGCTGAACACGTCAGTGTTGTGAAATAGTGAATAGTGATGGGTATGGCACATGCTGTACCCATCCAATTGTGGGGGTAGAAATGAAATGGGTTTAGTCCATTTTGAACCTATCGCCAATCATTAGTGCAGGTGCTGTGGGTAGCTGTCAGGGGTTCAAACCCACCGGGTTCACTTGGGAATCTTCAAGACCTGCCAAACCCATCAACAATGACCGTTGTGCTTCCAGAAACAAGCAGCAGAGATGATACATCATCCAAAAAACACTGTTGTTGATCTTCCATGCTGTGTCAAACAGGCACTTGAAACGATCCTTCGGCATCTATTTAGACTGGCATTGACCTCCATGCTGAGCATATAGAGAGTTTTCAGTAGTTGTATGAGAGGTTTAGTTTTATAGGAGGTATTAGAAGTCTGATTTTGCAATGCAAAGAGTATTGCAATGCTGTAGGAGAGTTGGATTGAGTCCATAGTAGTCCAAATTGATCCATTGGGAGCCACTCTTTGTATTGTGCATTTCTGATTTCCAGATTTTAATGGAAGAGCAGGCACAATTCATTTCTGGTTTTGCATGGCAGAGAGTATTGTAATGCTGTAGGAGAGTTGGATTGAGTCTACAGTAGTCCAAATTGATCCATTGGAAGCCTCTCTTTTGTATTGTGCATTTCTGATTTGCAGATTTTAATGGAAGAACAGGCACAACCCATTTCCATGCTCGAGTTTTCCAACATTTGGTTTCTCCTAGGTAAACAAGGTGTAGCTTCTTTTTTATCCAGGTTTTTACAGTCGTTTACATTCTTGTTCTGTTATTTTGATAATTATGTTGGCAAGCAACCATATTTCTGTAGCTTTTAAAGAAAATTACTTAAAATAGAGCAGTCCTAATTTCATTTTCAGTTGTTACATTGTGAGAAATCTGTATTTTGAATATCCAAGGCAATAATAGATCAACAAGTCTATACTAGCTGCCTCAAATCTTACAAAGAAATGCATATACAGCATCTGGAATTTGGTTTTCCCTAATATTAACTAATAAAGTACAAGTATAGATATAATATCATTATATTACAGAATTCTAATAGACCATGGTGATCTAAACTAGGATTGTGGTCCACATTGCCTTTTGACTCTTGTTGTGTCAGAGAAATCAAAGCCTATCAGTGATTTTATTTTCATTGTAGTAAGCTTTCAGCAATATCTCAACCAGACACTCATTCTCATCATCTTCACATGGACCACTATTATTCCCCATCATTTTTGGTCCAATTAAATACTCTTGTGTCTTTTGAGGTGAGAAGGGTTCACAAAGTGAACTGGATGGATGCACATTTACTCTAATTTCCGTGACAGAATTTATGTTATTAAAATGATAACTATTATAATAGACCACCCTAATCCTACATCCTTTCTGGTCCATTAAAAAATTCTAGTTGCTTTTGAGATAAGAGACGATGATTGGAGTGAACATTCATCATATGTTGAGCCTCTTCATTGTATTTTCTGTGACAGAACCAATAAATATTGTAATAGAACTTATTTAGTTTGAGAGGGAATTATAAGCAATAGTTTTAACTTAGAAGTCTTCGTTTTGAAATTACTTGTGAAGCGAAAAAAAATATCCAACCAACAAAGCAATGGAACCCCAATGGCTAGGTCACTTCTTATATTTAGGTGATAATCATAAGGGTGAAGCACCAAACTTTCTGATAAGTTATCTATCAAAGTATTTAGAGAGACCCTAATTTTTCACCCTTACACGAGCATTGTGCAATGCACATCAATACTCATGAAATATGGTTGTGAACTAGTCATATTTGATTTAATATAGATTTGCTAGAAACTATTCCATAATCGAATCTCAAAAAATTATTACATAATTTAATCCATCGTAGAAGTACCACTTTTTTATTGAAAATATTGACAATTATAACAATAGTCCAAACTACGACAACATAGAAAAGAATCTAGAACATAATAACTACAACTACAATTTCAATCTTCTAAAATGGACCATTTGATTATCTTCGAGCTTTCCCATTTGCTCTTCAATCATTGTTATTTGGTGATCCAAATCAATGTTGTAAGCAAGCTCTTTCTGAGCAACCTGAAAATATTTTGCATTTTCTCTTCCACAAGTGGTCGATAACCAATTTTTTAGAAGACTTGGCAATCACATTATGAAAAATATTGATGTCTGGCATAACTTCTTTCCAAGATAATGTGTTTCCAAAGATAGCACAAAGACTATTGTGAATAGAAATCTATGTCTTTTTAGTGAGCTTGTATTTCCAAAAAGTATGCATGATAGACTCGAAAAAAATTCTAACTAGACACTTAAGACGGTTGGTTACAAGAAATTGTATGTCATCGCCAATAGGTAGTGTGTGGAAGAACAATGGCTAAAAAACCTTTTTAGTCATGGAATTAGCTTTGAAATTGTAAATAGTAGCTCTGAGGTGTTACCATTTATATTCTTTAAGTTTACATCTTCATTTTGAGTTGAGTCTTTGTTCCAAGGACAAATCCAGGATGAATTTTTGATAAACACATTTGAGCATGGAGTGATTTAACATGTTGTTGTTAGACCATGTCCATTCCTTCAAGAAGTTGCATTGAACCAAGAGTAGACATCTTAACAAGGAGTGAGTCGTCCTAAAGTTGCAAAATTCCAATTATAGTTGTCTTGTCAGCTACACATAAGTGAAAAAAAACCTTTAAGAAATGCCAATGTTTCCATTGGTACCATTATAAGTGACACAAATCTTCAAACTCGCATATACCTATTTTTAAAAGACGTTTTTATTTCAGCCTAGACTACAAAGAAGGGGAAGATTGTTGATTTACACGTCTATTCAACCAAATCGATGAAGTGGGAAAGCTAAGGCCATGTTAAAGAGATTTGTTATTCCGTTCCAACAGCTCATAAATGTCACGTTGTGCTTTCCAACGAACTTAGAACTGACAACTTTGAGATTTCCAATCAATTACTAGTGAAAGGGTCTTCGAGGGTCTGCATAGGAAAAGATACTCATCTCTCCACTCTTGATGGATGATTTGTTTGATCTCAACATAGGTGGATTAAATTTACAAGAAGGAAAAGAAGAATCTGACCTGCCTGTGCTCTTGGCATCTAAATTATAAGTAGAAAATTTCTTCTGCAATTGAAGATCATCATTTGAGGGCGGCCTTATCTTTGGAGCGCTGAAGGAGTGCGCTTTAGCCTTGACAGACTCTGTGGGGTTCATGTAATTCGGCCTTCCCATACTTTCATCTGATGTATTAAAAGTGTTTCCAGATTTTTAAGTGCATGATCCTCTTGATGATGTGGAGCTTCCATTAGATGGGTGAGAGGCAGAACCAGTAGGAGGAGGCTTTGTAGCAACACGGACAGTAACATTGTTCCTTCGAACTTTTACAATGCCTGGATCATTTGATTTCCTTGGATGCTCACCAGTATCCTCAAAGATTTTAAGGGACAGAGTCTCGGAAACATCTGCATGGGCATGCTCCTCCATTAGTCGATTTTCCCATGGTTTGGCAGCAATCCAGCGTTCCAACCAACTCCAGCCCCAACTATTTCTGTCTAGCTCAGGTTTTTCAATATATACTGGCACATTTGATCTAGAGTTACTCCTCCATTGCTGAAAAGAAGAAACCAGTCAATATACAAGCTACATCTGGAATGGATTCGTTAATGCAAAGCATATCCTTTACAGTGAACAGAAAGCTCGATATATGGGCTACAGAAAGCTACACATATAGGTTACTACTCCTGTCAGAGCATCTTACAGAGGATTCATGTACATTGGCATGGTATAAGGTGATTTTTAGGCAAACATAAATGCTAGCAACGTGAAGCAAAAGTCAGGCACTGTCAGAGAAATTATGTGACACAATCTCCATATCCAGGATGTATTAAAGAGCATTATAAAAAGGGCTTTCACTCCTTGTAGCATAAATTAATGAATTCCAATAAATAGGTAGAGTCCAGACGGTAGGATTCATTCAAGGCTTTTGGCAAAGAAATTTAGAATTCTGAATGAAATATATGTTTGAATACCTGATGGGATAGAGCATAAGCAATTGCTCGCTCCCTTTTGATTGCTCCTTCCTGTCTCATTTGCAGTTTTGTGCAAATTTCTTCAAGTGTCCCTTGACTATCACACCATCCTTCCTAAAACAGACAATGCATTGCTCAAACAAAATGTACTGGAACCCCAATCTCTCCAACCCAAAAAGGGATCAGACCTGATCTAAAAATAAATAAATCATGCTGTTCAAATATATCAGACACTGAAGATTAAACCTAACTTTAATTAAAGTAATTTTCTGGAACTCTTTTATTTTTTTGGTCTTGAGGTTGTTGGGTACAGGGTTTCAAACGCTAGCTGAAGTTTATTAAGTTTTGAAGTTGAGCTCAGCTAAGGAGCACTAGTCACCATGACCTAAGAATTGTGCCTAAGAGCAGGAGAATTTATCCATCTTGCCAATAGGAGAAAACCAATAGTCTCTCGCCTCTGCATAAATGGCAAGAGTTTTCGCCCTACCCATTTGGCCATCTACTTAAAATATCCCTGAACTTATTAAATCATAGCAGTCAAATACCCCAATCCTAATATAGATAGATAAAATTCTTTAACAAATTATTTAGAAATACCTCGGATTCTCTCAGTTTAGTCTCGCGGCTTCGATGTGCATCAAGTATTTCCTGCACTGCCTGACCTTCCTTAGACATTCAAACATGGCGAGCCCTTACACGGGCTTGAACCCTGACGAGTGCTTGCATACACCTCAAAGTAATTGTTGCCTGCTTCCTTACCTGACAACCCCTAAACAATGCCTAGAACCTCACCAGCCATTTCAGTGCTCGTAGTGCTCTCCTCGCCTATAAAACCCAAAAACCAAATCCAAAAGAGTGACAATAATCCCCTTCAAAAATAATCAAATGAAATTCTCACAGACCCGTTATTGTTCATCGAGAATGATTACCAAAAAGCCTCAGAATGCAGTCTGGATTCGAATGACAGCCCATTCCTTGTCGTACAGCCTTGAAGTCCTTTGGAGGAGCCCTCACTATTGTTGCCACTGTAGCATTATAGGCCTCTGTAGCAGCCTCAGATGCAGATTCAACAGTCTCCACATTGAGATGTCTCGACTGCTTATGCCAAATTCCTTCGCTTCTTTGCCCTGACTCGTGCTCACCAGATATTTTCCATAGACCCCATTTTTTGGACTTGACGTTGGTAAGCTTCTTCTATTCATGATTCAACAATAGCAATCAATCAGCTTGCTTGTAAAAGGGCAAATGAATCCTCCTTTGTAATTGGTTGCCCCCATTTTGTATGCTACATCCTTGTTACTTGTAAATGGTATCTTTGAGAAACTCTAAGGGAAATAGGCAATATTTATACCCTTCCATTATGTACATCCAATCAGACAATAAAAGTATTCTTTTACTAGTTTTAGAGAAAATTGTTTTTTACAATGGATGATTATACTGTAGTTTCAAGCTAATTTTATCTAGCTTTATTTCTATTAGCTTTGATCCACGACTAAGGAAGAATTCATATGGTTGTTACCTGTACATTTTTCCAAGGTCCTCTTGGTTTCCCCCGTTGTTCAATGTATTTTTTTGAAGGGATTCTTTTATTTGCTGCAAATTGTAACATGAAGGATCTTTTTAGTTTCTAGAAAAATTAGTATATTGTGTAGCTCACAGCTGCCTATGCCATACTAAGATCCCAATAGTGGCATAATCGTTGATTAGAGCCGAGATCGCAGAGTGCACTGTCAGAATAATGCATATCATGGAGATATTCCATTTTCACAAACCTTAATACTACTGCCACTGCTAGGAAGCTTTGCATATTTCTTTTGCAATATCTATTTTAATGTGCCTTTAGGGATGCTTCAAAGCTTCTAGAAAATATAATATAAATATAAATAAATAAGAAACTCGTTGGTAGTAGTTTCCTCCTAGAACTCGTTGGCTACATGTATGCCTACACTTGAGAAGCACATGCTTTAATGATATCACTGAACTTTCAGATTATATTCTTGTATCCAGTAGCATCTAGAGGTTTTAGATAATGTATTGTAGTGATATTGTAAGGCACTATCAAAAACAATGTTGACAGAAGTAAGGATGGAAAATGTGACGGGAACAGGGTCGAGGAGGTTTGGTGTACAAAATGTACACACACTCATGTTTACATGAAATTACATTTTTTTTAGGGATTTATCATTAACACGTATTGCTAATGGTTCAAATTTCATAAAAGGTTAGGCACGGCTATCATCTTTCAGCAAAAACATGCTCATACATGTTATGTTTATCAGTGTTGCATACTGATAGGTTATAATTGGATGACAAACATAAATAATAGAACATACAGAGTTCACAAATTTTAAGCACAGAAAAACAAACATTAATAAGAAAAAAAGGAAAAGGAAATTTTAGTCATATGAGTTAAATAAGATAGTTCCAAAGTTAAACAACTTCCTTGAAATGTAAAGTTGATTTATCCCTGATTTTGTATACAAACACTGTGATGACATCAATAATAGATTACAAATAATTTCAATGTTTTTTGTGACTTTTAAGCATGCATAAGTGGTCAACTTGTACATGTGGAGATATAAATGCATTAGACATGTCTTTTACCGATGTTTTTTGTTGTTTAAAATTGGATTGGTGTTCTATTTGATTGCGCTAATTCTGTATCATATGCACAAAAATTGTGTTCCAGGGAAAGGTGAATCCCACTCAATTGTTCTGCTTTGATAATGGTTTGTGCCCAGGTAAACTTACATTCTCTTCTACAAACATTTCTTTGACTTTAAGATCATCTAAATGTATTCAAAACTTTTCATTTCTGAACTCTGCAACATCACTTGGTATATTTTGTTATCATTGTGATTTGTAATTTATGTAATTTATTTGATTTTGTAATTTATTTTCTATATTAGTTGCATTGAAGCTTGAAAATTTCATATTTCTGTTCTGTCAAAATTGTAAATTTCAATTTTGGAATTCAATCAATTAGATCTCTACCTCACAAAATTATCCTAATTCCACATAAGAATTATTCTCCATGTCTATTTGGCATGTTGAGAGAGGGAAAATAACAAATTGAAACAATTTAATAAGTTCATTTTTTACCAATTTGCACTATAAAAGCATGCAGGTCATTTTCTTGAAATTGACCCCTTAAACTTTATCAAAATCAAAAATTAATTATACATGAGTAAAGAGGACGACGAGATATTTCCACAAAGTCCTCGTTTTCCCAAAACCAAGCTCTCTATCTAAATTTATGGCCTTCTGAAGTTTTTTCTTCGCTTGGCGTTAAAAAAAAGGGCAAAAAAATTTCCTTGCCGGGCTCGCAGGCCTGAATTTTTCCCTTAGAGCTTCGGAAAATTTTTGGGCCAAATTTTCCCCAGCGCTCCACCGGCGTGCAACCAATCAGAGGCTACCACGTGGTACCATGAGGTGTCAGCGGAGGGGCGGATCCTTTTTAACTTAGCGCTCTTGGAAAATTTTGGGAAAATTTTACAAATTTCCTTTGTCAGCGCACAACCAATCAGGTGATGCCACATTGCGTCATGGGGCATCAATAGAGGAGAAGGTCCCTTTTTTCCCTTTTATGTTTCAGAAAATTATGGGAAAATTTTTCCATTTTTTTCCCCACCACCCCCGCCCCCCATAGCCAATCAGGAGCCGCCACGTGGCATCACAAGGTGTCGGCAGAGGCACGGGTGAATGCTACCCTCTTAGCCCTTCAGGGTGTTAAACTAATTTTCTCCCTACCACCCCACCTTCCCCACATTGGATTAGGAGAAACAACATGTCCCTTGTATACTTACAGGAGCGCGGACACAAAGTTGGCTTTCCACCCCGCACGAGAAGATTTTTCAAAATGTCTCCCGCCGCCCCGCTCTCCCCGCGTTGACTTGGGAGGTGCCACGTGTCCCTTGTGGACTTGCGGACCCTCGGGTGCACAGGCTCAAGGTTGGTTTTTTTTTTTGCCCCCACGGGAAATTTTCCAAAGGTCTCCTCGTGGCCCGCCGACCCACCCTTGGGGTAAATTTTCACCCCTGGGCCCACAGGCCCGCTCTTGGGGAAAATTTTCACCCCAAGACCCGTTGGCCCATAACTTGGAATATATGAGGAGTTAGGAGGACTTATTTATATCAATGGAAATGTGAGGAAATTTCCAATCCAATGGGAATAATTTGGGAAATTTTTGAATGCGTTAAGTTTGAGAAAAAATCAAGTTGAACCTTTAATCCTATTAGAGAGTGGGTATGGTGAGGAATTACCCTTTGAACCTAATTGAACCTTCTAACCCTAAATAAACGTCGACCAAGGGATGTTCAAGTATCGGTCTATAACGCCCACTACAATAACCCACTTGAGACCTAAGAAGAACCTAGGATTAGTTAGGAAATTTATGGAATACTTTTTTTTTATTAAAAGAATCTTCAACTAGGTTACAAGACAACAATTGTCACTAACAGGTTCCAGAATAATTCTAATCCACTAGAATATAATTTTCTTTTATTAACCATTATTATAAGTCATAATTTCCAAAAATTTAGGGTTAGAAGGTTTAATTAGATTCAGAGGGTAATTCCTCACCATACCCACTCTCTAATAGGCTTAAAGGTTCAAATTTTTTTTTTCTCAAACTTAATGCATTAAAATTTTCCCTAAATATTTTCCAGTGGATAGGAATTTTTCTCACCTTTCCATTGATATAAAGAAGTCCTGCTAACTCCTCATATTTCTCAAGTTATGGGCCGACGGGCCTTGGGGTGAAAATTATCCCCAAGAGCAGGCCTGCGGACCCAGGGGAGAAAATTTTCCCATGGACGGGTCTGTGGGCTGCGGAGAAAATATTTCTCGAAGGATTAGTTAGGTCGGTGGGGCCATGGCAGACCTTTGGAAAATTCCTGCGTTGGGGGAAAAAAACCACCTTTGCGCCTGCACTCCCGCTGGTCCGCAAGTCCATAATGAAATGTGGCGCCTCCAAAGCCAGTGGGGGGAAGGCAGGGTGGTAGGGATAAAAGGGTTTTAGCACCCCAAAGGTAGAAAGGGTAATATTCACCCGCCATCTCTGCTGACGCTTGCGATGCCCCGTGGCAGCTCCTGATTGGCTGTGGGGCGGTGGAGAAATTTTTTCCCAAAATTTTTGAAATGCCAAAGGAAAAAAGGGACCCACTCCTTTGCCGATGCCTCGTGATGCCACATGGTAGCTCCTGATGGCTACGGGCTGGCAGGACAATGGAGAAAATGAAGAAAATTTGCCCAAATGTTTTTGAAGCGCTAAGTAAAAAAAAAGGATCCACCCCTTCGCCAATGCCCTCGTGGTGGCCCACATGGTGGCCTTTTGATTGGGCTGCAGGTAGGAGGGGAAAATTAGGAAATTTTCCCAAAATTTTTCCAAAGTGCTAAGGAAAAAATTCGGGCCTGCGGGCCCGCCAAGGAAATTTTTTCTAATTTTTTTTTGACGCCAAGTGAAGAAAAAATTCAGAAGGCCATAACTTTTGCTAGATAGCTCGGTTTTCAGAAAACAAGGACTTTATGGAAAGATCTCAACGTCCTCATTACTTCGAAATCATTAATTTTTTATTTTTTATAAATTTTAAGGGGTCAATTTCAATAAAATGATCTGCAGGCTTTTATAGTGCATAGTGGCAAATTTTAACTTGGGAGATTTGTTCAATTTGATCTTCTTCCTCTCTCAAAATGTCAAATGGACATGGAGAATTGTTATTAGGTGGACTTAAGAAAGATTTCAAGATTCAATTTACCTGATTAATTTGCAGTTTGAACATTTACATTTCTTGGTAGCAAAAATGAGTGCAAAAACGGTTTGAGCCTGATTTTGCTAAGTTTTCTAAGAAATTCCTTAAGTGTTTTTTCATATGTAAGGTTTTGGAAGATGTGCAACTGAAACTGGATAAAATTCATACAAAAGATAATCCCACGGATATGCTAACGAAGCCATTGGCAAAGGAGAAGTTGGAGATACACTCCACTTCCACTGGTCTTCAAATTCGAGATTTGAAGAGGGAGAAATAGACCAAGGAAAGGATCCAAGAATGGAGTTGTATGGTACAATGCAACAATTTATCTCCAAGTGGGAGATTGTTGAGTTATGGAGCTTAATTTCTTCACATTAGCATGCTTTATTAACTTACTAGAATACATAGTAACCGACGTCGGTTGGTATACCAAAGTCGGTCACCTAGGGACCGGCATCGGTCAAAGCAAGTAGGAACTGGTATCAGTTAGGGTAGCCAACATTAGTTACTTGTGCGTGATTGTTTTATTTAACTCACAGAAATTAGATCTAACCTTTGATATAAAGTTGATCTAATGATTATAATTGCATAGCTAAAGTGGCCTATGTTTTTACATGCATATATAAGCTAGAAATTTAGGGTTAGAAAATAAGAACTAATTAAGAATAGAGAATTGAAAAGAGAATAATTGGAGAGAGAAAAAGAGAAACTTGTGAGGAAGAAGTACTTTACATCTAGGAGGTGTGGAAGATTGCAGATCTTCAATTGTATATCCTCTATGAAGCTTTGAATAATATATCCTCTATGAAGCTTTGTATATCCTCTATGAAGCTTTGAATAATAAATTGTGATGCCCACTAAAAAAATCCAATTGAGACCTAAGAACAACCTAAGATTAGTTGGGAAAACTATGGAATAATTTTCTTTTTGATTGAAAGAATCTACAACAGGGTCATAAGACAAAAATTGTCACTAACACGTTCTAGAACAATTATAATCCACTAGAACATACTTTTCTTTTAATAAACATTATTAGAGGTCATATGGTCCAAAATTTAGGGTTAGAAGGTTCAATTAGGTTCAAAGGGTAATTCCTCACCATACCCACTCTCTAATAGGATTAAAGGTTCAACTTGATTTTTTCTCAAACTTAACACATTCAAAAATTTCCCAAATTATTTCCATTGGATTGGAAATTTCCTCACATTTCCATTGATATAAATAAGTCCTCCTAACTCCTCATATATTCCAAGTTATGGGCCAACGGGTCTTGGGGTGAAAATTTTCCCCAAGAGCGGGCCTGTGGGCCCAGGGGTGAAAATTTACCCCAAGGGTGGGTCGGCGGGCCACGAGGAGACCTTTGGAAATTTTCCCATGGGGGAAAAAAAAAACCAACCTTGAGCCTGTGCACCCGAGGGTCCGCAAGTCCACAAGGGACACGTGGCACCTCCCAAGTCAACGCGGGGAGAGCGGGGCGGTGGGAGACATTTTGAAAAATCTTCCCGTGCAGGGTGGAAAGCCAACTTTGTGTCCGCGCTCCTGTAAGCATACAAGGGACATGTTGTTTCTCCTAATCCAATGTGGGGAAGGTGGGGTGGTAGGGAGAAAATTAGTTTAACACCCTGAAGGGCTAAGAGGGTAGCATTCACCCGTGCCTCTGCCGACACCTTGTGATGCCACGTGGCGGCTCCTGATTGGCTATGGGGCAGCGGGGTGGTGGGGAAAAATGGGAAAATTTTCCCATAATTTTCTGAAACATAAAAGGGAAAAAAGGGACCTTCTCCTCTATTGATGCCTCATGACGCAATGTGGCATCACCTGATTGGTTGTGCGCTGACAAAGGAAATTTGTAAAATTTTCCCAAAATTTTCCAAGAGCGCTAAGTTAAAAAGGATCCGCCCCTCCACTGACACCTCATGGTACCATGTGGTAGTCTCTGATTGGTTGTGCGCCGGTGGAGCGCTGGGGAAAATTTGGCCCAAAAATTTTCCGAAGCTCTAAGCAAAAAATTCAGGCCTGCGAGCCCGGCAAGGAAATTTTTTTGCCCTTTTTTTTAACGCCAAGCGAAGAAAAACTTCAGAAGGCCATAAATTTAGATAGAGAGCTTGGTTTTGGGAAAACGAGGACTTTGTGGAAATATCTCATCGTCCTCTTTACTCATGTATAATTAATTTTTGATTTTGATAAAGTTTAAGGGGTCAATTTCAAGAAAACGACCTGCATGCTTTTATAGTGCAAATTGGTAAAAAATGAACTTATTAAATTTGTTCAATTTGTTATTTTCCCTCTCTCAACATGCCAAATAGACATGGAGAATAATTCTTATGTGGAATTAGAATAATTTTGTGAGGTAGATCTAATTGATTGAATTCCAAAATTGAAATTTACAATTTTGACAGAAAAACGAATGCGAAAACTTTGAACTCGGTCTTGCCAGGTTTTGAAAGATTTTATTTAATTATTTTTGTCTAACTGGATTTGTTTAGGGAAAACTACTTCAATTCAATCATTTTTATTTGTTATTTCATTGTTGCAGGTCCGATTTGTGCATTTTGGATAAAATAATTACCAATTTGAAAATACAAGACAAGGATCAAATTTTTAAAGGGTTTTATTATCACCGAATCACAGAACCCCTGTATTTATACAAGTGCATATACTTGAACTCACAGTGTGATTGGATAACATGGGTACTATCTTCAAGTTGTGGGACTTGCTACTTGAGATAGACCTCCAGAGAAAGCTGGTTCTTACTCCTAAACTACCTGCCACAATCTACTCTAATGCAGGGGAAACTAACTATTCTAATATAAATTTCCAAGGGACCAGGGAGAGAGAATGCATAAAATGAAATCCTACACTAAAGCGGTGATACACCAGAAAATGAGGGTGTGAGAGTAGTCTCCAAATGCGTGAAATACAGAGGTAAAGTACACACTAGAAGAGGTGATGACAGTTCTCCATAATCTAGCAAAATGCATTCACAACGATATTCCAAGCATACACAATGATAATGGACCCTTGCAAGAACATAATAATAGACACAATATTCTTGTAAAAAGATTAAAGGAGCAAGAAGAATGCAAGAAAACACAGCAGGGGAAGATACATCCACAAACTAATATTTTATTGCTTCATGATATGCACAGTTCAATCTATTACAGGATAAGGGCCTAGATCACCATGCAAGGAGTCCACTACAAGGGCCTGCAGCACATTGGCTTCTCAAATCAATTTTGACAGAGCTTTGCTATCTGAAAACTTTCCCTTTACAATGAGCCCAACACTCCAATTTATAGAAAAATGAGAAGAGAGAGAAGGGAAAATGGAAAATCCCGAAATCTGTCCTTCAACCACTTGTAAGAGGCATTAAATGGAGTAAAATGATTTTACATTACTTGCAAAAGGGTCCCCATACTATCCCAGGTGCTGCAGCAGAGAAAGAATGATGACCATGCCTCTTAATTGCACTCCCAACCAACAAATAAAACATTGTTATGAACCCAGCCATGTTTTCTAAAAAATATCGACCAATTTCTCATCAAATCCAGAATTTCTTGACTGCTATGCATTGGAATCCGAGCC
Source organism: Taxus chinensis (assembly GCA_019776745.2). NCBI lineage: Eukaryota > Viridiplantae > Streptophyta > Pinopsida > Cupressales > Taxaceae > Taxus > Taxus chinensis. The sequence goes on from CM034146.1 coordinate 791,466,041, forward strand.
ACAATTCCAACAGTACCAATTTTGTGCGATTTCGTTGAGAAATGCAAAAGTTATGGCCTTCTGAGTGCGGGCAGCTATTTTGGGTCTGGTAGGCGTTTTCTGTCATTTGACGGGAATGAGCATTAACTTTTCTCCAAACAAATACTTTTTATAAAATTTTCAAATATTAAAATATGATAATATATAACATGACCGTTTGTTCATAAAATATAAAATATGGGTGTCGTAGCTACCATTTCCCACTTTTAAATGAAATTTAGAACTTTAAAAACTCACAGAACATCACTCATAACTCTAAAAAAATGATTCATTTCTAAAACCTCTAAATTGTCATCTATGTTATAGGAAAAATATGATATCAAACACTATAATTATATTCTTTTAGAGGAAGACATGAAGGAAAACATGTAATAGACAAAGAGAGAAGTCTGCAAGTGAATGAGGGGCACACTATTCCAGGGACAGGAACATAGAATGTATCAGGGGCTTCAGCTGCGGTCCCTTCTTTGTGCGCTGCCAGAATTTTTGGGTTGGTGCCATAGGATGCGTTGAAACTCATTCCGACCTGGCCGAACGCTAAACCGCATTAGACGGTGCGGTGGTCACCAAGGCTAAGGAAAGATTACAATTTATGGCTTTAGGATGTTTCACAGGACTTAGGTTGAACATTGATTTTGTTAAGGACTGGTGCAGAAGGAAATGAGAATGCAAAGTGGAGGTACGAGCTCTTATAGGAGAACATTTCCTTTTCTATTTTCAAAATGAATCAAATTTTTCCTTTCCCCTAATCGTTTGAGGCTAGGGATACTTCAAAAATTTACATTTCAGGCTCTTCCTATTTAGATTTATCTCCCACAACTTCCCTTTGAATTATGGGAGTGCAAAGTGTTTCTGGGGATTGGTCATTCCATGGGTCGGTTAATAGTTGTCGACCCCGCTACAAAATCTAGATCTAGGTTGGCTTTCGCTAGGATGTGCGTCAATGTTCTCGAGGGGCGCATGGTGCCCAAAAAACTAACTATGGAATCATCATTCATGAAATGGAAACAAATGATACAAATTGAGAAATCAGTGATCATTTGTGAATAGTGTCAGATGGTTGGATATGGCATTAAGAACTGTAGTCACAGTGGGAATCTGAATCAGTCGAAGGCTGTGGATCCCTGTGGTAATCGAATGATTTTTTTCCAGGAAGATTACAATGAGGCAGAGGAGTTAGATGATTCTGTAGATTAAATGGAGGGTGAAAATGAGACCAAAGGTAGAGTGGAGGATTCCATCGAGATGAAAAACATGGAGTCGAGCGTGGAGGAGGCTAATGGAAAATGCAGTGGCTTGGAGACGACAATGGTGAAGGAGGGAGAATACTATTGGTGGGAGAAACTCAGTTCAAAATTCAAAATTTTAAAATAGCATTAAAGGGCTTGCACTTGTCGGTAACTTTTGTGTCCGTCGTGGCGACATGGTAGATGAGTTAGAGGGTTCAGGATCTGACCTGTGCAGTGGCAGGGTTGAGACTTTGGGACTACCACAACCCATTAGAAATTCAAAAAAGTGAATACTAATGAGGATTTGAGTGGGTCCATTGTGGGTAAACTATGACGATGTTTAATGGATGACAGGGATGATAGGCTCGACGTGGTCCTTGGGCCTAGTTCGGATGGTGGTGGTGGCAGGGCCTCTTGAGCTCAGTTTTATGCGGGTGGGTGGACGTTAATCCAACCCAAGAAACTTAAAATTGGGCACTTAAAACGAGTGACTCGAAGCCGTGTTGCATCTGTCGGTGTGTCTTGATCCATTCATTCCTTGTCTTTGTGTCATGGTGCATTATTGTTTTCATGATTTGATGACCCAACTTCCTTTGGGTTCTTCCCTGGTTTGTTTTTGGGTCACTTGTGTCCTTGTTGGTTTGTATGTGTTGTTTGCCGTTGGTAGAGGCCTCCCCATGCGATCTTTACTGCTTTATCTTTTCTCCATTTGTATACAGGATTTTTTGGTCCACTCAAAATCAAATTTTAACCTAATTTAAAAATAAATATTTTTTTAGGAAAATAGAAAATACCCTAAAATAATTGTTTTGGGTCAAATACAAAAATACCCATTATGTAATTATATAAAGCTAAAAAAAATATTGGATCAAAAACTTGAGAGGTGATAAATAATGTGTGGAAAGTATAATATCACTAAAGTATAGAAATATGAAATGTTTCTCCAACAATTAAACCATTATTTATTTCATAAAATTCTCACATATTTACAATTTTTCTGCATTGCTATTAACATGTTGATATAATATATACCAAGACAAATTAATTATAAAAACATGTTATCTTAAATTACTAAAACCTTCAAAAGTGGAATTAAATTAATAAAACGAAGAATAGTGGAAGTTAATAATTGACAAACTAGAAATCTACAACGGTTTGTCACTTCAATATAATTATGGGTTTAATAGCTATAAATTCGTCAGCGTTCATGGTATAATACGCAATGCGGTAAGAGATTGTATGTTGTTATCTATAGAAAAAACAATATTAATAGCCCTTGTTCGTTTTTAGTCAAACCATCGATTTTGAAAAAGAAACTCCAATAAAATCAAAACCCAAAAAAAAACCTGTGCGTGTACCATACGCTGTATGACTTTGAATGAGCTATTATTTTTGTATCATTGTTTCCTCTTATAAATATGACACAGTATGGCATATAATGATCAATCCCGCCTCCATCTCAATCTATTATTTAAATCAAACTATAACAATTGAAATATATTATTTTTCCGATCATATCAAACTCCCTCCTCAGCATGGCAAGTTTATTTCTTACCAAAATGCTTGTTCTCTATGTGATGTTTACGGTGTATGTATCCATTCGACACACTACAAACATGGAGCAGTTAGGTTCTGATCGAAGTTACAAAGGCAACAACCCAACCAAATGTCCACCACCCCAAAATGTCTCTGATCGAAGCTGCAAAGGCAACAGCCCCACCAAATGCCCACCACGAAATGCCAATAACAATAATATATTCTCCACAAATATGGATCGATTAGAATCTGGTCGGAACTGCAATGGAAACAACCCCTGCCCACCACTCACCAATAACGCTCTTTCATCATACCAGAAATTGGCATATGGAGGGCTTCCCGGTATGAACAATAATAAAAATACAATTCATGTCTCCGAGTCCGACTCTCTGCCGGTGGACAACCAGTGACCTTCTATTCATTCCTTCGAGCAATTAAGACTTCATCTATCCATGTGGTTGTAAATTATATCTTTAAAGAGGTGTATGGGTGCATGGATCTACATGAAATACTATATATGGTAGGGGTGGCAAGTGTTTTATCAAATTCTTGGTGAAACTATAGAATAAGTTTAAAACGGGAAGAAAAATAGAATTTTTGATTTAAGTAGTTATTCATAATTTAATTATATTATGTAGAGGACGTCGTGCTCGTTCCAGAAATTCCAATTTTGTGAAAATCAGAGCTCGGAGTCAAAAGTTATGGCCATTTGAAGTTTCACGGGTCAAACGTTGACTTTTCTTTTTTGCCTTCAGCCACTTCGGCTTTTTGCGTCCCGCGTGTCCTGCGCGTACTTTTGTCCTGGATGTCCGACTCTTCCTTGGACGAAAGTCTCATGTTTCGGCCAAATCAGCCGATTCACGTCCTCCGCGTACTTTTGTCGCAGATGTCCCAAACTTGACAAATTTTTCTCTCGGCCGGTTTGGATTTTTACATCCATTGCGTCCCGCGTGTACCTTTGGCCCAGATGTCCCAAACTGTCCTTCGGCTTTTCGGCCGGTTCGCGTCCCGCACGTACCTTTGGCCCGGTTGTCCCAAACTGCGAGAAAAACAACACTTAGTCGATTTTTTCCACTTTTCGGCCAGTTCGCCTTTTCGCGTCCCGACGTCCCAACTGTCCCAAATGCTGCGCATTCTGCCTGGCGGGTTTTTGGCCGATTCGTGGTCCGGCGTCCCAACTGTCCCAAGGACCACCTAGGACAAGACTTAGCCGATTTTATATATATTTTGGCACCAAGCTTGGCTTTTGCAATTTTTTCACATTTTTAAAACTTGCTGGGTTTTCTTCTTGGAAAGGAGAGTTAGAAAGAAGCCGAGGGGACCCCAGAAACACGATTTTTTGCCTTGAATCAATATAATTCTTGGGACTAAAGAATTTGATCCATGTTATCAAAATTACCTTGAGGGGTGAATTTTGGATAACAGGTTTATTTGCCATTTTCTTCTTCCAGGTATTATAATATTTTCCAATTCTAATCTAATACATTTTGTTGATTCAATTCAACTACTCAAAACTAAAATACTGATCTGATTTCCAATTTTTCACATATTTCAAAAGAAAGATTATTACAGTTCCTTCATACTCATTTCTTCCTTTCAAACATAGATTACAACTCGCATCTAGATGATTAAAATCAACACAATGATACAATTTGAGGAAATTTATGCAATCCTTTATTTATTCAAAAAGACAACTTTACTACTTCCTTCTTTTATTCTTTCCAAAAACATATTTTATATACAGTGCAAAATAATACATTTTCTTCTCACATGTTTCACTTTCCCACTTTCCAAATAGGTATTTCATAGTGCATGTTAAACAAAAATTTCCAATGGAAATAATATCGTATGGAAAAGACAAAAGCACTTCCATTAATTCAAATACAACATACAAATTACGTATCATTCCTTCACATTCTTTCCAAAATAGAATACAGAGTATAACTCTTTTACATTTCAAATTTCAAATTTAATTGTCGATACAAGTATCTTTCCATTGCAATGAATATATAGATCATCCACCTTAAAGTGGTAAAGGGCTACAATAAGATTTCATTTCACAAGGGACTGTCAAACTGTCTTTATCTTAGCTCTAAAATAGCAACATGCATATTTCTCATTCTTCCAAATTGTGATCACAACAAGAGTAGTGCAAAGGAAACACTCTCCACCCAAACAAGACATCCAATGAAGAGGATAATCCATCCTTCTTCATTGGCCCCTAAGGCCAAACCATAATACAATAAAAGATGTGATCCAACTCATGGAAACAACAGGTTTCCACAAACACACAAGAAGTACATTCACAATTAAAACACAGTCTAAAATAGAATGTAGTTTACAACTACATTAAAACATGATAAAAAACACAAAGGCTTCATCAAGCAAGCCAAAGGAGAAAGAAACTATGGGGGATGTTGCTTATGCCTCCCAAAGGGGAAATGGGTATCACCACCTAAGAATAAACCACACACACACACACACATACACACATATCATTTCAAATTCCTAACATGCCCTTATGCATCCCCCAAGTACCCCTTATTCCACACATTTCATTATGCCTCCACAACCTCTTATGGCACCCCATAACGAGTAAAGAAATGCAAGCTATTTCTTTGGAAGGTGGAAACCAAATCCCAACTCCCTCCACCCTTATACCTCCCTAAAACATAATTGTACCTCCCACAAAATAAAACCCATCTACACCATTCCTAGGCCATCTACCCGACAACCCACAAACAAGCTAAAACATTCATGCATTAACATTTACATTCATACAAGCAGATCATTTGAAGAGTCAAGCTCCTACCTCTCCACGATGGAGTTGTCCTAAGTTCCAAAACAAAAATCTTTATCCCAATGCAAGCAATCCAATCAGTCAAGAACAAGCATGCAACAATCTTCCAAAAACTTCTTCAAAGTAAGACCTCCCAAAACAGTAAGGAATTTGCCCAAGAATAAAGTCTCCAAAAATGAAGCAACCCCAAAACAAGGAAAGCCATTCAAATTTTATAGAAGAGGGAAGTGCAGAGGATGAAGCAGATCCACGTAGGATGCCATATCACACATCTTCAACCCCAACCCCCAAAAGTCAACATCATTCTCCAAAGCATAATAAATAGGTGGGTGAATAATACAGTTTACTTACACACTCAAATCCAACCCACACCCCAAAGGACTGAAATTAAATCATGTAAAAAAAATGTAATTAAAACCTAAAATTTTCCTTCTCAAAAAGCATCACAAAATTCTAATCTCAACTTCCCAACCGTAGGTATGGTTGGTAATTAAATTTAAGAGGTATGAGACAAGTTTAACTTGTCCTACAAGCCTCCAAAAGTAGCCTCCAAAGACAATTTCAAAATTTCAAGAAGATGGAGTGTTTCACACTCAAAAGTTAACTTACACATCACTTACACATCTCTTACAACACTTTAATTCAAGGCCAACAACTCTATTAATTACCTTCTTATGACATATTTGATTTATTTATTTTAACAATATGATTACTCTCAATATTTACACACCATTTAATGAATAATGAAAGGGGTAAAAGCACCACAAAATAAACACATGCAAACATAAACAAAGGGACCAAAATAAAAGGAATACATAAAACCACATGGTCACAATTAAAGGTGATTCCCCCCATGGGAATCCCTAACACACACAAACACACAAAAACAAATACTTGTTGCCATGGTGACCTTGTTGAATTGATCTAGAATTCCAATGTGGTTGGTCTCCAATCCTCCGATGTTTGTTATGATATTTTAACCTGTAAAATACAAGTACCTCCTTTGGCCTTGTGGCCTTATCAGAACATCCAAAACAATATAAATATAATTTTCCAAAATCATCTAGATATATGAATCACAACAACATCAAATCAATCTAACAATATCATTTATAGATTTATCAACAACTATATCATCATCCAATAATTTCCATTTCTAGGTCTACTCACAATATCCTAATATCACAAGTCTGAACAACATCCATAATATAACCATGTCAAATAGTATATCATCATTACCATATAAAATGTATCTAATAATCATCATGCATCATCACTGATTCAAGTCAACAATAATCCATTATCTAAAATCTATCATCATACTATAATAAAGTCCATAATCATGTCCATAATATAATCAACAGTATCATGATTAGTATCAAAAGGGTGTCAAAGGGAAGTGGGCACTACACAAATTATATATTGTGTATTATTTATTCTGGCTTATTTATGATTTTATTGCTTGTATGCTTAGATCTTAATATATGTCTGTACAATTGGTGTGATTAACCCCAACATTCATAAGAGTGTCCTAGTGTGCTCATGGCTTTGGGGCGTGCTCTCATACCACACACGTTTTTGTTGGAAAAATATTATATTGTGTTTCTTTTAATATAATATAAGATATTTTTCATCAAAAGAATATATGTAGAGTGCAATTTGTCTTTTTAGAAAACAATATAACTAATTATCTTGAGGAGACCAAAAATTATAGCCTTTAGAGGGTTCCTAAAATAAGAAATTTATATGTAATTAAGCTATCCTAGAATCCTAGTTGCATATAGAGAATATATGATTCGATAAACTCAAAATATAATAAGGATAGAAAAATAACCCTTTCAGTCCTTTCACATAAAACAGTTATCAGCTCTAGAATTTTGTAGCTCCATAATTAGGATAAGAGGTTAGGAGTTAAAAATATTGAGTTGTAGGTCATATGAGAGACCTATCATTTAGGTCACATGGGTGATTAGAGGATGATGACTAAAATTATTTTGAATAGTGTCCTTAAAAAATTCATCATATAATGACTTGAAACATTTAAATGTTTTCCGTATGTGCCTAAAATGTATAAATTTTTACAAATGAGAAAAAGCAAAAATATCTTGAGATTTATATGCGATGATTTATAATTTCTAATTAGTTTTTTTAATTGAAAAATAAGTACTAAGCATGCCAATACTTTTAATTTATCATTAAATATCACAAACTTCAAATGTTCTTCATTTGTACCTAAGTGCTTCATTTTCTCCAAACAAATACTTTTTATAAATTTTTCAAATATTAAAATATGATAATATATAACATGACCGTTTGTTCATAAAATATAAAATATGGGTGTCATAGCTACCATTTCCCACTTTTAAATGAAATTTAGAACTTCAAAAACTCACAGAACATCACTCATAACTCTAAAAAAATGATTCATTTCTAAAACTTCTAAATTGTCATCTATGTTATAGGAAAAATATGATATCAAACACTATAATTATATTCGTTTAGAGGAAGACATGAAGGAAAACATGTAATAGACAAAGAGAGAAGTCTGCAAGCGAATGAGGGGCACACTATTCTAGGGACAGGAACATAGAATGTATCAAGGGCTTCAGCTGTGGTCCCTTCTTTGTGCGCTGCCAGAATTTTTGGGTTGGTGCCATAGGATGCATTGAAACTCATTCCGACCTGGCCGGATGCTGAACCGCATTAGACGGTGCGGTGGTCACCAAGGCTAAGGAAAGATTACAATTTATGGCTTTGAGATGTTTCATAGGACTTAGGTTGAACATTGATTTTGTTAAGGACTGGTGCAGAAGGAAATGAGAATGCAAAGTGGAGGTACGAGCTCTTATAGGAGAACATTTCCTTTTCTATTTTCAAAATGAATCAAATTTGTCCTTTCCCTCAATCATTTGAGGCTAGGGCTACTTCAAAAATTTACATTTCAGGCTCTTCCTATTTAGATTTATCTCCCACAACTTCCCTTTGAATTCTGGGAGTGCAAAGTGTTTCTGGGGATTGGTCATTCCATGGGTCGGTTAATAGTTGTCGACCCCGCTACAAAATCTAGATCTAGGTTGGCTTTCGCTAGGATGTGCATCAATGTTCTCGAGGGGTGCATGGTGCCCAAAAAACTAACTATGGAATCACCATTCATGAAATGGAAACAAATGATACAAATTGAGAAATCGGTGATCATTTGTGAATAGTGTCAAATGGTTGGATATGGCCTTAAGAACTGTAGTCACAGTGGGAATCTGAATCAGTCGGAGGTTGTGGATCCCTGTGGTAATCGAATGATTTTTTTCCAGGAAGATTACAATGAGGCAGAGGAGTTAGATGATTTTGTAGATTAAATGGAGGGTGAAAATGAGACCGAAGGCAGAGTGGAGGATTCCGTTGAGATGAAAAACATGGAGTCGAGCATGGAGGAGGCTAATGGAAAATGCAGTGGCTTGGAGACGACAGCGGTGAAGGAGGGAGAATACTATTGGTGGGAGAAATTCGGTTCAAAATTCAAAATTTTAAAATAGCATTAAAGGGCTTGCACTTGTCGGTAACTTTTGTGTCCGCCGTGGCGACATGGTAGATGAGTTAGAGGGTTTAGGATCTGACCTGTGCAGTGGCAGTCTTGAGACTTTGGGACTTCCACAACCCATTCAAAATTCAAAAATGTGAATATTAATGAGGATTTGAGTGGGTCCATTGTGGGTAAACTATGATGATGTTTAATGGATGATAGGGACGATAGGCTCGACGTGGTCCTTGGGCCTAGTTCGGATGGTGGTGGTGGCAGGGCCTCTTGAGCTCAGTTTTATGCGGGTGGGTGGACGTTAGTCCAACCCAAGAAACTTAAAATTTGGGCACTTAAAACGAGTGACTCGAAGCCGTGTTGCGTCTGTCGGTGTGTCTTGATCCATTCATTCCTTGTCTTTGTGTCATGGTGCATTATTGTTTTCATGATTTGATGACCCAACTTCCTTTGGGTTCTTCCCTGGTTTGTTTTTGGGTCACTCGTGTCCTTGTTGGTTTGTTGGTGTTGTTTGCCGTTGGTAGAGGCCTCCCCATGCGATCTTTACTGCTTTATCTTTTCTCCATTTGTATACAGGATTTTTTGGTCCCCTCAAAATCAAATTTTAACCTAATTTAAAAATAAATATTTTTTTAGGAAAATAGAAAATACCCTAAAATAATTGTTTTGGGTCAAATACAAAAATACCCATTATGTAATTATATAAAGCTAAAAAAAATATTGGATCAAAAACTTGAGAGGTGATAAATAATGTGTGGAAAGTATAATATCACTAAAGTATAGAAATATGAAATGTTTCTCCACAATTAAACCATTATTTATTTCATAAAATTCTCACACATTTGCAATTTTTGTGCATTGCTATTAACATGTTGATATAATATATACCAAGACAAATTAATTATAAAAACGTGTTAACTTAAATTAATAAAACCTTCAAGAGTGGAATTAAATTAATAAAACGAAGAATAGTGGAAGCTAATAATTGACAAACTAGAAATCTACAACGGTTTGTCACTTCAATATAATTCTGGGTTTAATAGCTATAAATCCGTCAGTGTTCATGGTATAATACGCAATGCGGTAAGAGATTGTATGTTGTTATCTATAGAAAAAACAATATTAATAGCCCTTGTTCGTTTTTTAGTCAAACCATCGATTTTGAAAAAGAAACTCCAATAAAATCGAAACCCAAAAAAAAACCCAAAAACATGATAAAAAACACAAAGGCTTCATCAAGCAAGCCAAAGGAGAAAGAAACTATGGGGGATGTTGCTTATGCCTCCCAAAGGGGAAATGGGTATCACCACCTGAGAATAAACCACTACACACACACACACACATACACACATATCATTTCAAATTCCTAACATGCCCTTATGCATCCCCCAAGTACCCCTTATTCCACACATTTCATTATGCCTCCACAACCTCTTATGGCACCCCATAACGAGTAAAGAAATGCAAGCTATTTCTTTGGAAGGTGGAAACCAAATCCCAACTCCCTCCACCCTTATACCTCCCTAAAACATAATTGTACCTCCCACAAAATAAAACCCATAGTCTTCTCCTACACCATTCCTAGGCCATCTACCCGACAACCCACAAACAAGCTAAAACATTCATACATTAACATTTACATTCATACAAGCAGATCATTTGAAGAGTCAAGCTCCTACCTCTCCACGATGGAGTTGTCCTAAGTTCCAAAACAAAAATCTTTATCCTAATGCAAGCAATCCAATCAGTCAAGAACAAGCATGCAACAATCTTCCAAAAACTTCTTCAAAGTAAGACCTCCCAAAGCAGTAAGGAATTTTCCCAAGAATAAAGTCTCCAAAAATGAAGTAACCCCAAGCAACAAGGAAAGCCATTGAAATTTTATAGAAGAGGGAAGTGCAGAGGATGAAGCAGATCCACGTAGGATGCCATATCACACATCTTCAACTCCAACCCCCAAAAGTCAACATCATTCTCCAAAGCATAATAAATAGGTGGGTGAATAATACAGTTTACTTACACACTCAAATCCAACGCACACCCCAAAGGACTGAAATTAAATCATGTAAAAAAAATGTAATTAAAACCTAAAATTTTCCTTCTCAAAAAGCATCACAAAATTCTAATCTCAACTTCCCAACCGTAGGTATGGTTGGTAATTAAATTTAAGAGGTATGAGACAAGTTTAACTTGTCCTACAAGCCTCCAAAAGTAGCCTCCAAAGACAATTTCAAAATTTCAAGAAGATGGAGTGTTTCACACTCAAAAGTTAACTTACACATCACTTACACATCTCTTACAACACTTTAATTCAAGGCCAACAACTCTATTAATTACCTTCTTATGACATATTTGATTTATTTATTTTAACAATATGATTACTCTCAATATTTACACACCATTTATTGAATAATGAAAGGGGTAAAAGCACCACAAAATAAACACATGCAAACATAAACAAAGGGACCAAAATAAAAGGAATACATAAAACCACATGGTCACAATTAAAGGTGATTCCCCCCATGGGAATCCCTAACACACACAAACACACAAAAACAAATACTTGTTGCCATGGTGACCTTGTTGAATTGATCTAGAATTCCAATGTGGTTGGTCTCCAATCCTCCGATGTTTGTTATGATATTTTAACCTGTAAAATACAAGTACCTCCTTTGGCCTTGTGGCCTTATCAGAACATCCAAAACAATATAAATATAATTTTCCAAAATCATCTAGATATATGAATCAAAACAACATCAAATCAATCTAACAATATCATTTATAGATTTATCAACAACTATATCATCATCCAATAATTTCCATTTCTAGGTCTACTCACAATATCCGAATATCACAAGTCTGAACAACATCCATAATATAACCATGTCAAATAGTATATCATCATTACCATATAAAATGTCTCTAATAATCATCATGCATCATCACTGATTCAAGTCAACAATAATCCATTATCTAAAATCTATCATCATACTATAATAAAGTCCATAATCATGTCCATAATATAATCAACAGTATCATGATTAGTATCAAAAGGGTGTCAAAGGGAAGTGGGCACTACACAAATTATATATTTTGTATTATTTATTCTGGCTTATTTATGATTTTATTGCTTGTATGCTTAGATCTTAATATATGTCTGTACAATTGGTGTGATTAACTCCAACATTCATAAGAGTGTCCTAGTGTGCTCATGGCTTTGGGGCGTGCTCTCATACCACACACGTTTTTGTTGGAAAAATATTATATTGTGTTTCTTTTAATATAATATAAGATATTTTTCATCAAAAGAATATATGTAGAGTGCAATTTGTCTTTTTAGAAAACAATATAACTAATTATCTTGAGGAGACCAAAAATTATAGCCTTTAGAGGGTTCCTAAAATAAGAAATTTATATGTAATTAAGCTATCCTAGAATCCTAGTTGCATATAGAGAATATATGATTCGATAAACTCAAAATATAATAAGGATAGAAAAATAACCCTTTCAGTCCTTCACATAAAACAGTTATCAGCTCTAGAATTTTGTAGCTCCATAATTAGGATAAGAGGTTAGGAGTTAAAAATATTGAGTTGTAGGTCATATGAGAGACTATCATTTAGGTCACATGGGTGATTAGAGGATGATGACTAAAATTATTTTGAATAGTGTCCTTAAAAAATTCATCATATAATGACTTGAAACATTTAAATGTTTTCCGTATGTGCCTAAAATGTATAAATTTTTACAAATGAGAAAAAGCAAAAATATCTTGAGATTTATATGCGATGATTTATAATTTCTAATTAGTTTTTTTAATTGAAAAATAAGTACTAAGCATGCCAATACTTTTAATTTATCATTAAATCTCACAACTTTCAAATGTTCTTCTTTGTAACCTAAGTAGTGCTTCATTTTCCCTTCCAAACAAATACTTTTTAATTTTTTCAAATATTAAATATGATAATATATAACATGACCGTTGTTCATACATATAAATAATTGTGTCATAGCTACCATTCCCCCTTTTAATGAAATTTAGAACTTCAAAACTCCACAGAACAGCACTCATACTCTAGAAAAAATGATTCATTTCTAAACCTCTAATTGTCATCTATTTTATAGAAAAATATGATGTCAAACACTATATTATATTCTTTTTAGAGGAAGACATGAAGGAAAACCATGTAATAAGACAAGAGGGAATCTGCAGCGAATGGGGGCACACTAATTCTAGTGACAGGAACATAGAAGGTATCATGGGCTTCAGTCAGTTGTGGTCCTTCTTTGTGCGCTGCCCAGAATTTTTGGGTTGGTGCTAGGAATTCGTTGAAACTCATTCCGACCGGTAGCTGGATGCTGAACCGCATTAAGACGGTTCGGTGGTTCACCAGCTAAGGAAAGATTACAATTTATGGCGTTAAGGATGTTTCAAATAGGACTTAGGTTTGACATGATTTGTTCAGGACTGGTGCAGAAGAAATTGAGAATGCAAAGTGGAGGTCTAGCTCTTCTAGGAAACCATTTCCCTTTTCTATATTTTCAAAATGATCAAATTTGTCCTTCCCTCAATCGTTTGAGGCTAGGGCTACTTCAAAAAGTTACATTTCAGGCTCTTCCTATGTAATTACTCCCACAAAACTTTTCCTTGAATTCTGGGAGTCAAAGTGTTTTCTTCTGGTATTGGTCATTCCAGCTTCAGGTTAATAGTTGTCGCCCCACCGTACAAAATCTAGATCTAGTTGGCTTTCACAGATGGGTGCATCACTTTTCTCGGAGGGGTGCATGGTGCCAAAAACTACTATGGAATCACCATTCATGAAATTGGAAACAAAGAATCAAATTGAGAAATCGGTGATCATTTGTGAATAGTGTCCAAATGGTTGAATATGGCCTTAAGAACTGTATCACAGTGGGAAATCTGAATCATCGTAGGCTGTGGATCCCTGTGGTAATCAAATGAGTTTTTTCCAGTAAGATTACAATGAGGCCGAGGATTAGATGATTTGGTATATTAAGGAGGTGAAAATGAGACCCGAAGGCAGAGTGGAGGATCCGTCGAGATGAAAAAACATGGAGTCAAGCATGGAGGAGGCTAATGAAAATGCAGTGGCTTGGAGACATAGCGGTGAAGAGGGAGAATACGATTGGTGGGAGAAATTCGGTTCAAAATTCCAAAATTTTTAAAATAGCATTAAAGGCTTGCACTTGTCGGTAACTTTTTTGCCGCCGTGGGCGACAGGTAATGGTTAGAGGTTTAGGATCGACCTTTGCAGTGGCAGTGTTGAGAACCTTGGGACTGCCACAACCCATTCAAATTCAAAAATGTCAATATTAATGAGGATTTTAGTGGTCCATTGTGGTAAACTAGACGATTTTTAATGGAAGAATAGGGACGATATGCCTCGACTTGGTCCTGTGCCTAGTTCGGATTGTGGTGGTGGCAGGGCCTCTCTGAGCTCAGTTTTATGCGGGTTGGTGGACTTAGTCCAACCCTAAGAACTTAAAATTGGTCACCTAAAACAAGTTGACTCGAAGCGCCGTGTTGCTATGTCGTTGTCTTGATCCATTCATTCCTTGTCTTTGGTGTCATGGTGCATTATTGTTTTCATTATTTTTGATGACCCAACTTCCTTTGGGTTCTTCCCCTGGTTTGTTTTAGGTCACTCGTGTCCTTGTTGGTTTGTTGGTTTGTTGGCTTGGGCTAGGGCCGTGACTCCTATTTGGCATAGACAAAAAAATTCATAGCTCAAACTCTACAATCTCAAGGAGGAATAGAGAAATTCCTTATTAAAAAAAAAAAACTATAAGTGACACAATATAGATAGATACTCTCAACACTCATGGCACCAAGAAGTGCACACAAAAAAACACACAAGGAAACGAACTGGGAAGCAAGCCAAAAATGGGGAAGATATTCTTACAAGGAAGAAAAGCTTATTTCAAAGAGGGAATTGAAATCTACAAATTTTACACAAACCATAACCATACTGAGACAAGTAAGTTACCTTTGTGAAATAGTACATTCAATGTACGAGACCATCGAAAAAAACTAAAAATGTAAAAATGGGCACACAAATGTTCATGGGATCATAAATGGCTTGGAATAAAAATGGAAGTGAATTCTACCATCTAAATAGTGAGACGTCCAGTTAGGTAAAAATGACCCATTTGCAATGAAAGAGATTAATCTCATCCTGAAATTTCTACCTTTCGACCAGGCGGACAGTGGAGGAATGAAAACTAGAAAGCCTGTATGACCCTTGCTTCTTCCATGTTAAGTTATACAAAGTACTAAACTTTAAAATTGGATTCAATTGATTTGTTTATCCTAAAACCATTATTCTTCAAATAAGGCCTGATACATCCATGGGAAATACATAGTCATCATAACACGGATCTTGTGAAGAAAAAATCATACTTCCATGGGCTTATTGATTTAATGTGTAATTGAATTAATTATATATTATATTCAACTTAATAATCACTAATGAGGTAAAAATTCTAATATACGTTGGAGACACAAGGAAAAAAAAAAAACTGCTATGAAAACCGTAAGAGTAAGAGAAAATAAGGAGAGATAGGAGGAAGGAAGGGAATAAGTTTAGTTTCAAAGTGAGAGCGGATGTGATGGGCTGATAAAAAATGCATTAAAATGATAAGAGGAAGATCAACAGAGGACACTAGGGTTATTTTTATCTCAATTTTGTCCCCATGGAAAAAATTGGATCACACACGACCCCGTGTTTGTTATGTAGGAACAGAAATTCAAAAAAATGGTTCCGTTCAAACGCACACAGGGTTAAAAAACCAATGAACAAGTTACAACGGGGACTTACCAATGGAGTAGCAGGGTAGGGGAAGGAGGAAAATAGTGTCAAAGAAACAAAAGGATCAAAGGAAAATAAACAGGGAGTATCTAGGTCTTCAGACTTGCAAATTATTTAGAACGAGACCCAAAATTGGCTAAGTTCGGATGGAAGAAAAGAATCAATGGAAGCTGCCAAGTGTATCAATGGCGGCATCTTCAAAGTTAATCCAAAAGTGGAGGACTCAAACAAGACACAAAGCCTCCTGATTTCCAGAGCCCTAAAAGTTACACGGCCTCTGAAAATTCTAAGAGTCAAGCGGAGGTGCTTAAGTGTGTCAACGACGCACTTCAAAAGCGGGACCCTGAGGGAGACTCCAAAACTTGCACCAGCCTCCACAGGCCAATCGTCAACAAAGGTCAAATTAAAAAGTGGGCTAAATTGGTTAAGTTAAGAAGTGCAAGCAGAAGGTGCATGTGTCTTAAGAATCTACTTCAAAGGTAAAATCCTGAGGCGGGGGGGGTTCCAAAATTGGCACGAACTTCCACGGTCCTAGGTCAAAAAAAAGGGACACGGTAAGGGCTGAATAGTCAATGTAGCGACATGTCAGTGGAGGGAGCCAAAGTCATAAGGGGAGCAATTCCCATCCTTTCTAACATTTCCCTCCACTCTTCTCCTTGCTACTTCAATAGGTAAATTTTGGGGCATGTTCCAAACAAGCAAAGCCTCCATGTGTCCTATTCAGCATAGGCTTGCGAGCAAAAGGATTTAAGCCAAAACATGGGAAAGTGAGCAAGCCGGGCCGTGGAAGATGCCATGTGTCAGCCGCCGGCATAACTTCAAAAATGAAAATCCAAAAGTGGTCCCCAAACATTGCGCAAACCCTCACATGTCCAATTTCCACAATACCCATTTTGATAACTGGTTCTTCCCTTTTTGGACTAGCTAATTCAAAATATTCCACTGGACATATATATTTTGATCCTCCAATGCTCGACATCTGACAAAATTTTGGCACCGTTAGAAAGATCTCAACCTCGTATACACCATGGAGATCTGAAAATTTAATTTTATAGGTTGGGTGGGTGGGCATTAGGAAACATCTTCGGCCATTAATATAAGAGCTATTTACTCCAAAACAACCAGAGTGGATTTGATCTGATGTCGTTTCTTCCTCCTTCAATGCCACCAAACAAGTAATCGAGGGTACGACTTATAGATTGTGGAATATTGAGAGGGAATTTATTGTAGTGATTGCGCTTTCAAACGAGGATTCAATAACATATCTCAGGCTGGTTAAATCAGGATTCAAATTTTCCCTCCTCCTCTCTCATTCTTCCTATATTGTATTAAGAAGGGCACCCCAAAGTTATTCAAGGGTTGTCATGTTTTCCTCTTCCCCCCTTAAGTTCTTCCTAGGAGAGAAATTTGGAGTTAGCTCCTCCCTGGCCTCGTCATGGTGTTTTTGCATCTTTCCACTGATGATGATCATGTAACATTTGGAGCCAATAAAATTTGTTTTTTGGAATGCATCTGTCTATCCTTGGCTATGTGTGGTATCTTATTACATCTTAATCTATAGGGTATATTGTGCATACTCTTAAAGTTTGTTGAGGTTCTGGGGCTTGTTTTAATGTTTTGTTTTAAGTGGTATTACATGTGGATTGGAATCTATATCTGTTGTGTTGCATTCTATCCACCCTCTACTATCGCTCACCTCTCTCCACTTCAGGCAATCAGATCTGTGATCAAACCACTTTCTTGTTGTTGTATTCCCCACCTTAGTTAGGCTCTTTAACCCTCTGTATCTTCTCTGTCCCCTTGGAATGTTTTTTTAAATTAGATTAGCATAGGTTAGTTATGCATCCCTGGCGTATTGTGGCAGGTGAGGGACTAGGAAGCAGAACCAAATTTTCAGGGGTCATCTCAAGTTTTGCAGCCCAAGCTTGAAAATGGTTCTCATGTTGGTGCAATCACAATGAATGCCCAACTTCAAACTCAGGCCCTGTCGGGGGGTGTTGTGAGTAAGCACTAACAGTTTTGGCACACCTGGGGGGACAGGTCTGAAGCACATTACCACTTCATTAAAAAATTAGGTGTTAATGTTAAGTTTAGCCTTTAGAGGACATTTAAAGAAATTTGGTGACTCCATCTAGCAATAACCCATCCTTGAGCTACAGACCTTTCCATCCGTTTCCACTCCTTTTCATAATTTTCTTCCTTCATATCTTTCATTTTCTCCCATTCCACGAAGATGTGCAATCATGGCTTCATTTCCTTCTTGGAACTCACACTGCAAGCCAAACGTGCAATCCAACTCTAATGAATTTCCCAGATCCTCCCCCATATTAGAATTATTATCAGATCCAAAATAATCAGCTTACCCATATGATCATTTCCAAAACCAATTGGCTATGGGAGCTTATCAAGACAAGGGTATGCTACAATGAAAAATGGTTCAATTGAAGAAGTCAACTGCGGAGATAGATTCAAAAATGAGATTGGCATGGTCATCAAGGGCCATAGCACAAATGAAGGCCATTCAAGATTGGTTATAGGAACACTTGTCCATGGGAAGGCCATTTTCCAAGAACCATTGCAACCCTCAAGTGAAGCTTGACTTCATGATGAAGTGTTACCTAATTACACAATGATAGGACATTGGAGGCTTATGAGAAAAGTGTGAGAAAATTGTCAAGGGTAAGTCAATCACCAATTCCCTTGTCTTCTTTCTCTTTCTCAAGCTTTATTAATTTCAACAGTGGCAAGAGTCAAGCCGCTTTAGTTTCTGACCAAGTGTTGGTTTCTCTTCTCATCTCCTGATATTCCACCTCCATCTAGTTTCTTCTACCATTTCCCTTCCAAGCAGTCATCCCTCAAAATAAACAAGAATTTCACTTCCCTACCACCACAAACAACTGCAAAAGCTAGTTTGAAACCCCATCCAACCATCCTCTTGCCATCCCCATTCAGTGGGGAAGAGATTCCAACGACAATTAAGGAGGAACGTAGATTCAAAATTTCCTCGCTTGTTACATGTCCAAGTTTGATGCACCCAAAATAAACACAAAACACCTGAACAAACCTCCAATTTAACATCGATTACCTGATGGATAAGATCCGAAGATGTAGACCAAATGAGGAAGCCGAGTAGATAAGACGGGAACACACGAGCTTCAACTCGCACCAATAGATCCGGTGTTTGTATCCTGCAAAACACCGATGCTTTGACAGAAAAAGATTCATGTTAAAAGATATTCTAGGGGACTTCCGAGAAGAAGCGGGGGGTCGGGAAGCGATAAGAGTCATCGGCGGATGTCAGTCCAAGTTTTCAAGTAAGAAACAGAAGCAACATATATAAAAGATTTGTAAGTAAGTAAAACTAATTCTCTGATTGCAATAATAAGGACAGAAATCGAAACAGAAGCAGCAGAAAGTAAGGAAAAACATGGGTGGAAACTATGAAATAATGCAGGGATTTGTGTTACCTGTATCCATTTTTACCTATCTGCAGGGAAATCGGCGTAGAATGGGTAGAATCGGCGGCGATTTGAGATGGATCAGCGTCGACTATGACTAAGAACGGCGTTGATTGCAGATGGATCAGGAGCCGAATGGGTAGAATCGGGTCGACGGAGGCAGAGATCGATCAATCAGGACTGTGCGATAAGATTCGGGAATTGGAAGGGGAAAATGTGGCCTGCTGGATGTTGACAGTTAGCGAGACACTGGAACAGAGTCACCAGTATGATAAGATGGTGGTGTTCCCCCCCCCCGCCCCCACGATGCTGATTGTAACAGGGACAGAGTAACGGTGTGCTCCCTCGGAATGATTCGGACAGGATCTGCCCTCTAATTTGATACAATTGCTGCTAAGAAGATCCTTTTCTCACAACTGTATTTCTCTCGTTCTCTATTCTGCGGTAAGTGCTTCCTTTTTTAGCTATGTTAACTTTTCGCTGTTCGTGGTCTCTGTTTCCTCGGCGGTCCCTAGAACTGAGTTTCTGGACTCCCTTTAAATCAGTTGCCGCTCCTGAAAAATCGGCGCCGACCCATATGGGTCGGTGCCCGATTGCGAAGAGACTCATGAGATGGCCAAAAAATGATGATTTCAAGAAAGATAAGAATTTACTCCCGAATACGGGAAATATCCGCTTAGGGAAAAGAGGAAAAATAGATTGTGATACATAGATAGACTAAATTTTTGGGGTTAGGATAAAGTGATTAAGAGGCATGTTGAAGAAGCGTAATCAAATATTTAATAGTAATCACTCGATGGGGTAAGATGTGATGGGGTGAATACTTTGGAAATAAGTGTTTAAATCACCAAATGGAAATATCCCAAGGGATAATTGGTGACGTTAAATGTTGCCCGGTTTACCTTAAGCAAGTAAATGGATGAGAGGGACCTACAATTGAGAACCAATTTTAGTGTTTACATTTTGCCCCTTTTTGTCAAGTGAACTTGCGATAAGCAAGGTTATGAGACAAAAAACAAGGATGGAAGACGGGAAGAATTTGGTGATGATGTGGATCCCCCTCAAACTAGGGGATGGGATGGATGATAGAACAGACGATCCCATAGTTTGAAAAAAAGGTAGAAAAAAAATGCAGGATTTGCCCCAGTCGGATGCTGGCGTAGACTCTGATCATTGATGAAGCATATTATTAAAAACAAATAAAAGGCAGCAAGCAAGCAACCTAGGAAACTCACATTGGTAGCACACTAGCCGGTCTCCTCATGAGACGACATTAGTGCCTATAGCCCATGAGGGTCAGGAGAACTGCAACAAAATAGTCAGCAGTCTAAGAGAGACACATGGTAGGCGACAACTAGACGGTTGCAAAGCAGACGACGTTAGTGCCTACAGGACCCATTTAACTCTAAGCTGCCAGAAGTACGAGTGTCCCACGCAAAGGGAACAAACCGAATAGAAAAGATATCTAAAAAAAGATGTCCCAAAAGGCAAATTCAGCACACAACAATGACTCAGATCGATGAGTAAGAAATGGCGGGTGGCAGACCAAAAATATAGGCGAATGATTCATGACTATATAAACAAACGCGCGTCGACCCAAAAAAAAGCGGTTGCCGCCAATCCAGGCAACATATAAATAATGTGAACAGAAAACGGAAACGATTTATTTTCAACGTGCGATTGATTCAGAGAGAGACGATTTGTGATGTGAGCATCATGGAAAGCTCGGGAGCGGTCATGAAGCGCAGGAGGACACGAATACTGGGGTAAGTGGGGCATCTTGAACCCACTGTTTCGTAATGTATTTTTTTTGTTTGATTTTTCTTACCTGGGAGGCCGGGGTCCGGTTATTACGGCCAGGCAGTTGGCGCGATGGGGTTTGGATCGGCGGCGATTGGTTATTAATCGGCACAGGACTAAAATGAAGAGATTGTTTTTTGACCAAATCGACGCCGATTGAAGGATATTGATTTTTTTTTTTTTTTTGGTTTTGGAAGATGTTGATTTGGGGAAATAAAGGGGGGAAAAAGCGACTAAATGATGTTTTTGATGTCGTGGATGCAGGTACGAGAGGCTAATATGAGGGATGCCATCCCGGAGCTATTGGAGAGATTCTTCATGATGTGTGACAGATGCCAGACTGGAAGCATTTAGAGCTAGCCGGGCACGGGGTTTTTTGTGTTCTGTTCGATATGTATAGACGGAAGGGCCACGAGATGGGAGCTCATGCGGGCATAGGCGACGGTGGGGACAGCCACACGTGCACTTTTGGTTCAGGAGGGGTGAGATACGACAACAGGGAATATTCAGGATCCTGAGATACCGATTGTGGGACCGATTGAGATTTTCACACCCCGGGAGACAGCACGCAGAGGGGCCTGGTGTTGTGATTATACAGAGGTAGCGGCAGACGATTTGAGGTGATAGTATCTGGGGCAGTGAGGATAGCCTCACAGTACAAGGCAGGATAGCCCTAGGAGAAGCAGGCGGATAGCCTTGATTCATTCAGGGATGGCGGATATCCTATTTTGCCATGCAAGAGATTCAGGAGGTGGGTAGATTCCCATGTTACTATTAGACTGATTGTGTGCGACATTTCTTGCAGTATAAGACAGGTTTTGCCTTCGCCGATGCCCTGATGCTCAGAGTTACCATGAGCTAATGGATGGGTACACAAATGGCTGGAGGAAAGGGATTGAGTCAGTTTTTGCTCATTGCTGGGGCATATGAGAACATAGTGGTGATCAGGTCCATCCGGCTTCTTGGATTGCCGCCAAAGCAGGGGAGGCATGATATGGATTCAGAAGATGGGGGGGCTGGAACATGGCCGCAGAGGAGATACAGGTAGGACCAGCTGGGTGGTACTCTGAGCGTTTCAGGGACGCTTACAACCAGATCAGGTCAATCGAGACCAACTGGGCATTCCGACATGGGCCAGGTCAGGATGAGCACTGGAGTCGCATTGAGACGGCGAGTTAGGGGTGGTCGGTCAGGGGGCCGGAGGCCAGATATTGTGGGAGGGCGGGTCCCGTTATATGGATATTGAGGCAGTTCGGCCTAGTAACAGACAGTGCAGCACTACACGCCAGATAGGCGGGAGCAGAGAGACGGATTTACCGATTTTGATCCCGGCAGCCCTGTGAGAGATAGCGACCAACACACCTCTCGAAGACCAGTGATGATGAAGGGGGGGGGTGATGATGGATGAGGGCTATCAAAGGGTACGGACACAGAGCTTCCACGACATCTCCGCCCACTTAGATGCTGATGAGGAGGACTAGCTGTACGCTAGACAGATTAGAGGGGTGAGAGCATGCCACCATCACACAGACACATCACGGTAGATCTGGAGGAGGATAGGGCTTTTTGAAGGAAGGAGAGGGAAGAGGGATTTTGCCCTGTTGTGGAGAGAGACACCGCTCGCCAGGTAGTGATGATACAGCGATCCAGCAGAGGGACCGCCTATTTCGCCACAGGGAGGCCCTCAGGGCCACAAGTATGGGGAGGACAGGTAGACAGTGCAACATCAGAGTCGGTACACAGGGACGACCCTAGGAGGGGGCAACAACAGCAGCGACAGAAGACCCCAGCAGAACAGCAGCTCAGTACGAGCCACGGTGGGTACTGCTGTGAGCCTGAGCCGTGGTTTTTTTTTTACCAAAAGTCTCTCCTAGATGGGTGAGGATACTACGAGGATTTGCCCATAGCGAAGCATTGCCCAAGATGTGCCTCGATACGGGATGAGGAGGAGGGCAGCGACGGATAAGACGAGTGGAGGCCTCAGGCGGCGGACGGAGAACTGGGAGGAGATCGAGGGGGCCGAGACCTCCAAGCTAGCAGGGTGCATCGAGTCCGAGAGGCAGCGGTCCAGGCGAGACAGCTAGGTGCAGAGGAGGGTGGAGGGAGATGATAGGTCCTCACGCTAGCTTTTACTAATAGGATTGATAGATTTGTATCTGTATTAGTGATGTAGCCTCGATGGAAGGCCCTTGTTTAGATGGTGATTGAAAAAATACACCCATTTTTGTACAGACACATATGGTAATAGATTCATTATTGTCATATAATTGTACTCATGCTTTTTAATTTTGAATATACATGGTAGATGGGATATAGATATAGCTGATAGAGGATAACATTAGATGTGATGGGATAGGTATAGACTGATGGATGATAGAAATAGCGTGATTAGCTAGATTGATTATGTGGTAATAGATGTGATTGGATAGATATAGACTAATAGATGTAGAATATATTGATGTGGATATAATTGATAGATGGATGTGATGTAACTTGGAGTGTACATGTGTTTGATGTTTGGATTTAAGATATGGATAGATATCATGTACCTTGGATGTACATTTGGGGATAGATTGAAGATTGTGATGATAGATAGATTAGATATATGTACCTTGATGTTATGTATTTTAAACATTTGATGGCATAAATAGAAGATGTGTTTATGTATAGATAGATGTAATTTAATGAGAAATTGAATAAAGATAGTGTTTTGGATAGTAAGAGGAATTTTGTGATTAGCAGAAAATTGTGATTGACAAATTAACTGTGAAATTGTCAATTTAAATAATGCAAGGCCAAAGAATGTTGTAATGGACAACCGGAGGGACTTAGAAGAGAAGAACTCGGAAAAAGAAGTGAAATTGATAAGTCAGAATGCGACCGAACATAGATACAATCCAGATAAAGAAAACAGAAAGACCAAGCATACAAGGGCCCTATAAACAGATTAAAAATAAACCTTGACACTAACTAGTCGCAAAACAGATCTAGGATAGAAATGGAAAGAAATAGTAAGTATCTGTCGGAATTTACAAAGGGGAAGGATACATGTCCAAGATGGAAAATAGTATTCTCCCATATGATCGACAAAAGATCTTAACTTCAGCTTCAGGACTTTGAAAGAAAAACAAAATGATCCAATGCTGGGAAAGTATGCTTGGATATGGAGGAAAGATGACGAGGCGGGGAAAGTCTTCAGTGCTGCTAAAAAGTGTATAAAACTGACTGGAGGAAAGCTGAATTAGAACAAGAACCTTGAATATTTCTTTGAGAAAACAACCACCTTCAAGGGAGCGGTTTGTATTTTGAACTTTTTAATGATGAGTAATCCTCGGGTTGGTCTATTTTCTTTTTGATCACGTGATAATGTATGGATAGTGTCCTTCAAGGGATCAGTCTATCTTTTAAGCGCAATTTTTTTTTTTTTTGAAAACTTCTTGGTAAGAAGCTTGAGTTTAGACCATAGATCGATCAGAGGAGGGAAAGAGAACATAGAAGAACATGTAATCATGCCCGAGTAGATCCAATTAAGATAAGTACTTGGGGACAGAGACAGATTGAAGTGGTATTAGGTATTCCTACCATGAGGAGGCCCATATCAAAAGAAACGTGCAGGAGTAGGAGCCGAGGATACTCATATTTAATAGACGAATTTAGGCAAAATAGGCGGAGAGAGGAAGAACCACATGATTTAAAAAACACCACAAAAGTAGAGCATGACTGGTTTATAGGACAGATGGGAAGGTATGAGTGCAACTAGATTTGGTAAGATAGAGTTTAACCATAAGAAGGGTCGTTAGATGCAAGCATTGAGAGGTTCCGCCTCAGGTTACCACCACAATGGAAGATTAAACGTAAGCCCCCCCAGACCAATTTATGCGTTGATTAATGTTGGGGGGCCCATCCAAGTTGGGAGCAAACTTACCACGTGACTTGTTAGGAGTTGTAGTGACATTTTTGAGTTCCTTAAGAACAAGGTTCACCAATTTGAAGTGTACGGTGGCAAGTGCTTGTTGAGCAAGTTTGACTCTCAAGATAGCCCTGATGATGATCAAGAGTGTGTTAAGACGACGCTCATCGAATCATTCAAGTTGCGGTGTTAGACGATTTGACGATAATCCCTCACGGAGACAAATTCTCTGAGAAGAAACACGGAGGAGATGGGATTGGACTTCCAAAGGAAAAAGGGACAACCTCAGACCCATAGACGAGAGAGAAGGGAGTAAGTAGCAACCCGTAGGAGTACGAATGCTAGTCCGATAAGCCCCGAGAGAGCAAAAGGGATATGTAAATGCCAATCCCTGGCCCAGCTGAGACTAGTTACCTGCGAGGATACTACGCAAGTTTTTATTGGACGCTTCAGCCGACCATTAGCTTGAGGATTAGTAAGGAGAAGAAACATTGAGTTGAATTGAAGTGTTGCAGAGATTCTGCAAATCAGTGTTCTTGAAGACTTACCCATTATCTTTGATTAGCTTATGTGGAACGCCAAAGCGCCAATAATGTTTGATAGACGAATCAACTAGGGTTAGCCCTTTTGTTGAAGAAAAGGGATATAGCTTCACCACTTATTAAAGTAACTCAGTTGCGTATGATAGGATGAATGACGCTGTGAAGAACGGGGATTGATGAACCTAAGATCAAGACCCCAACTGGCGAAAAGGGGCACAAATTAATCCGCCGCAGGTTGTAAAGCCTGACTAGGATTTGTGTGAGATGTGGGAATGTGTGCTGACACTTGAACGCACTTCTTAGTGTATGCACACATCTCATTAAGAGAATGCCCAATAAACCCCAACTAAAATGTGGGCTTAGCTACAGCTAAACCACTAAAAATGTCCACCATAGATACCGTCGACCTCCTGGATGGCTTTTAGACGATTCATGGTTTGAGGCATCGTAAGAAAAGCCATCAAAGCCGCGTTGGTAAAGAATCCGCCTAGGATAGTATAGCGATTGGTGGCGTTGAAAAATACCTTCTTACCATTGGAAGTCAGATCTTGAGGAAGGCTCGAATGAGATAGATATCACAATCTTTATATACGCCACTCGTCCTGGGTATGGGTTGTGACAGCTGGTGTTGATTTAAGTATGTTGGTGGCCCAAGATCATATGGTTGTCTATCGTTCACACGCCCAGAAAGAGACGAGTTTCTTCGGTACACACAACCAGGAGGTCGCGGTATCCTAGGTGTGAAATGATGGGCTATCTTCGCGAAGGAGGCCATGTATCCGGGACCCTACTGTTACTCAAATCGGTGTATCGTATTCAGGGGGCTAACACAGAATATGTGGTTCAGTGTTTATCTCCACGGATTCGAAAGGTTGGTGTTGATCGCTTAAACAATCCCTCGTGCATTGAGTCCCGAAGAGAGGCTCGTGGGGAGGTGCCTCCAAAGCGGAGCATGAACGCAACTACTCCTCCTACCTCTAGATCTTAGGGAACTGAAAAAACCGGAGGAGAAGAGAGGGCGGGCAGGGAGAACCCCGGGACCGGAGGCGAAGGAGGCAGAAGCACCGAGGAGGGCAAGGGAAAAAGGCCGGGAAGGAAGGGCAGGGGGGAGACCGAGACAAGAGCGGCAGACGCAGCCACAGGAGGGGGGCAACGCAAAGGGGGAAGGGGGGGGGGGGGGGGCAACCGGGGGAGGGCGACCCAAGGGAGGAGCAGGACAACCCCCACCGCACCCGGCGGACAGGGGGAGCCAGCAGAAGACGGGACACGGGAAAGGGGGAGAGGACCAAAGCACAAAAAATTTGTTGGATAGATGCTCGGGGAATTTGAGCAAGGGGATCACGAGTGTCTGGGAGAGGAGGCATCAGCTATTGATCTGCAGTAACTGACCCCTTGATAGCCGTTGCGGGATAACTCTAGGTCAAATTCTGTCATGAGCATAGCCAAACGGTGATACGATCTTGTGATAAGGCTTTGCATTACTTGTCTTTATGGGATTACACTTGTTACAATGTGTTTTATGATTAGGAGATAAGACGAAGCTTAGAATTGCAAAGAAAGAGCGCACATAGTTGGTTTTCACTTCGAGTAACGTGTCTCATACTCAGGAGGGGTGCGACTAATGTAATCGCTGGCTTGTTCTTTACCCACAAGTGTCCCGCGATGCGAGAATCATGGCTCCCAGAGCATGGTCAGTCACAGAGATAAAGGATAGAAAGCTCCACCCCCTCGCGGGGAGGTGTAAGCACGGGTGGAGAAAAAGATAAGCTTTGAGATCATCAAAGGCCTTTTGGCAATGCTCATCCCATCAAATGAACCGTCTTACGAGAGATGTGAAACGTTGACAACGGTCGAAAATTGGGAGATGAACGACGCACTGACTGAAACTTCCTTTGAGACGCGGAGTTCTCAAGTTAGACTGGGCTGCATCTCAGGATGGCTTTTATTTTTGCGGGGTCGACTTCAATACCCCTGATGTAAATGATAAACCTAAAATTTACCATTGAGAAACGCCAATCGCATTTAGATGGAGTTAGACGAACAAAAGCTGATAAGCCCCAAAGAGAGGTGCA